>JAYESA010000011.1:110150156-110555156 GCA_036927795.1 Iris macrosiphon
AATCCTTATTTACGCATATTGCATTCTTTCAACCAATTTTATTGTTCTATCAACCAATTTTATGGAGATTTTGATATGCGGGTTAGTTTTCGAGTTCCGATAAAAAGAGTCACTAGGAGCCAATAAGACCTTATTTAATCGAAGAGGAGGATGATGTGCCTCCGAATAAGATATTGGAAGCTCTTCCACATGTAAAACCAGATGCACCCGCCCCTGCCAAAGTGGTTCAAAAATCTCGAAAGCATAAGATTACGTCCCCTACTGAGGGCCGGTCTGCCAAGAAGAGGGTTATTGTTGTGAAGCCTAGGAAGCCAAAATCGAAGACTTCTCCCCTTTAAGAAGGAATTTGATTGACGAACTGATTAGTATGGCGGAGCAGCCTGGACAGTTTGTCTCTTCTCCAGTGGTACAAAGGATTAGCACTTCTATCCTTCCCCCTGTTATTGCTACATGAATAAGTGTCGCTCATGCTGCTACAATAATCGGTTTTGCAGATCCTATCCTTGATGCTGCGGCTCAATTTTTCCCGCCGATTACATTAAACCTCCTCCGTTGATGGATTCGAATAATTAGGTTGCTTCATTAGTGGATCCAAAGGATTAACCCATTCTGGGATGTTTTGATTCCAGTGTTAGTAGTAATGGAGAAGATGTTAGAGTAGAAATAATTTTACCTTCTCGGGTTGAAGTTGGTGAGAAATTGAGTCACAAGCTGACATTGTCACCACATCCCCCGAAGATATGCCTGAACAGGATATTCCGGATTAACCTCAATCTGCTATAGTTATAGTTGGACTTGAAGATGCTATGGATCATATTGATACTGAAACTATAGTTTTAAAAGCGATCATGACTATGAGAGATTACGATAATTTGCTCCTTTATGTCGATTCATCTGAGGTGGAGGCTTCATTGACAGGACTGAGGAATTCTTTGGAGAGGCAGATTCCTGAAGATGAATATGTACCAACTGGTACTGGTACATGTCTCTCTATTCTTTCGATAACACAAGTTCTTGCATTGCATGTTTCATTATCATAAATTTATGCAGTAATAACTCAGGCTAGCACAGGCTAAGGTGTCACTTCTTTTCTTAACTCGATATACATATATCTTAATTATAATATATTTTTTATTGATCTTATTGTTTGTTTGATATTATTTTTTTTTAGGTGATGAAGTTGTGGTAGAAGTTGCTCCGGAGAGGGCTGAGGAGACAGTTGTTTCACAAGCTGAAATAACTTTTGTTACTGATGTCACAATTTTGTTAGTGGATATCGTGTCAATACCACTAGTAGCTTCAACTACTCTTATGGTAGAAATAACTAGTGCTGCCAAAATGGCTTCCAATGTTAGACCGAGAGAAAAAGCAACGGGTTCTTCATCTTTTTTCTTCAGTGTCAAGGCTACAACTATCACGATAACTGTCTCCGTGCATCATGGTCGGGGATTAGATAAAATTATCATGACTCCAAGTTCAAACACTTGCTTTAATGCTTCAATAGAAGCTTATACATCTGATTTCTACACAATATTGAAGGAGTTGATAAATCTGGTGCTTGAGAAAGGTTTATCCTTTGAAGATGTGAAAGATGCTAGCTTGCCTATGATTCAACTCATCAAAAATTTCAAGGATGAAGATAGGCTACTGCTCTTGAGAAAATCTTGATAAGCCTTGAGAAGCCCATTAATGAATATATGCAACTAAATGGTAGGGACATCTTGGTTCTGATTTAGACTGAGTATGAGTCAATCACTGCTGAGTTCATGGTGTGTCAGACCACTTTCTAGGAGCATATGAAGATCCACGCTGAGAAGCCTGTCTGAATAAATGCTTCTGTGAAAGAAGTGACCTCTTCTTTGGCTCTTCATCGTTCTACCGATAATGAACATAATGACAAGGTACTACAGCTCCAAACTCTGATCCAAGAACTCGAAGCCCAGCTTAAGCAAGCAAGAACAGAGTTGAAGGTGACTGTAGACCGATGTCGGGAAGAGCTGGCATATTGTGACTTAGCAAAAGAACAGTTTTTGGAGCTGGAGCATAACAAAAGCGAGCTTAACCATGCTCGAAACAAGATGATAGAGCTATATGCTTTTTTGTCTTATTTTGCTATAGATGACTCGAGAATGCTCAAAGCATGCAGGAGAGAGACATTGAATAAAGACCAACAACTGGCTCGACTGACACAGTTCCTCCTTGATCTTTCTATTCCACCTGAGTGAAACCTACCTTATGCTTTTGTTTGTAAGTTTTTCAATGAAAATGAATTAAAAAATTTAGCTTTTTAAAGAATAATTGTTTGTTGTGGATCCATTTATTTATTGTGCATCTGATATTAGATATAAATAATAGGTTAGAGTAAAAATAAGATCAGAGGTAATATGGATGTGATGTATTTTTAAACAGAATTTTATCGACTATATCTGCTCATAGGTAACATAGACATGGAAAAATATAGTTATGTAGGCAATTTGGTCGATTTGTCACCCATGGCGTACCTATGCTGAGTATAAATGATAAATTTTGTAAGATACAATACTATCAGAGGTTATATGGACATGATAGCTCACTAGTTTACTCCGCTGGAAAAAAAAATAGTTCAAGGGCGAACTATTGTCTTCTCTAGGGGATAATAAATAAAATATGATTCAGAGATAATATGGACTTGAATCACATTACACTTATTGACTGGTAAAAAAATATGTGAGATTATTTTCAACCCAACTGGGGATTAGGAATATGATATCCTTAAAACAACTAGGCTTTAAGAATATAATATTTTTGTTGCAGAGAATCGTTTAGATGATCTCAACGAGAGTATTCCGTTAGATTTGAGTATTATCCCAAAGGAAAACTTTGAGGAACCATTACCCATGTCTTATTCAAGAATGAATATAAGTAATAGTTCAAGAGACCATGTAGGCTACAAGTTATTAGGGATTAAAAAATATATTTACTGTACATAGTATTTTAATATGTTAGAGATGGAGAAGAATATGTCGTGCTCAAACATAATACTTTTTGAGAAATTTTCCATTGATAGGCATCATTATCAAATCTCTATTAGGCTTAGCGAGCCTGTAGCCTACGTTGGAGAATACTGTCTCCACCACATAAGAATATTCTCATTTAGCTTAGAATTTGTCTTTTCTCTTATGGGTTGTGCTTATAGTTCTCCTTGCTGTAAGGACCAATTCACCGACCTGGAAGATTCTTTCCTTGGCACGAGTATCCTTCGACAAACGGAGAACCTCAAATATAGAAAGTCGGGTTGGGGTATTAGCCAGTTGTACCAATATGTCAAAATTGTAGGGCTTTTCAAGTCCTTGGAATACATTCTTCTTCAGGTATTTTTCGAAACGTACGTTACTTTGCTTTCCTTTCTCTGCCGTAGTAGGCTTCAAAGGACCAGGTTCGGTTGTGACTGAAGCAATAGGAGTTGGCAAAGTAGCAAAAGTATCAGGAACATCTTCCGGGACAGACTTATAAATTTTATGATAATCTTTGCCCGACCTGGTACCAGTCATGGCTTCTTCTTTGGACATCGTAGAAAGAAGCACCATGTTACAAGACTTGAGTTTTTTTTTATCATGCCTCTTCTTAGAGCGAGGATGTGGGCTAGTCTTATCGTACTCCAATCTACTACCAAATTTACTGGACTGTCCTCGGAGTTAGAGAAGAATGCATTGTCCCTTGCCACAATTCAAACCTTCAACTTTTTGGAAATTATAACCAATATTTTTCATCAAGCGTACATATTGCTGGCAGTATTGATGAAATTAGGAACGATCATCCTCAACCACCTGAGTTGAGGTCGATGCTCTAATTATTGTAAAAGGAGAAGGAGGATTTGTGTCGGAACACCTTCATAAGCAATAAAGATTTATCGTATCCAATACAGCAAAATAATGCCAATCATGGACCATTTCTAATGTGTCAAGCGAAGCTTGCGAGTAGAGCTTGGTGCGGTAATATTCAGATTTTAAAATTTGATCTTGAGAGATATGTCTTCTTGATGTTGATCTTGTTCTCTCTCTGCTTGATGATCCAAAGAAATCATATTGCATGGTTTATTCTACTTGTCATTCTTGGATGTTGGATTGGAAGTTGCTGCTCCCTGGTCCCAATCTGGCAGCAGGTTAGGATAAATCCATATAGTCTCGCCATAATCTGTGGAAAAGGACACTAATCCCTCTGTTGACTTTGAGAAGGCAGAAGATTTACCACTTCCATCGTAGCTCGAGGTATTGGGATAACGCCGTTTAGGACTTCTAATACTGGAAATTCACCGAATTGAAGAGATATCGTATTTGAGGAGACAGTCTTCTCCTCGTTGTGAAGGGTGATAGCTTTAGCATCCATCAGCAATTGTATCTTATTTTTTAATACATAATAAGCCTTGTTAGGGTAATATACATATCGGTGGTACACGCAATACTTTGGGTCATCTGTTTTACCAGTCTTATTCGGTCACTTGATGTCAGACAACTACAACTTGTTGCTTTTTATCAAGCATTCAAAAATATTGTGGATATCGCTCTCGTCAAAGGAATATTCTTCCTTAGGCCTGAAAGACTCTGGAGGCTTTTGTGCTGCAAGAGTGGTAGGTCGCTTTGACAGGTATATTTTTAACCCTTATTTCCTTTGCTATTACGATTATTCGCACTGTTGTTGTTGGTGAAGCACTGTGACTCCCTGTTCCTGATATACGTATTTGGAACATATTTTATTTTAACATGGTTGCATGTGCATGGTGACTTGATCCATTCTTTGGTTTAACCTTGTTCATGGTTCATTTGTAGGTTGGTTCAAGTCATAACAACCCTTGGTTCAACCCTCAACCCTACTATATATTACCCAATACTTTATCTCTCTCTTTACTTCTTCATTTCTTCCTCTTTTTTGTGTTTTCTTGCCCCTTTTCCATAGGCAAGTATACCTTGCACGATAAATGGAGAAACCCTCCATATTATTGTTTCATTATGTTTGTTATATGTTTTTAAGAACTTTTAGTTCTTGGAGTTTTCTATTTTGATAGACAGTTTGAGTAGATATACTTTTCTAAACTTAGGGTTTTTTTGGGTTTTATGAGTTTTTTTTTGTTTTGATCAATTAAACATGTATTTTTGAAAAACTAGTTTATGCTAGATGATAGAACTTTCAATTTAGAGCATTTTGGCTTTTGGTTCACCTGATTTGGACTTAAAATAAGGATTTTATGGACAAAACAAGATTTTAATTTTGGACCTTTCGCCGTGGTTGAACCTGCTGTTTGAAGAAGACGAAGTCTTCATGCAGCCAGTGAGTTATGTGGCTGAGAGTGCTATACGGCCTGAGAGGGTTATGCTGCCTGAATTCTTGCCACATACTAACAGCATGTGTCCATCTTGTTGGACGCATGACTGCTTATCTACCCAAGTGTCCTTGAACACCTTGTATTTTCACTCGCTGAACGAATAAGAAATTTGCTAAGTCCAATAGACCTCCATACTGCATCAAACTCCATGCGGCACCGACACTTATACGATATTAGAGAATATGCAACCACCATTTTCTTGGACGCATGAATCCGAACCATGGCACATATTTCTATTTTTTGTTTTTTCTCTCTGACACACTTTATGGCTTATCACATCAATCACTTTATGTCATATCAATGATACTTTATTTATTGTTCGTCACTTCAACACTTGTCCCAAGGAGTAAACTTTAACCCTGAGCATGTTGTCTGACTCTATATGCCGGAAGGACTTTTTATGCGATCTGACTTCATATGCAGCCTAGAGCCATATGCAGCCTTGACTTTCCATGCGGCTTAGAGACCCTTGCAGCCTTGCTTGTTTTGATTAAATATTTTTTTTCTTGTGACCCAATGTATAATTGGTAATTGGACTCGAATACTGTATCCGTGGTGATACCACTATTGCCTGATATTTATTTGGATTGTGCGACACATCGTGTCACATGTTAAGTGATTTTATTTAGATTGTGCATCAAGATTGCCTCCAAATTCCTGAATTTTTGACATTATAAATATATATTGTTTCCCCAGCGTGGGCATAATAAGCGAGTCGACTACCAAAGCGTGGCTAGGATATTAATTGTTTGAATATTGCATACACGCTCGGGTGAATCCAGATTTGACTTCCATAGATTTATATCTAGCGTGCCCGTACTTTATACGATATCTTAAGGAAAATTCTCATGTAATCATACCCTGAGATTTTAAACACAACATAGGGCTAATTAGGTAACTAAAAGAGGTAGTAATATTGGAGGGAACGGTATCGCTAGATCATGCGAACGAACTTTCCAGAGATCCATTCTAAGTATGTTGTTGGCCGGCCACCACAGATACTTTATATCATCTGTCTTAGTGCAGTGCAGTATCTGACCTATTATTATGCTGAGGTACTATTTCACTATAGGAACACTGGAACCGCTAATAACATATTTTTAGCGTTGTGGCCCTACGGGGAACTGGTGCATCCTGTAAGTACCTGTTTTATTTATTAGTTCGGTTAGCTCGTGTTCGGTTAGCTCGTGTTCGGCACTGGTGTAATATGAGAATTCCTATTATGCATTATTTATGAGATAATCTCAGACTCTATAAAATAGCAAGCCGTATAAATGATTGGCGAGTATAGAGGAAATGGACTAAGTTGTGATTTTATTATTCGGTTAGTAGCCTAGAGAAATATAATATCATAATGTGATGGTTCAACCCTTGTCCTTATTTGGTTATAGGGTTGGGTATTTGCGCTAGGATATGCCATGGACCTAAGTTACGACATTGAACCTATGTATTATTAAATATTTTCCTTGGATTTTTATTTTCTCCATTTCGTGCTTCCTTTTTGGTACTTCTATTTGGGGTCTAACCCCACTGGTTTTGTATGGACATGTTTCAAGCAAGCACCTGAGGATCCAAAGTACTTCCCTTAAATCATGGCGCGCACCAGAAACATGGTCGCAGGGTATAGCGAGTGGGTTTTCTGTCACTACCACATTTTGGAAATAGGGGTATTTTTGACTTTTTATATATTATTAATATTATGGTTGTTATTTTTAAATGATTGCATGATATGTGTATTTAATTTAAATAATTGTATGAGATGTGTATTTATATATATATTATATACAGTGTTCTTAATGTTGAGCTAGTAGACCCGACCTAGAAGCCCACTAGATGAACACCTGACCGAATTATAGGATTATGAATTTAATTTGTATTATTTAGGATTTAATTTTGAGATTATAATTTATTACCGTAATTGTTATACCCTACCGTTGTTGCAATATTTGGAGCCCAGCCTTAGCCCATAATTTCTAACAAGTTGTTGCATTCTAGACTTGACACGCCAATTTAGGCGCTAAACTTTTCCATCACTCAAATCAAAATCCTTTGTGCTCTAATTTAAGTGCAGAACTTCCCGTATCCAAAATTTATTATTTAATCTTATGTCGCGCACCCGTGACGTTGCCATCAATTTTGAGATACCAACTCAACCCGTTTAGCCGGACCAATTAAAGGGTCCACGATTGACACCACGCCTACATCTTTCATGACCTTTATGTAACTCATAATTATGCTCTCTTGTGCTTCATTTTAGCCACACAATATTCGTCGCAGACGTTTATTTAATTTCTAAATAAAATCTAACTTTGTATCGTTGTGCGTTCCAATCGAAATTGGAGACACAATCTCAACCCATTTTCGTGCAACCCAAATTAGGATAATATTCTGTTCTGAGTCTTCTTCACTAATGATACTTGTGTCCTAATCTAATTTTAGCCCCATGTACCTTAAATTAATTTTAGAACATCGCTTGTATTTGTTTCTAATTAAATTGGGGATACCAACTTTGACTAATCCAATGTTAACCCAATTTAATCCAAATACCCCATTCTTTAAGCCCATACAAAACACACAACACCCCCTTACCCTACAAAATACCAAATACCAAATCGCCAACCAATTTTTTATTATTTAATGTGTCTATGCAAATACTCAATTTAAGGGGGCTTATTTATAAATGTTGCATTAGGTGTCAATACCCCATTGGTTCAAACCAAATGGAGAAGACCTAATATTTGACTAGTCAACCCAACTCTCTCCTTGCATGAATGATTTCCCTCATGTCAAATCCTGGCCACCCATTCAAAATTGGGCTCATCATCACCACATATTCCCACATCACATCCCCTATTTAATGTCTCTTCAATGCACCCTTCCCAAGCATGCCCTAATCCCCATACCTTGAAAAACCCCTATTTCTCTCTCATCCCTCCTCACAACCATAGCCTCCTCTTCCTTTTCCATTTCTTCCCTTCTTCTTCTTTCTTTCTTCTTCTTCTTCTCCTCCTTCTAAAAAGAAAAGGGAAGGGGGAATAAAACCAACTCCACCACCATTAGCCCGAGCCTCCCCTCCGGCCACCACCTTTCCGCCGGAGCCCAGCCGCCTCGACCCATCCACCCCCTCGACCTCACCTCTTCTCGTCGACAACAACCGCTGTGCTGAACCGCCAACACCTCCACCATATCCTTCCCTCATATCTTGCTGGAACGATCCCCTCGTCGGACCGGAGATCAACTCAACCAATCCGTCCTCCACGACGCCGTCCTCTCCTTCATCCGAGCACCACCCGAGTCCCCCACCGACTTCTTTTCGTAGTAGCCTTCTCGACAACCCCCTCGTCTCACCCGCCTGAGCCATCCCCTCGCTGCACCGGTGTCTCCCCCTGAGCAGCAGTCGACCCGCTGCCATCCTTGGCGTCTCCTCCGAGCAGTCCCCACCGGAGCTGCACCCCTCCATCACTATTACAATCACGACTCCCTTCTTCTTCTTCATCACCGAAGTTCAACTGAACTCGACCGGAGCTCGCCTGAGCAGCGGTCCCCGACCCCGCTTCACATCCCAACCTCTTCTTCTTTCTCCTCTCCCGTTGGATAAATCCCCTCGCCGGAGAGCCAACCCGCCGGACCTCCCTCTGCTCCTCCCTGTTCTTGTCTCCTATCGTCATCATCATCATCCTCGCCATCGTGCCGGACTACACCCCGGCGGCCAACTCCATCACATGGACAGCCCCGGCCACCCCAGGTCGTGATCGTCACCATTACCATCACCATAATCATCACCATGACCTTCACCATCGCGATCACCTTCACCATAAACGTCGTTGTTAACACCATCGCCATCATCGTCATCAACATCGTGTACATCGTCGATCCCGTGCGTGCCCGTGCGCAGGTTCGTTCTTGCCCTCGTTCCCGTCATTTTATGTGATTATGTATATGTAATTGTATGTATATATGTATGTACGTATTAGCATACATATTGGTATATATTCAAGTGTATATTGGTATATAAATATATATATAATATAAACTCTATTAAGTATCTAAATGCATATTTCTATTATAATTATAATTAGTTTGAATTAATATTTATAATAAATAATAATAGGCATTATATACCCGTAGTTATCTTGACCTATGACCATGTAGCTTGTTAGAAGACTGCCATATGTACATCGACGTACTGGCAAGACCCGTATCATTGACTGTCTATTTTGCACAGCATTTGCAGATGCGACATCCGTACAATTGACTCACACTTGACCTTAGTTGACCAGAGTCGTACCTAGCGTAGCCCTGAGTTTAATGTATTATGATTGTGTGTTAGTTTAATGTCTGATACAATATTGTATTATATGCTATCTTTAGGACTGTTGGATTTCAGACAAGATTCAGAAACATGCATTGGTATTGCCAGCAGCAGGACCCCAGGCGAGTACATTCTCTGACAGTTTCCACTATGTTAATTATCTCTATAACTCTTGTTGTATAGCGTACATGACTCTGACACTGTTATTTACACGAGTTGGCATCATCGAGACCTTTCTTGAGGAGTCGTGATTGGAATCCATCGTGCTAGCTAGGGAAATAGGGAAATATTAGTAGCTTATGTGATCACACCCAACTTTACATGCATCATAGCTCACCCATACCTCACGTCAGTGAAGCCTGACCATTACATGCCCCATAGCCTGTTATGTGTGACTAGCCTGACTACTGCTTGCATCATAGCTATCCGGATTATTAGTCTGACCTTACATGAATCATAGCTAGTCATACATAGCAAGCCTGATCAGTCCCAAGTCGATCACATGATATGCTGATGTTTCACACATATAGTTAGTTGATTCTTGACATGCATCTCTAGTATATTGATCTAGCATCTCCACATGTTCTAGTTATTGTTCTTGTGCACACTTATATACCAGTTCATTGCTCTTGCGTGTACTTGTATTTATTTTACTGCTAAATGTACATTGATGATGACATGCTCAAGTATTACTTTATCTGCAGTATCCACTTATTCCAGTATATCCATGCTCGTCAGTATTCCTTATTGCCAGTTATCCATATCTGTCTTGTATTTCTTTACACTGTGCTATAGATTTTGTCAATATATGTGGAACTGGTGTTAGAGGTGTATTTCGTTCCAATCCTGACTGGATATTTTTTCCAGACTGTGACATAGAGGACTTGTTCCCAGCATACTTGGAGACTAGATATTATTGATTACAGGTTAGACTATTTATTGTGTTTAGACTTGTCTTGTATTACATTTGTTTTCTTCGATATCTCATCGTGCTCTAGTTAATGTGATTGATTATATTCCATATTATGTTATGATATCTGTGTCTCCTTATGGAGTTGGATATCCATGTGAGATTGATTAGATAATATCATGACCTAGACAGCGTTCTACCACCGATGCTGCGGCGTAGGCTGGACATACCCACGCTCTCGTGCCCCTATACCGGGTGCGGGTCGTGATATTTTCTTCTTCCCTTCTCATCATTGTGCATTTACTTATTTTTGGCGTTTAGCCACCGTCACCTATTTGCCGGCTTGTTTGGACATTAGATATCTTATATTATTGTATTAAATCAAACTGCATCTGATCACTGTCATATACTTTTGTTACTCTTGATCTTCTTATTTTTCATAGCTGATCTCTAGAATATTTTGAGAAAGCGTTTGGGATGCCATATTGCTTTATTATATATGCTATATGCTTACTGTTTCTTGTTTGAATGATTGAGACATAGTAGTTCTTGACCATAGGAGACTTGATTGTAGCATGCACCCCCTTGTCTTATATAGTCATGATCGTCGTACGATGTGTAAAACCCCCTTCCTAGAAAATCGCATATACCCCTTTATTTATTAATTATTAATTAAATTATAATAATTAGGTCTAAATAGGAGAAATAGATTTTTAATAATTTTTATTTTAGGTGTTCGGGCACTTAGATGACTTATGGGACCATCAGGAATTTTTCAGAATTTATTTCATGTAGGAGACCCCTTGAGCAGTTGCTAGCCTAATGGTGTGCATTATTCTAATCCATGAATTTTTTTATGAGTATATATATAATATATATGTATACACAAATATATATATGTATATATATATTTAGAAAGGAAAAGGAAAGAAAGAAAAAGAAATAATTAAATAGGAATTAACTAATAAATATAATAATAATAATAATAATAATAATAATAATAATAACAACTACTAAGTTACCATCCTTCAGCAACTTTTGCTTGCTCCCTAGGACCCGCTTTCTTTAGTAATCCCTAACTCCCAGGAACCCCGCCCCCTTTGCATTTAGCAAAACCGAGCCAACTTCAGCAAGCCTATTTCCTTTTTTTTTTACGCGGACGAGCCAACTCACCCTCTCTCTTCCTATTATATTAAATATATATATATATTTATTTATCTTTCAAAAACCCTAACCTAAATCTCCAGACCCTCCCCTTCTCATCTAGAGCCGTCACCGCAGCCAGAGAGCCCCGCCAAGCCATCCAAACCATCCCGACGACTCCGAACTCGCGCACTGCAGATTCCCACACGAGGCACATTCGCTCCGGAATTGTTTCCCGTCGACTCGCTCAACCAAACGCCGTTCCGTCTTCACCGGTATGCTCACCCCTTAACCCTCTTCCATATCTGTATTATAGCCAACCACGAAAAATGTGTACCCCTAGGCAAAAAATAGCGTTCAAAGTGGGCGCGAGCAGACCCAACTCTGGAATCGCAGAAAACTGCGGTGACCACCTATATTGCCGAGTTCGTATATTCCACCATAGAGATCCGAATTCGGTAATTTTTTTTGATACATGTAGAACACTTGACCTAGTTTATTTTCTGTTAAATAACCCTATGTTATTAGTTGCTGTGGATATAATTAAATTTGTCGCAAAACTGCGCGAACCCACTTTTTCTAGATTTCCAAAAGTTGAAAAAAGGAGCGCGCCCCGCCAAACGGGACCGCCCCACCGTGTACCAAGTGTACCAAACGGTGCACGCAGCATAATCGGATACGTAAAAATTTGTGGGGACTGATTCGGACGCGTGTGCGCGCCAGAATCAGGTCGTATCTGCGGACACACCCCGTATCGTAACTTTTGTGGAACTCGCGCGTATTTTGTGCACGCTTGTTAGATTGCGACGAAACTTGCGCCACTGGTCTCGTGGTAACGTGCTGGTCCTGTGACCCAATTTTCACGCAATTCTGAGACGGTTGACCAAATCGCCAATTGACGGGCCCCACAGTTGACCTTTTGGACAAAATTGTGTTCGGCTCATCGGAATCCATATTTGGACATACCGTTGGGTTCGTATTGATATTTAGAGTTGTTTGACCTATAGTTTGTCCCATTTAGAGACTGTTACCCTTGGCACGCTTTTCGGTGCAAAGTGGGATACACGTGGACCCCACTTTTGCTCGAAATTACCGTTTTGCCCCTTTGTCCAAATTGGACGAAAAGGATATATTTTTTTAGCTATTTTGCTCATTCCGAAAATGTTGGTGATGTTTATTTCAGCATCCGGAGACGTTTGTTCGGAGTCCTTAGTTCCAGGTTCCGTGTCCTTGGCATTTAGGCGCGTACACTTTACAGATTTCTTGCCAGGCAAGTATACCTTGCCATTGTACTGTTATTTTTATTCCATATATTGCATGCATCTTTATTTTCTGTCTTTTTATATATTTTAACTGTTATATAAAATGCGCACGACGGTGTCGTCGCGATATATTTTATTTATGTATTTGCATTGACCTGTTTATGAGACTACCCCATTTATCATGTAGCATCATTAGGTTCATTGGCCGTGACACAGTTGTTACACGAGTTGTGAGTCTCATATAGATCACGGACTTGCATGCAGGTTGGCCTCCTGTACGTGTGGGCCGTACGTTCGGAATAACTGCTGGTAGAAACTTTGCATGCTAGTAGACTTAGCAGTTATTAGAGGTCTAGGGACATAGCCTATTGTAGTACGGTGGTCCATCCTTGTCCTTGTTTGGTTGCAGGATTTGGGCTAGGGTACTAAGAATAGGCTATGAACCAAATCGTATCATGGATGTGACATGCTTAGAGCATGGGGTGGGGAGAACAACAAGTATCACATTTGAGCTCCTTTACACTTTTCCTTCTGTAACCCGGAAGCTCCGCTGGAGATACGGGCAGTGATAACCCCTTTACTACTTGGCGGGCCTCTGTCGTTCAAAAGACGACATGCCTTTGAGGCCCCTGGTTCTCCGAGAGAGTCATGCCAATCCCAGTTCTCAGCCAGATAGCTCACTTGTTAGAAAGTTGTTCTCAAACTACATTCACATAGATGGTTAGGCGACCATTGGATATTTATTTCAGTACTTTATTGGCATGTGTTTAAGTATCTTGGTATATCCCTCTGAGGACCTGGTCCGCTGCCAGGTGTACCTGTTCTTGAGTATTTGCAGGAGCGCAGATTTGGATGGTTATAGATACTTCGTAGATGTCTTCTCTCCGAGCAGTGATTGCTAGCTGGTATACTTATATAGTTTTCATTGTGTTGTACTCATCTTGTATTGCTCTTATATTCGAGTTGGTAGTGGATTTATTTCTATCCAACTATCATCCTTAGATACTTCTTATTGAGATCTAGTTTCATAGATGTTGGTTATTATTTATATTTGATTTTGGTGGATGAGATTTAGATTGTACCCTGTGACTTGTGACATATGTTATACCACTTGTGGATTTGATGTTCATAATACAGCGTACGTGTGGATTTGGTTTCCATATATTGGAGTTGCCATATCCATGCGACTGGCATGCTTACGTGTCCTAGTCCTATATATTTTGGGACTGGGGCGTGACATGTTTTAGTGGTGGCCCATGAAGGTCGAGAGCATATTGTCTCGGCTACGTTACTGTACGGAACAAGCCTGCACCTAGGACTAGAGTATAGGATCTCATCCACAATTGACTATGACTCATCTTTCTTCTAATCTGTTCTATTTGAATAATTGCATCCTGCTTGATTCCTGTACTCCCATAATAGTTCCTTTAGTAAAGTCTCTCCTAAAATATAGAAGTTCCTGTTGTTAGATGATAAGTAGGGTAACCTTCCTATTAAGAGTACAACTAGAGTGCTGACACACCACTAAGTTTAGGATGTCTAGTGAACCCTAGAATTCCTTATCTCTAGAATTGGTTTACCATTACCCCCTGATGTGTTATGAGGACTTGAGAGTAGTATAGACACTACTAGAGTTAGTTAGAAGTTTACCATTATGGTTGCCCCTAGCATTGAGAAACCAATAGAAAACCAATAAGTAAATATTAGGACTGAACCTAACCCACGCCGTTAGATGAGTATTGGAGAACCATAAATTTAGATTCTTGTCGTGAGATAAGCACACAGTACCTTAGAAAGCCAGGAGCAATGCCTAGAATATTTGCCTAATCATGCCTCGAACCTAGCAACTAGCACCCCACTCCCCTTTAGAAAACCATGATGCTATCTAGAGCCCCTTATTTTAATTTCATATATTGTTCCTCTGAAACCCTAGCGCTCGCTAATGCGCGACGACTAAATTATGTTCTTCCTTTCTTCATCTCTCAACTCGTGTCACATGACACTTCTGATAGTAGGCCAAGTAATTTTATCCCTGTGTTAAGGACTCATAGTTTGCTAGGATTATAGTTGTAGTCTTGAATTTGAACACTTTGTGCTTGGTAGTTAAAGTTTGATAAGTTTGAGTTGTTCTTGCAAACTGTGACTTGATGATTATCCCTTAGTGTTAAATCAGGTAATTTTTACCCTCACCTCGATACAAGTTATATTCCCTTCCCTTGAGACAAGTAACCTTTCTATTCTTGCTGTTGACACTTGTTCTATAAGCGCTATGACTAAGACTTAAGACGACCATGATCTATGTGATATAGGAGGATACCCTAATAGATACTAAGACCCCTTCTCGTAGACCTTAACAGGAGCTTCTACGGTATCCTTAAGTCAATTACAATAGTAGTTAAATTGTTTTAAGTTGGGTAGTATACCTCACAACTTAGTATCACATAGTCCTTGTGATCCATTGATGAAGTGTAATTGAATGACATTAATTGTATGCTAGCATAAGACGACAGTGGTTATTCAGACGATAAAATTTAGAGGTCCATGCCCCTATTTGGTCGACTAGCGTCTTAGACAAGGAGGTTTTATGATAACTGTAGAGATTGTAGAGTCTTTTATTACTATTGCTTATTTTGTTTTTGTTCTTGTGAACTTGAAATATTTTGTGACTTCTTTCATCATGATCTAGCGCATTTATATTTCATATACTATCTTGACTTATGCTGCTATTTTATAGCCTAGTTTTGCAAGCTTATTCTTTTATCGAGCTTGTTCATGACATATGTGTTATTGGGGCCTGATCAACCACACTAATACATTTCAGAATCAGTGTACTACGGTCAGATCAATATGCGCTCGGTTTGCCCTTCACATAACTATTTTATGTGGATTGAGATATATAGTAATTAGTAGACGAATGTACTAGCCTTTTAGACATGTCTGATATATCGTATCGGTTACATAACTGTACTAATACGAGCATGCGAACAAAGAATTACCAAAATAGAATTTTAATCCACAACTGCTTTGACAATTCCCATTTGAATTCCTTAAACTGCTTGATCCTGATACTTCTATTCTATTACCTCACCCTTGAACTCTTTATTATTGGTCTCCGTCTTTCCTTATTTCAGAAAGACGAAATCTCGTGCTTGGTATAAGTTTAATACACAGAGAGTACTAGATATACCCCGTAGGCCGATTACATACTTGAGGATTATTCTTTTGTAATTAAGGACATATCATATAAGATATAATCGGCGTTGAAGTTTTAAGGATTGAATGACATGAGTAAATAAATTAAGGAATATTTTTCTTAAGATATATAGCCTTCTGTGATAGATAGGTAAATTTTAAGTTGGGTAGCAGTGCATTGGCAACTCGAGAGAAATTTCTTTTAGATTATGATCGAATAAGATTAGATTGGGAGAGGTTCAAGCCATTTTAATTTTGAGAATTTTAGAAGAATGACTAAGATGATGAGGATTAATGAATTTTAAAAATCTTGATATTGAGGACCCAATATTTATACCTTAAGTACATAATTTAAATTTTTGAGTATTGAAGGTAAAATCATCAATTTGAATTTGAAGGATAAATATAAAATTTCAGACTTGAACATTGGTGGACTGCATTAAATTTTTTTTTTAATTTGATGATTTATATTAAGAATTAAAATTTGATGGTTGGACTACCTATTTGAAATATTAAGGATGTGAATGGAATTTAAAAAGTTAAAGAATACAAAAAAAAATTTATAAGTGAAAATAGGAATAATATTGGACTCGAATTACTTCTAGAGGAGATTATGATAGTTGGAGATCGTGAGGTAAAATTTGATATGGGTTATTTAAATCTTGAAGATATTATATGTATTCAATTTAAATTGGGATATTGATGATTTGGAAAAGTGAGAAGAGATTACAATAGGTTGAATTTTGATTTGAACAATGATTATCTTAATTTTGAAATGATCGCGATAGATTTGAATAGATTTATTATTTTAATTTTTGGAAGAGATTGGGATTGACGCACCTTATGTACGAATGTGAAGGATTTAACAAATTATGCCTTATTTTAATTTCGAGGACAAATTTTTTACAAGTTGGGTAGAATATAAAACCCCCTTCCTAGAAAATCGCATATACCCCTTTATTTATTAATTATTAATTAAATTGTAGTAATTAGGTCTAAATAGAAAAAATAGATTTTTAATAATTTTTATTTTAGGTGTTCGGGCATTTAGATGACTTATGGGACCATCAGGAATTTTTCGGAATTTATTTCATGTAGGAGACCCCTTGAGCAGTTGCTAGCCTAATGGTGTGCATTATTATAATCCATGAATTTTCTTATGAGTATATATATAATATATATTTATACACAAATATATATATGTATATATATATTTAGAAAGGAAAAGGAAAGAAAGAAAAAGAAATAATTAAATAGGAATTAACTAACAAATATAATAATAATAATAATAACAACTACTAAGTTACCATCCTTCAGCAACTTTTGCTTGCTCCCTAGGACCCGCTTCCTTTAGTAATCCCTAACTCCCAAGAACCCCGCCCCCTTTGCATTTAGCAAAACCGAGCCAACTTCAACAAGCCTATTTCCTTTTTTTTTTACGCGGACGAGCCAACTCACCCTCTCTCTTCCTATTATATTAAATATATATATATATATATTTATCTTTCAAAAACCCTAACCTAAATCTCCAGACCCTCCCCTTCTCATCTAGAGCCGTCACCTCAGCCAGAGAGCCCCGCCAAGCCGTCCAAACCATCCCGACGACTCCGAACTCGCGCACTGCAGATTCCCACACGAGGCACATTCGCTCCAGAATTATTTTACGTCGACTCGCTCAACCAAACGTCGTTCCGTCTTCACCGGTATGCTCACCCCTTAACCCTCTTCCATATCTGTATTATAGCCAACCTCAGAAAACGTGTACCCCTAGGCGAAAAACAGCGTCCAAAGTGGGCGCGAGCAGACCCAATTCTGGAATCGCAGAAAACTGCGGTGACCACCTATATTGCCGAGTTCGTATCTCCCACCACAGAGATCCAAATTCGGTGATTCTTTTTGATACATGTAGAACACTTGACCTAGTTTATTTTTTGTTAAATAACCCTATGTTATTAGTTGTTGTGGATATAATTAAATTTGTCACAAAACTGTGCGAACCCACTTTTTTCAGATTTCCAAAAGTTGGAAAATGGAGCGCGTTCCGCCAAACGGGACCACCCCGCCGTGTACCAAGTTTACCGAACGGTGCATGCAGCGTAATCGGACAAGTAAAAATTTGTGGAAACTGATTGGGACGTGTGTGCGCGCCGAAATCAGGCCGTATCCGCGGACACACCCCGTGTCGCAACTTTTGTAGAACTCGCGCGTATTTTGTGCCGCTTGTCAGATTGCGACGAAACTTGCGCCACTGGACTCGTGGTAACGCGCTGGTCCTGTGACCCAATTTTTACACAATTCTGAGACGGTTGACCAAATCGCCAATTGGCGGGCCCCACATTTGACTTTTTGGACAAAATTGTGTTCGGCTCATTGGAATCCACATTTGGACATACCGTTCGGTTCGTATTGATATTTAGAGTTGTTTGACCTATAGTTTGTCCCATTTAGAGATTGTTATCCTTGGCACGCTTTTCGGTGCAAAGTGGGCCACACGTAGACCCCACTTTTGCCCGAAATTACCGTTTTGCCCCTGTGTCCAAATTGGACGAAAGGGATGTGCTTTTTAGCTATTTTTCTCATTCCGAAAACGTTGGTGATATTTATTTCAGCATCTGGAGACGTTTGTTCGGAGTCCTTAGTTTTAGGTTCCGTGTCCTTGGCATTTGGGCGCGTACACTTTACAGATTTCTTGTCAGGCAAGTATACCTTGCCATTGTACTGTTATTTTTATTCCATATATTGCATGCATCTTTATTTTCTGTCTTTTCATATATTTTAACTGTTATATAAAATGCACGCGATGGTGTCATCGCGATATATTTTATTTATGTATTTGCATTGACCTGTTTATGAGACTACCCCATTTATCATGTAGCATTATTAGGTTCATTGGCTGTGACACAGTTGTTACACAAGTTATGAGTCTCATGTAGATCACGAACTTGCGTGCAGGTTGGCCTCCTGTACGTATGGGCCGTGCGTTAGGAATAACTGCTGGTAGAAACTTTGCATGCTAGTAGACTTAGCAGTTATTAGAGGTCTAGGAACATAGCCTATTGTAGTACGGTGGTCCATCCTTGTCCTTGTTTGGTTGCAGAATTTGGGCTAGGGTACTAAGAATAGGCTATGAACCAAATCGTGTCATGGATGTGACATGCTTAGAGCATGGGGTGGGGAGAACAACAAGTATCACATTTGAGCTCCTTTACACTTTTCTTTCTGTAACCCGGAAGCTCCGCTGGAGATACGGGCGGTGATGACCCCTTTACTACTTGGCGGGCCTCTGCCGTTCAAAATACGACATGCCTTTGAGGCCCCTGGTTCTTCGAGAGAGTCATGCCAATCCCAGTTCTCAGCCAGATAGCTCACTTGTTAGAAAGTTGTTCTCAAACTGCATTCACATAGATGGTTAGGCGACCATTGGATATTTATTTCAGTACTTTATTGGCATGTGTTTAAGTATCTTGTTATGTCCCTCTGAGGACCTGGTCCGCTGCCAGGTGTACCTGTTCTTGAGTATTTGCAGGAGCGCAGATTTGGATGGTTATAGATGCTTCGTGGATGTCTTCTCTCCGAGCAGTGATTGCTAGCTGGTATACTTATATAGTGTTCATTGTGTTGTACTCATCTTTTATTGCTCTTATATTTGAGTTGGTAGTTGATTTGTTTCCATCCAACTATCATCCTTAGATACTTCTTATTGAGATCTAGTTTCATAGATGTTGGTTATTATTTATATTTGATTTTGGTGGATGAGATTTAGATTATACCCTGTGACTTGTGACATATGTTATACTACTTGTGGATTTGATGTTCATAATACAGCGTACGTGTGGATTTGGTTTCCATATATTGGAGTTGCCATATCCATGCAGCTGGCATGCTTACGTGTCCTAGTCCTATGTATTTTGGGACTGGTGCGTGACACGATATATAGCACCTTGTACATGGTAGTTGGCCATGTCCATCTCTATATTCTGGTACTGGGGCATGACAAGGTTTTAGTGGTGGACCATGCATGTATGTTCTTCAGACTTGTCGGGTATTATGGTCATAAGAGTCTCAAACAAATATGATCCTTCTTGAAATTCTGAATCTGTCCTCTTCGATACCTAGCTTGAATTCTTCCAGATTGGTTGCTCCTTTTTCAATCTCGTCATGTACTTAATTTTTCTTGTGCTCTTCTTGAGGGATTCTCCTTCCCCAGATATTGCAGCAAAAAGAGAGGCAAAGTTGCGAGTGGAACAAAATCCTGTGGAACCCTAGCCAAGGATCAATGTTGTGACCATGATAAATAGGACAGAGCTGCAGGCTCCAGAAATTCTCGTACCACCCGCAGTGCCGACAATACTGGATACCCCAGACTTTCTACAGATTATTTGTGGATTGTTTGCTGCCCAACAATAGCAGATGGTGGTCTAACAAAAACAACAACAACAACAACATCAATAATAGCTCCAGCAGTAGGAACAGAATATCCTGTTGAACCAAGGATTACAGACGGCCCTAGAACGAGGTGGAAAAACAGATTTTGAGGCATCTATTAAGTTTTGTAGACTGAACCCCAGATATTTTGATGGCACGGAGGACGCAATTATGGCAGATGATTAGCTCTGGGATATTGAGAACATTATGACAACAGCTAAAGTTTCGGCCGATTAATTGGTTGACCTGGTTCGCCTACAACTCCAAGATCTGGCAAGGGATTAATAGGCCATGATGGAGGTAGGATTGAGACATCCTATTTCATGGAAGGATTTTAGTCCCCGTTTAGGGTGAAGTACTTCAGGATTATGGCTCAATGTTAATTAAAGCAAAGGTTCATTAACCTCAAGCAAGCTGGAAGGGCAGTAGACAGCTATGCGACCGAGTTTTGCCGACTAAGCAGATTTCCTCCAACCATGGTGGCAACAAAGTTGGAGAGAGCTATGAGGTTCCAACTGAGACTTTACTTAGAAATCTTACACATGGTAGAGGTGCACAACTACCAGACCTTTGAGACGGTATTGATAGCAGCTAATAAGGTTGAGCTGATATCCCAGAGGATGGTATCACGAAGAGTAGATCGAAAGAGGCCTCATGGACAAAACAATAAGGGAGGAACAGTACTGCGAATGTCAGCACCATCCCCTGGAATTCGCATATATGACGTGATACAGAGGAGGCCAGTGATATCGACAGTGATGGTACGAATTTGACAACAGTAGCCGCGGCAGCAACAGTAGTAGCAGCAGCAACAATAACAGGGAGTGCCGACAAGTTGTACCTACTGGGCAAGGGAGGTCATACACGAGATATTTGTCAGGCAGCTAACATATTATGCTTGAGATATGGAAACCATGATCACCAAGTTGCCTCTTTTTTATTGATATAAAGGCCAGGAGGGCCAGTACAATAGTTTCCTGCATTGCTAGCTCCAAGGGCAGTACAACAAGGAGGAACAGTAGTAGCAGTACGGCCTTTAGCTTAGCATTCGTTGCTGATACAGGACCACCTTTATAGGCAGTAATAGTGGAATCAGCAATGGCTGAAACCATGGTAGCAAGGATAATAACAACAGGGAGATCAATTGTAACGCCCTACAACCGCACGGTGCGTTACGCTGAGTCAGATTGAATAAAACAAATATAGGTTACATTTAATTTGTTGGATTTGGGAAAAAGTATTGATTGAGTTGGTTTCATGTGCAGATGCCTAGCAGAGTTCAATAGGAAACAGGTGTTCGTTTAGAACAGTACTGAGATAGCTGGATGGGATAGATTGGAGAGCACGACCTGCTCGCATGGTCATACCAGTTGAGTAGATCGTACTTTGCATCGGACCACGGGTTCAAGGAATCGGCCGTATCGGCAAGACATAATGCTTAACGAAATCAAACATTGTGAGTAGACTCTTTCCCTTCTCCTCTACTCCTTCATGCCTAATAATATGGAAAATACGTAAAGGCTTGAATACTTGGATTGAAACATTAGGAATCACTACACTGAGGCGTTCATAGAGTGTACATCGTTTGTTTGGATAGGATTTTAGCTTGAATTGGTTTGCGCGTTGGATAGTTGGAGCTAGAGTTGGAATATTGCATTTGAGGCAGTTGGTTGAATGATTGGGATTATGCTTAGACAGTTGGGATGATACATTGAGGCATTGGGAATATCGAGAATTTGGGTGAGCAAGCGTGCATTCGTGCACAAGTATCACTTGGTCGCTTTGTCTTGCAAAGCGAGCAGTTATGGTTTGAAACCGAACAACTGTATCGGCGAGGGCATTGTGCCACTGTTGGGGCATTGTGCCATGGGATTGTTCTGAGCTTGGGGTATTGCACCAATTGGAAATACTGTGTTGAGAAGAGGCATTGTGCCTATGGGATAACTTGATATTTGGTGCCTCGGGCTATATGTTGGAATAATGGTTATGGATTCTTTGGTTATGGATATTTGGTTGGATATTCAATTGAACGAGTCTATGATCGCTTGGTGGAGCGAGAATGTTCGATCCTCTCGTCATACCTACTTGGTGTCTGTATGTCACGGACAACCTGTGTTACACAGGGTTTCGTTTCCTCGAACGGGATGGACTCCGGGGCACTGGGACCGTTCGGCCATAGAGGAGACACGAGTATCACGTCTTGGGCGCGGTACCGGTAGTCCAATACCACCAGGAGGGAGTAGCTGCCCAGCCCTGGATCGGGTAGGACTGCCTATTGATTAGTCTGATCAATGTCCTTTATGGCTTGGCCAGTGACTTCATATAGATAAGAGTTGGTTTGCTTTACTTTGGTTGGTTTGTGCTTCGTGTAGGCGCGGCCACCTTGCCTTGGCAAGAGTGTGCACTTTGAGATTTGGATATTAAGAGTTGGTTGAGGATGGATATTGAGGCTTGGTTGATGGTTCGATATGTTATCATGCAAGCGATGGCTTGAGTAGGACGGGTTGCATGCTAGTTTTCTTCGAGTTGGTTATGTATTGCTTGTCGATTGGTTTGAGTTGAATGCTTGCATGCTTAAACTGCTTTACGGCTTTCCTTAACATGTCATCCCTATGCCATGAAATAAATCTAGGATTCAACTAGAAAGATCACCATATAACTGTTTGCATTCACTATTTTACTTAGTGTCGGCTTAGACGAGTGGGTTACCCCGCTCACCAGTACGGCTGTGTACTGACCCACATTTGTGGGCATTATTTCATGTATGCATATGTAGTGGCACTACTTGGATATACGAGACATGATGTATGAACTGTAAGTACCTTTGTGGGCTAGAGAAAGAGCAAGAGTATTTTATCGCCTTTGTGGCATCGCCTTTGTGGTATTTTATTTGGACCCTATCGAGAGCTTCGCTGCGTATACTCTGATGTGTGCTTGGTACACAATACTTGACTTTCGCTATAACTTGGTCGTTTCGATGATAACTTTGGTGTTTGAGAACATCGCCTTGTACGAGCGCAACTCTAGGCTCGTACGGCATCACGTTCCGATGAGAACGATTGTCCTGCGGTAGAGCTGCAACGTGGTAATTCACGTTCAGCGGGGACTATTGAGCTTGCGGGAGATTGGAGCGTGACATCAATAAGGCCAAGGACAGGAACTCACCTTATCTTTAGAGGAAGTTATGGCATCGGACAACGTAGTGGCAGGTAATATTTTTGTTACAACCTTTCCTGCCATAGCTTTAATTGATTCTAGAGCTTTACACTCATTTATATCTACACACTATACGACATGTATTGGATTAATGTTTGAGGCATTGCCAGAGAGTCTGAATATACTCACTAGCAATGGGATCGTAGAAGTTAGTAGGGTGTGCCTAGCATGTCCAGACATAGTATATGGGCATTTATTACATACAAAGTTAATCGAGTTTTTATGGATAACTTTGACATTATCTTAGGTATGGACTAGTTGAGAGACAGTCATACAACGATAGATTGTCGTGAGGGTAAAGTATTATTTAGAATTCCTGGTCTAGAAGGGTATGTCCTTGGCAGAATAGCAAGAGACCAACATAAGGGAGGAGTCACAATAATAGCAAGTGAAGAAGACCCGCTGCCCAAGATAGTTGAAGAGTTTATGGACGTCTTTCCCAACGATCTTCCTAGATTACCCTTAGTTAGAGCAGTAGAATTCTTTATAGAGTTGATGCCAGGAGTAGAACCAGTATCCCAGAAGCTATACCCTATGTCACTATCAAAACTTGATCAGTTATATCGATACGTGGAAGAACTGAAGGTGAACAAGTTTATTCGGACAAGTGGATCACCGTGGGAAGCACCAGCAGTATTGGTAAAGAAGAATGATGGATCGACGCGGTTGTGTATGGATTACAAGCGTCTTAATACAGTGACCGTAAAGAATAATTGTCCATTACCATGGATTGATGATTTGTTTGACCAATTAAGTGGAGCAAGAGTCTTCTCTAAGATAGATTTATAATCAGGATATCAACATGTGCGAGTTTGGGAGCAGGATATACCAAAGATAGCATTTAGGTCACGATATGGGCATTACAAATTTATAGTTATGCCAATCGGACTGACTAATGCTCAAGCATTATTCCTGGACTTGATGAACCATATTTTTATGCCTTAGACCAATTTATGATAGTATTCATCGCTGACATCCTGGTGTATTCTCTTAATGAGAAAGAACATGAAGAACATCTTAGGATAGTGCTACAAACTTTGAGGGAGCACTAGTTATATGTGAAGCTTAGAAAGTATAAATTTTGGCTGGATCGTATATCCTTTTTTGGATACATTATTTCTGGAGCAGGAGTGTCAGTTGATCCCAAGAAGGTAGATGCAGTATAGAACTGGCATGTTTCGAAGACAGTAGAAGAAGTGCGTAGTTTTCTGGGCTTGACAGAATACTAAAGGAGATTTGAGTCAGATTTTGCTAAAATCTCGACACCATTGACGAGGTTACATGCAAGAAAGTTAAGTTTATATGGTCAGCAGAATGTCACATAGTCTTTGAAGGTTTGAAAAAGAAGTTAATCTCTGCACCAATCCTTACTCTTTCAGTATCCTCCGGAGGATTCACAGTGTACTATGATGCATCTGGCAAAGGACTTGGATGTGTTTGATGCAAAAAGGAAGAGTGATAGCGTATACTTCTCGGTAGGTCAGAGATCACGAGAAAAACTATCCAACTCATGATTTAGAGTTAGCAGTAGTAGTGTTTGCACTTAAGCTATGGAGGCACTACTTATATGGCGATCAAGTAGAAATATTCACAGATCATAAGAGTTTGAAGTAAGTATTCAAGCAGAAAGAACTGAACATGAGGCAAAGAAGGTTGCTAGAATTGTTAAAAGATTATGACATAATACTTTAGTACCATCTAGGCAAGGCTAATGTAGTAGCTGAAGCACTTAGCAGAAAAGGTAACAAATTTATGTTGACTACTTAGAAGCACATTCTAGAAGACTTACGAGTGATAGGTATCGAGATAATACTTCCACAGAGTACAGGAGTTCAGGATAGCATACAAAATTATTGTAGCTGCTTCCTATTCCAGAGTGGAAGTACGTACACATTATGATGGACTTTATGACTGGTTTACCTAGATCACCGACTAGTCGTGATACAGTTTGAATGATAGTGGATCGTCTCACAAAAGTATCTCACTTTCTTCCTTTTTGAGTAGGACAATCTACAGAATAATTGGCTGAAATATATATGTGACATATAGTGAGACAATACGGTGTCCTAGTAAGTATCATGTCAGATCGAGATACTTGATTTACTTCATATTTTTGGAAAAGTTTGCATCAGAGTTTGGGCACCAAGTTCAGATTTAGCACAGTTTACCACCCCAGATAGACGGACAATCAGAGAGAACCATCTAGATATTGGAGGATATGCTACGATCATGTACCTTATATCTTGGTGGATCTTGGGATAATCATATTTATTTGGTAGAATTTTAGTATAACAATACTTATTAGGCTAGTATTCAGATGGCACATTTTGAAGCACTGTACGGTAGGAAGTGTAGGTCACCGTTAGCTTAGGACGACATTAGTGAGTGAAAGATGTTAGGCCCTAAAATAATCACGCAGATAGTAGAGGTTGTCAAGAGATTAGAGAGAAACTTCGGGTTCCACATGATAGGCATCATTATTGGGCAGATCAGCATCATAGAACTTTAGAGTTTTATATCGGCAACCAGGTATTTTTGCAGATTTTGCCTTCTCGTGGAGTCATTAGATTCAGGATTCGCGAAAAGCTTAGTCCGTGATACGTAGGTCCGTTCGATATTCTCGAACGGGTAGTTGATGTTGCTTATCGTCTTGCCCTTCTGCCTTCTCTATTAGAGGTACACGATGTATTTTATTTTTCTTATTTACGTAGGTATATTTTGGATCTGAGTTATTTTTTCGATCACTCTGAATTAGTCATTGGTACCGACTTATCTTACAAGGAGCAACCCGTATCCATATTGTACCAAGAAGAAGTTGCTCAAAAACCAGACTATTTCTCTCGTTTGGTTGCTTGGGACCATCACACTCTAGGGGAATCAACGTGGGAGCGCAAGGACGATATTCGATCCCAGCACCCGCATATATTTGATTCAAAAGGTATATTCTTTCTTACGCCTTCATATCTCGAATTCTGGGATCAGGTGATTACCGTTATAATATGATGATATTGCTTGTATATGTATTTACTAGAAGATTTGTATCATGCTTGTCCTGATTTCTCTAACTATTGCTTAGATTCAAATTTTGAAGACAAAATTTTTCTAAGGTGGATAGAGATGTCACTTCCCATTCCCGATATATGTATTTGGAACATATTTTATTTTAGCATGGTTACATGTGCATGGTTATAGACCCATTCTTCGGTTTAACCTTGTTCATGGTTTATTTATGGGTTGGTTCAAGTCATGAGAACCTTTGGTTCAACCCTCAACCCAATCATATATAACCCAATATTTTCTCTCTTCAATTTTTTATTTCTTCCTCTCTCTTGTGTTTTCTCTTCCCATTTCCATAGGCAAGTACACCTTACATGAGAAATAGAGAAACCCTCCATATTATTGTTATATTATGTTTGTTATATATTTCTATGCACTTTAGTTCTTGGAATTTTCTATTTGGTGGGCGATTTTGAGTAGATCTACTTTTTTAAACTTAGGATTTTTATGGATTTTATGAGTTTTTCTTAGTTTTTATCTATTAAACATATATTTTAGAAAACTAATTTTTACTATATGATAGAACTTTCAATTTACAGCATTTTACCTTTTGATTCACCCAATTTGGACTTAAAATAAGGACTTTATAGAAAAAACAAGATTTCAGTTTTTGGAGATTTTGCCATAGTCGAACTTGTTGTTTGGTGAAGACAAAGTCTTCATGCAGCCAACGAGTTATGAGGATGTGAGTGCTATACAGCCCGAGAGGGTTTTACGGCATAAACTCTTATCGCATACTGATAGCATGTGTCCATCTTGTTGGACGCATGACTCTTTATTTACACAAGTGTCCTTGAACACCTTGTGTTTTTACTCGATGAACGAATGAGAAATTTGTTAAGTCCAAGAGACCTCCATGCAGCCTCGAGCTCTATGCGGCACCGACACTTATGCAGCATTAGAGAATATGCGACTACCATTTTCTTGGACACATGACTTCGAACCGTGGTACATATTTCTATAATATTTATATTTTTGCTCTGACTCACTTTATGGCTTGTCACATCAATCGTTTTATGTTATATCACTGATACTTCATTCATTGCCCGTCACTTCAACATTTCTCCCAAGGAGTAAACTTTAACCCTGAACATGCGGGTTGACTTCATATGCGGCCAGGACTTTTCATGCGGCCTGACTTCATATGTGGCCTAGAGCCATATGCGGCCTCAATTTTCCATGCGGCCTAGAGACCCATGCGGCCTTGCTTGTTTTGATTGAATGTTTTTTTTCGTAACCCAATGTATAATTGGTAATTGGACTCGAATACTGTATATGTACTGATACCACTATTGTACGATATTTGTCCATAATTTAATGTGCGCTGACGTACGACACATTGTGTTATGTGTTAAGTGATTATATTTGGGTTGTGCATCGAGAATGCCTCCAAATTCCTAAATGTGTGACATTATAAATATATATTATTTTTCCAGCACATGCATAATAAGCGAGTCAACTACCAAAGCATATCTAGGATATTGATTGTCTGATTGTTACATACACACTTGGGTGTATCCAGATTTGACTTCCATGGATTCGTATCTAGCATGCCCATACTTTGTACGACACCTTAAGAGAAATTCTCATCTGACCACGCCATAAGATTTTAAACAAAACATAAGGCTAATTAGGTAACTAGAAGGGATAGTAACAATGGATGGAATAGTATCCCGAGATCATGCCAACAAACTTTTTCACAGAGATTCATTCTAAGTGCATTGTGGGCTGGCCACCACAGATAATGTATATCATTTGCCTTAGTGGAGTGCATTATATGACCTATTATTATGCCAAGCTATAGGAACACTATAATCACTAATATCGTATTTTTAGCGCAGTGGCCCTACGGGGAACTGGTGCATCATGCAAGTGCCTATTTTAGTTATTGGTTCGGTTAGCTCATGTTCAAAACTAGCATGATCTGAGGATTCCTAATATACATTATTTTTGAGATAACCTCAGACTCCATAAAATAGCAAGCCGTACAAATGATTGGCCGACATAGAGGAAATAGACTTAGTTGTGATTGTATTATTCGGTTACTAGCCTAGGAAAATGGACTATAATAGTGTGATTGTTCAACCCTTGTCCTTGTTTGGTTGTAGGCTTGGGCCTTTGTGATAGGATATGCCATGGACCAAAGTTACGACACTGAACTTATGTCTTATTAAATATTTTCCTTGGGTTTTTGTTTTCGCTATTTCGTGCTTCCTTTGTGGTACTTACTATTTGAGGTCTAACCCCACTGGTTTTGTTTGACTAAGTTTTGAGCCAGCACCCGAGGATCCAGCGTACCTTCCCCCAACTCATGGCGCGTACGAGAAATATGGTCGTAGGGGATAGCGAGTGGGTTTTCTTCTTCCCTACTTATCATTGTGCATTTACTTCTTTTGGGCATTTAGCTACTGGCACCTGTTAGCCGTCTCATCTAGATATTAGTTTTCTTATATAATTATGTTAAATCAGACTGCAACTGATCACTATTATGTACTTTTGTTACTCTTCTAGCTTCTTATTTTGCATAGCTGGTTTCTAGAATATTTTGATAAAGTATTTCGGATGCCTTATTACTTTATCATATATATTATATGCTTACCGTTTCTTATTTTAATGATTAAAAAATAGAAGTTCTTGACCATAGGAGACTTGATTGTAGCATGCACTCCCATATCTTATACAAATATGATCGTCGTACGATGTATAGCACCTTGTATGGTGTAGCTAGCCATGTTTGTATCTGTATTCTGGTACTGGGGTATGACAGGAACTTTTCTTTCGTATTGGTCATTTGTAACCCCAAATTATATGCCACCTTCGCATTACCTTTAGTAGCTTTGGCCCCATTGATGAACGCCGTACAGGCTTTTAATTGAGTTGGACCCATACAGAGCCCTACTATATACAGTAGATTCATTTGGGAAGTAGTGATAAATACAGAATATAGAATATCGGGGGACAACTTTAGAGTTTCTTTCCTGAAATATTCTACAAATTCGCGAGCGGATTCCTTCTCCTAATATTTGATATTGATGAGCGAAGACATCGTCATATCCATGCCTCTATCATAGAATCGTGAGAGAAAATGCGCATCATATCATCAAACGAGGATATGTTGTTATCAAGTAAACTACGAAATAAATTGTAGGCTATGTCGGCCAAGCATACCACGAACAATCTGGTGAGGAGAGCATCCTCTTTCTGAAGAAGACTCCCTCTCTCTGCTCCGTTGCTCCTCTGGCGAACTCAAACTCTGGCTCTCCTGGCTGTCTAAACAAAACTCTATCTCTACGATAATTGACACTAGCATGGTGCCTACTCAACCAATCTATCCCGAGTACTATGTCATAGCTCGGTAGTGGCATTACGAGTAGACATGCGCTCAACTCCTGGCATCCCATAGATACTCTTCGATCCTTGCAAACATCACTGACTAGGATAATGCTACCCTGGGTCATAATCTTGTCTAGGATAATGCTACCCTGGGTCATAATCTTGTAAGTCCTCGCCAAAGTTTTAGTCTCAAGATGATGCTTTAAGGCAAAAGATACATATACAAAGCTATGTGAAGCACCGAAATTAAATAAAGCATGAGCTGGAAAAGAATCAAGATAGACTGAACCTGAGATGACATTACCTACTTGCTCCTCCTCCTCGACAATCATGGCAAAAGATCGCCCTTTCTGAGCACCTCTTTGCGACTGCTGGTGTTGTGTGAACCTCTGTTGCTGTGTCGACAATGGAGGTCCTCTCTGTTGTCCAGCTGGTGGTCTCATGCGTTCTCTCTGTGCCTGGGTCCTGTCCTGAGCTGGACGGACCGGAGCCTTAGGATAAGCCCTTAACTGGTGGTCTCCTGATATGCAGAACAAATACTAGCCCAATCTTATCTTGTATGTATCCCATCCATCTTCCGACTTCTTGTAGAATAGGCAAAGAATAGCTGGCTGAGCTAGTCTTTGAATCTGGTGCGCCTACTGTACTGGCGCTTTAGCTGTGCATGCGCCAGGATCTCCTAAAATATAGGGGTGCGATGTCCGCTAGTATGGGATTTGATCTCCATATTCAGACCCTTTTTTGAACTTTTGGGCCTTTCTCCGAGGATTCTGTCCATCCACAAAGTGACCCAATCTACAGTACTCTGCTGCATACTCGTCCACAGTCATGATGCCGTGGACGAGGTACAAAAATTGGCTCTCTAGAGAAGTCAGAGCCACGTCTAGAAAGAATTTTTGCTTAAAAAGCTCCTTAAAAGCTTCCCAAGTAAGTCGATGTGGTAAGATCCACGGGTCTATCCAAAACCATGTCAATACAATATCGTACATCATGCTCCATGTTGCCTCCACATGTAGTCTCTTTAAAATATGTGCTAGCCACAGGTTCCTCTCTATGTCTTCGATCCAGTCATCTGGATAAATAATCCCTTCGATGCCTTTAAAGTCCTTAGGCCCCATCCTCTTGAAATCAATGATAGTTCTCCACCTCGATTGTTGTTGAGCCTGCGGAGGTGGAGCTACCTGTGGCTGGACCAAGGTAACTCTCTCGACTATGACAAGTACAAGCTGGTAGGCATTCAATGTTCTATCTTATGACCTCAGATTGGCACTGTTGGGCCCCCGCTTGAGCACTCAGTGCCTCCATTATCTGCTGAAAGAGTACAAACACCTTTGCCAGATCAACTGCTGGTGGTGGTGGTGGTAGCTCCTCTGAAGCTGTAGGCACCATCCTCTGTAAGGCTTTGGGCACCGTCCTCTGGACTGGAGGTGGAGCACCCACGAAATCTGCTACAAAAATGCCCACCTGGACCGGTGAAGTAGCCTTCTAAGCTGTAGATGATGGAATAATATGTGCCAGTGCTCTCCTCTGAGGCGACGAAGTGACCGACACGCTGACACTGCGCCTGAGCACTGGGATCGCGTCTTTGACGGCATCCTAAAGATAGATTGAACAACGGAATCAATATTGAGTAAGATACGATATCACCAAAGAAGGACAAAATTATTCAAGTAAAGCAAGCATTCAAATTGATAAGGATAGCAAAACAGATATTTTAGAAATATTTTCTAGTTGTGATTGAGTATACTCTCAGCCTATATCCTATATCCTAAAGTAGGCTCGTAGCAGTACTCTAAGTTTGAGCACCACTATGAAATTGTACTATATGCGATCTCCCGACCAGTATGGGCCATCACTAAAAACTTGTCATGACCCGCACCCGGAATGAGGGCACGAGTATGTGAACAACGCCCAGCCTACGCCACGGCATCAGCGGTAGAAGGCTATCTAGGTCAACAATACTATTTAAGCATCTCATACCATATATATAAGGTACATGTTATGTCATCTCAACTCCAAATGGAGGAACAATATGATATATGATAATAAAATTAATACTCAATTATACTATCAAACTAGAGGAAGAAATAGCACGATATGGAATAAAGGAAAGAAGTACAAGAGTCACAAATATATCTCAAGCCCAATACTAATCACAACACCATAGTCTCTAAAATACTAACACATGCCAAGTCTATAAGTCAAATACAATGCCAAAATAAAACTAAGTCCCCTCGGTGACTAATGCTACATCCTCCTAGACTATAGGTGCTATCTCTCTAGCTGGCTCACCATATTGTGTCCTGTAATATGTGGGACACATCTCCTCTAACCAGTCATCTAAAAAATATATCCAATCAGGATTGGAGCAAAGTATAAAACTCTGAAAGCAGTTCCAAATACATGGTAGAGCAAATATGACAGGTAATAGAAAAAAATACAAGATATACTAGTAACTAAGAAATAAAAATAAACTAGAATAAGCATAATAAGTACTAAAAAGGAACAGGCAATATGGAATAACTACAAATAATATAAATAGATAGTACTAGCTAATGTGGTTTAGAGTACAAGTTCATTATGTGATCGGTTTAGGTTGAACATGAGGTAAATAAGGTAACTCGATTACACGTATGATGTATAATCGACATGTACACGAATACACTGGGCTATGATCACATAACCAACTCCTACTCCGCCGTCCCCAACCAATACTCATAGATCCAATCACGACACATTACGAACATGAATAATATAAACACACTGAACACGAGCAGTATGTGAACACGAAGTACATGATAATCAATACCAGATGCACACGATTAAATACATGTGAAGGAATATCCGCTGAACATGGTAAGGGAATAATATCCCCTGACAGAATTCATATAGTACCAGTCCGTGTAACCACCGTATCTAAATCAAGTATATAGTTCTAGAATAAGTGATATATACACTATCATGAAATAAAAACTAACAGAGAAATGTACTCTCCTGTAATCTGATCTGAAGTATCAACTGTATCCGAAATGGTACCTCGAAGACCTAAATATGGAATATTACATCAACACATAATTTTAAAATGATAAAATAAGTTAACTAGTCAATTTCTAGGTCATTAGGCCAAATCTAAGTTAAAACAGTTAAACTAGGTCAACTCTAGGTCAAACTAGTCAAACTTGGTCAAACTAGTTACTTCCAGGTTGTATGAACCTATATCCAGGTTATTAGGTTCATACCTTGCTTATTTAGGCTATACTGGCTAATACAAGATACTAGAGTATCATAACTACTAAGTATCAATAAATAGTATATATGTATGTATATATATATATATATATATATATATATATATATATATATATATATATATATATACTAGTTATCCTTAGCTAAATAGTAACTTAGTATTGATTACCCTGGGCTTTGAGCCATCCCTGGTATCAATATCTATTTACCCTCTTGGTATCCAACACCACAACTTAGTGACATGACTAATACCTCATAATATAACTACCTACTAACACTAACAGAAAATACAAAAACTTAATATATATAACTCATCTCTAATACTCAAATTTATAAGTGACACTCACTACTACACTAACTGATATTAGTATATTACTAACTTAACTTGCACTAACCACCATCTTACACTAACTGGTAGCTAACTGTCATAACTTACATCTGATATCAACTAACATCCCTTCATCAACCAATACTAACTGATACTAATACTCACTAACTCTGAACCCGACCCCTCTAACCAACTGCAACTGCTCTGAACATCCTCACAGTTTCCTTCTTATATGCTAACACTGCTGTGTATAAACATTGGCAAAACCATATGATGTGGACTGCTATTGTGTTTTCTCTAATTGTCAACAGACTTTACCCTACTTTTGTGCATCATGCACCGCATACCTGAGCAGTTGCTACCTTGTCCCCTACCCGACTGTCCAACCATGGCAGACGACATCAACAACTAACTATTGCTACCTCTTTAAATGGCCACTGCTCGCTAGCTTCTTCCACTCTTACTGCATACAGTGTGCAGACCAAAGTTGTGCTCCTGCTCCTTACTTCTAGACCACCCCCTCAACTACAACTTGCTCGACCTCTTCTACCAACATCTAGAGCCGGCCTTCCCCCCTCACCTAAGCTCCAACACACGACTACAACATCAACTCAAACATACACCCCTTCACAGTCCAAATGACTGAATAGAATCCCAATACATAATATACAATATATGTATACACTAATAGCTATGAACACAAGATACACACTTAACTAGGATACACTCATACTCATCTATTGGTGCATAAAATTAACATATATAAATAGTATACATATCTAGTAGATATATAAATTAGAAGGAATATAATTATATATATTATAATTACTATATCCATTCAATAATGTGGAGTATGTATGATACATAATATATCAATATGGCAATTTAACAAACACAAGAAATGCATCACCCAATATCATACTACATCTATGAAATCGTTTTGATACGCCCTCGATACTCAATCCAAACCTCACCCAACTCTCTACAAATGATATTAACACGTCTAAAATCATAACTAAAGGCATTATAAAGTGCTAGCTACTCATTATAGTGCTTGTGGCAAAATATGACATGTATAGCTTTCGTGTCGAAGGAAAACCCCCCAAATCATCCAATATCATACAATATCATGATACGGCCTGCTCATATCCAATTGTGGACACATAACTAGTCTCATACAACCAATCTAATGTCAATTTGGTCCAATTCGCTAATTGACAAACACATGGTGCACCAATCTCGAATTTTTCCAAAATTGGATACAAAATACATCATAACTTTCACTATAGGGGTCCCTAATGGACAATTCTTATTCCTATAGGTAGTCCTAGTTCATAGGTTGATTCCTAATAATTTAATTATAGAATTTGAGTCTAATTCGAAGGAGAAAACTGAATTATGTTTATTGGAAGATGGATTAATACAAGTCTCTAATTATACTCAAAGAAGCCTCAACTTATACAATCTCCTCCTACTTGATGATCCTTGCCTCCTCCTTTCTTCTAGAGCTTCTAATGGTGAAATAGGGATAAATTGGAAGGAATTTAGAAGGGATTTTGTGGAGGGATGAAGTGAATTAGGGATCTAGAAAATTGGGGATCAACATTGAATGAGCAAATGGTGAGAAGAGAGAGAAGAGACTTCTTTAGTGGCCGGCCCCCCTTTCCCCCTCTCCAAGTTTCAACAATTGTCCAAGTTGCCCCTACATGCTAAATTATGAAGAATAATTAAGGAGGGCAATTTGGGATGTCCCTACAATAATGAAATTTAGTCTAATCATCTTAATTAACTAGAGGAAATGGTCTATTGGGCCTAGTCCATGTTGGTCTCACTAGTTGTCATGACAAGTCTTATTGGGTTCACTAGTGTCAAGTATAAATAATAGGCTAGCCCACTACTATACATAAATAATGCAAAGCACCAAAAATATTTATATGGCACACTAAGTAATATTTAATTCCTACAGATAAAAAATAACTATGCCAAATTACTAAGTTATCCCTATTTGGAAAAGTGAGGGTGACAGTTCCTAGCATTACTCTTATGTAGATGCACACAATCAACATGTTGTGAAGAGGTCGACCCTACTTGGAGAACTTTTTGTGGTATAGGCAGAGTTAGCGCAGTTTGCCTACGTGTATTTGATTTTGCATGAAGGTCTTGGCGTGACGCAATAAAAGTAGGCTATGACGAGGGGCACATAATTTTTCTTCTACTGTGCTCGTAATCATGATGTTAGGGGAATGATTCTCCCTGACTAACACTTTATTTGTGCACCTGTAGTTTTTCTTCTGCTGACGTAAATTCTGGAGAAACTTTTGTCTCTCTTTGAAGAGTGTGCCTTTAGAGAGATTAGTTTAGATAGCGGTGTCCATGACTTGCTTGCCCTGCATATAACATCGAATATGCACGGGCTCAGAAGCTTGGGTGTGGATCACCCTTTGCTTGGTATTGCACGAGTTGTGCGATTTATATCCCTTGTTTAATGCAAGGGACTCAAAATCTTGGGTGTGGATCACACTTTGCTTGATATTGCGCGAGTTGCACAATTTTTATCCCTTGTTTAACGCAAGGGAGTTGTCCACCAAGTCATCTACCTAAGTTTGGTTGACATAATTGACTAGGTAGTTCCCGTCAATCATAATATTTTTTCCCTTGTTGACCGCAACTGCGGGATATGTATAACGAGGCTTGGACACCTACACTTTGCGGGGTTTTCTTGACTTTAGTGCGAATGAGGGGTTAGCACTACCCACAGAATAAAGCATTTCTTTATATGTTTGTTGGTCGAACTTAACGACCAAGGTCTTCTACATCGAACAGACCAACGCAGCGTCGAGTTAAACTATCACCTTCTCGTCAGAGGATAAATTCTTCCCCATCAGAGTCGCTATCTTGTTTACGAAAAAAGTTTAAATGAAACTTTGTATTACAAAATATTGAAAAGAAAGAAGAGTACAAGAGATCCTAAACAGGAATCTAAGTACAATTGATTCTGGAGAAGTATAGCTGTAGAGATATGATCTACGAGCGATCAATTCTCCTTGGACCACACAACGATGAAGAAATGCTAGGATGATGTGAACAAGTTGAAGAGTTGGGCAATAAGAAAGATTTGGCAATAACGGCACGACAAGCTTCTATTTTTCTCCTTCTGTTCTAAAATTTCAAAAACTTAAAAATTCTCCCCTTTGTAACATACGCAATGGTCCTATATTTATAGGATTTTAGAGCAGTTATGACAGTGTGTGCGTACTTTGGACAATATGTGTTGTGCGAGAACTTTTAATGGGATAACATCCCATGATCTAATGAGTGGGTGCACAATTTGCTGTCTGCTTGACATGAGACTTCCTATACGAGAAAAGTGTAGGTCATGGGACAGTTATTTGTACACGTTTCACGAAGAACATGGCATGTAGGACACATAATCGTAAGTTCTCTCTGTTAGTTAGGATCATAGGCGCACTTTAGAAGTGGTCTGGAGATTGGCACATTTTTTGAAAGATTGGCTATACAAGTGCTCTTTTGAAGAATTAGCCATGATGGCGTACTTTTGTAGAAGTTGGTCATGATGGCGCACTTTTGTAGAAGTTGGTTATGATGGTGCACTTTTGGAAAGATTGGCTATACAAGCGCTCTTTTGAAGAAATAGCCATGATGACGCACTTTTGTAGAAGTTGGCCATGATGGCGTACTTTTGTTGAAGTTGTTCGTGATGGCGCCTTTTGTAGAAGTTGGCCGTAATGGCGCACTTTTGAGGAAGTTGGCACAGCGGTGCACTTCTGATAAAGTTGGCACCACGGATGGATCGCTAAACGACAACATGGGTCTGCGTGTTGCAGCTCAACGGTAATGATGATTTCTTACTCTGCGACTACTGTTCAGCTGTCAGATTATTTTTATTCAATATTTGGGGGAAAGCAGACATGAAATTTGTGCGCCTGTCTTTGTTGACGAAAGAAACTTGAAAGTGCGCCATCCTTTGAAACAGAGTGAAAGTGGGCCATTCTTCCTCTACTAAGTTTATTTTAGGAAACTACGCCATCTTTAAGAGGCGCACTTTTTATTTTTCTATAATATACCCAAAGAAAAGTACCCTCAGAACCTAACTTGGTGAAGGCAGGCCGCATAGAGCCCATACGCCCATAAAATAGGACTCGAGCTGCATAGAGACCATACGACCATGATGCTCGTATAGCCTATAAAGGTATTCATGCGGCCCGAGCGATGATGGAGTTAGAAGCTGTATAAAGCCCTGATACAATATTTATTACTTGTTATAAAGTTTTGACATGGAATTTATTACCATGAATGCTTCGAGAAGCGTGGGAATGGCAGCATAGTAAAATACCCAAGTTACACCAGTGTATTAATGACTTTGTCAAGCGTGGAGTGCCACATGTTTACTCATATGCAACCATGTCACCCATGCGACCAAAGTGTCCATAAGACCCACGTCAGACGAGGGGCATGTATGCGGCCACGACTCCATGCGGCCAAAGTTTCCACAAGAACCAGGTCGAACGAGAGCATCTATGCGGCCACAACTTTATGCGTCCCTCAGCTTGCATGATCTTTTTATTATAACCAAAAAGATTATCACACAATCAGTGCTGACCACGTGTCCAGTTGACAAAGTCACACATACAATGGGTTGAAAATGACCCCATCTTGCAACCGAGATTTCATCAACAACATATCCCAACCAAGGCCACATGGCGGCCTGACCGCCATATGCGTCCAAAGTTACAACTGTATTCTGTTGAAGGAGCCCAATATGGCCACCAAGCGGAGGTGCATAGCATATGCGTGCGCATGACATATCCAACCTGGATCGCTATAAATTGAAGGGAATCATACCCACGACAGGGATAGACATACATACATAGAGGAGAGAGACTTCAAGAAAGAATTCTCATTCTCTCGTCAGACCGTCAACGGAGTAAAGGAGCCGTTGTAGTGCTCGATCTCTATCGTCACACTCCCCAGAATCAAAAAAAAAATTATACTTAGATTTTTTATTTAGGACTTTTTTGTACTCTTTCATTTGTTAAACAACAAAATTCGTTCAACATTGAATCAATGGCAAACAAGGTGGCGACTCTACTGGGGAGATTATTCTCCTATGATGAGAAGATAGTAACGTAGTCCGATGCGACAAAGATGGGTTCAAACCAGAAGATGGTGGTGGTACGCTTCCACCAGCAAGCTTTCAAGAAAATACTTTATGAGGGTAGCGCAAGTCCTTTGCAAAGCTAATAAAGCCTAAAACGACCAACATGACTTGGGTGGCAAAGGCCAGTCTGCCTCACCCAACCGCGAAGCATGTGCTCCACGTCTCTCTACCAGATGGTCAAATCACATGTCACGGTAGCCACATCTAAGGAGAAGACCGCTCAGTACTTGAGCTCTAGAAGAGAAAAATACTACGATGCTAAAAGCTTGGGAGCTGATGCATGGTCCATGCGCCCACAGCGAAGGACGTAGAAGAAAAATAATGCGGCACCAAACTTAAAGTGCACAAATATAGCTACATGTGCCCCAAATGGTAAGAGAGACTCTATCTTCGTCATGCATCACCGACTCTATACGCCATAATAAAAAAATAAAAACTCAAACTTGGACTCCTCGTACTATGCACCCATGCGTGCTAAGACAAGAAAGTCTAGGGTGGTGTGAGCTTACCAAGATCGAGCCACTATCATATGGATCGAGCGTCAACATGCGCCGCTAATTATAATGCATGCCCCTGACGAAAAGTTGTACAAGACCGACCCATGTGCCCAGCCCGCAGTGGCATGCGGACAGGGCCAATCTCAAAAGTCTTCCCTCTTGACTTGGGGTAAGTTCTTGTATGAACCCCAGGTCAGGAAGCAAAAATAACACCTATACACCCCTGTGCTCGGTCTACTCATGCTCATAAGAAGGTGCAAAGATGAATCATCCCTCGCCTAACTCATGTGACGTGATCAATCATAAGCACAAAGCAAAGGAGGCAACTACAGCATGTGAGATGTCCCCTCCTTGGCATCGCTGTGCCAACGTCATCATCAACTGCGGCTGTCCTAAAGTAGCAGTACCTACAAACAGACAATTAGGATTTCATTGACTGTAAGCAAGATAACCCATCCAATAGTGTCCCAAAAAATAGGTACAAATAAAAGAGGAGGAGAAGTTAACCTTTGCCTTATGTTGCTCCACATAGAAGTCTTTTTCTATGAGGGAAGGCCGAAAGTCCAGCACCTCCAATCCTCTACTCTCAAGGAGCAAGAGGCAAGCAACGATGCCTACAGAAGGAATTTTTCTCGGCACCCGCTCGAAGTCAAAACTATCAACAATTAGGGGTTGTACTTACTCGAAGCGCCAGATAACTATGCAAGCTGGGGGTAGCAATCCTCTAGAACTCTACAATAATCCATTATTCCGAGGGGATAGTGATTCCCAAAAGTCAGACACAGGGAACCCATCCGATAGTGTCGTATAAAATAGGTGCAAATAACAGAAGAGGAGAAGTTAACCTTCGCTTCATGTTGCTCCACATAGAAGTCTCTTTCTACGAGGGGATGCCGGAAGTCCAGCACCTCCAACCCTCCACTCTCAAGGAGCAGGAGGCAAGCAACGATGCCTATAGAAGGAATTTTTTTCAGCACTCGCTCGAAGGCAAAACTATAAAAAACTGGGGGTTTTACTTCCTCGAAGCGCAAGATAAATCTGCAAGCTGGGGGTAGCAATCCTCCTAAAATATACAATAATCCGTTATTTCGAGGGGATAGTGATTTCCAAAAGTCAGACACAGAGATTCCTTGGGGTAGTCACCTTCAACAATGTAAAGCACCTTCAAACGCTGGGGGTAGTATTCTTTCTGAATCCGAAGAAGATGCAGCGCTGCCAACTTTCCCCGAGGACTAATCAATGCAAGAGTCTGGGGTAGAAAGTAAAAGATCTACTATCTCATTTGTATCTCCCATATAAGGACAGTATACATGGCTAGGAAGGACAATGAAGGCGCCGGTGATCGACAATACCTTGAGACCCACGAGGCTATGATGCAGACCATGAGTGCCTCGATAAAGTCTCTGACCCAGATGGTCCTAGAGCTCAGGGCAAGCCTGGTCCTATAGCCACCAAGAACTCCCACGCAAGCAAGCCAGGATCCTGGGACCAACGGAGACTTAAATGCAACCGCTTCACCCGTTGATGGCTACCATACTCTGTTAGGATCATCCCCTCCTTTTGTAGTAGATGAGGCCCTGGAAGAAATACAGGAAGTACGAGAACATTGAGCTTGTCTGGACTCAATGGGTAGTCGTGACATACTATACGAGCTCGGGATACGATAACCATATCCTCTCAAATAGAAAAATATATCGTACCCGCCCAAGTATAAGCCCATTCGCCATGACTCTATTTGTCGGGAAGACATTGCCTCGTCAATACATGAGTTATTTTGAGACGATGATGGGGCACCTACCTTGCAACGACGCTCTTCTCACCAAGGCTTTTATCGGACATTGAATGGGGTGGCCTTTGAATGGTTTTGCAGATGGTTTTGCAGTCTCCTAAATAATTATATCTTATTTTTTGAAGATCTTAAAAGTCTCATCCTTGCCCAATTCAATGACGGAGGGAATTGCATGACGATGTCCTCTCTGATAGACATCACTCAGAGAGAAAAAGAGAAAAACTAGAACAACAGTCGACCATCTTCTTCCTCCTCCAAAAACCCTACATTCAAAACCTAACTTGTGGATCTCCCTACTCCATATTTTTTTAACCCTCCAAATCATGGATTCTACCTTATTTCAAGGTTCTCTACCATTCTCCTTATTTGTTTCAGGTATAATATTCAACTTTCTCTCTATTCTTTTTCAATGGCACCCAAATTGTTAAAGGAGAAAAAAAATTGAAGATGCTTCTTCTTCCAATGTTCAAGAAGAAATTTTTTATTCCTTGTTCAGTCCATCTATGCCTGGTAAAGGTGTGTTTGATGACCTTATTTTTTGTTCTATTGAATAACCCATAGAGTGATTTGATGATTTCAATGATAGGGCAATATATTCTGGAAGTCCATTGAACTTTAAGATATTTTTGACATACTTATTGACTTTTTATACTCTTGGATTAGAAGATCTTGTTACTTCTATTTATCATATTTATCTGAATGTCATTCGTATGTTTTACTATAATTTATCTGTCATAGAGGGTAATGTACGGTCATGAGTCGGTGTGATAAACATTGAATTTAATGATGATGATGATTTAGGCATGATACTTCATATTCCAAATAAAGGTGAAGCCCTATGCAACCCCACCAAATTTTAATTATTTTGAAAATATGACTCTTGACTTTTTTTATGGACTCTATGTGTTCACTCAATCTTCGTCCTCCTGGCAAACTTAAGCTAAAACACATGAATGATTGGTTCTATAATCTGCACCGTATGGTTTTCTCTGTCATTATTCCTAAACAATTATCACTCACCACTCCCAGAATACTGGATAAATACGAGGACTGACATGGCCAACTACACCTTGGAGAATATCGAAGTAAGAAGCATTGTGCTAAGGTTGTCTAAAAGATAAATGGGTAGACTCTAGCATGCTATTACGTCAGTCCTAAGGCTGACAAATTCTAGTATCTCAATCCATCAACAACAATTTTAAGAGTATATCACATATGAATGTAAAAAGGTATCCCAAAATATATACCATATATAATCATGAGCTAGTGAATACAAAATATTGTACTACCATAGTATAATTATACATGATCAAATATACCAACCATGGTCTAATATATATATCATGTTGACCGTAGTCTCAAAAATATAAGGAGCTAACTCTGCCCCCTTGCTGACACCATAAATCGAGAAATCAAAATGATGGGTGGAAGAAGGAAACCTACTAGCGAGCTTCGGCCATAATCCTATGAGTGCAATCCATCTTGCTGGAAGTACGAAGGATCCTGGTTTCCTTCGGGTAAATCTGGCCAAGCAAAACCAGTGGGGTCATAACCCCACACAATAAGTACCACAAAGGAGCTCAAGGTGTTAACCAAAATCACAATCAGCAGAAATAAGTGAAACGAATAACTAAATAAATACAGGTCGAGCTTTGTACGGTACCAATGTACTTGTCTCGACAAAATAAACATAAAGACTGGTGCACTAATAACAAATTAACTATAAAGAAAGATAAGGCGACGGGAGGCAAAAGGGCATAGGAACTACTCTGGATTAGGACCACATCCCTTAAACCAAACAAAGACCGGTGTCGCAGACCTTCACCCGAGCAGAACTTTGCACTTTAACCACGCGCCGGAAGAAAATTAAATATAATAGGGCGAGCTAATCAGACAAGGCAAACAATATATCACGGTAAAATATGCCTACGACTTGCTATAATTAACTAACAAGGGTTATCACAAACCTAATTACTAACAAATGCATTTTTTTGAAGAATATCGCTACCATCAGCAATGTAGTCAACCCAGATGGCCAATGGTATACTTTTAATTGAACTAGTCACATACACAACATAACTTGTAACTTGTTATAGATAAACATAAACTGGTTTTTAAACAAAATTTATCTGTAAATTTTCTTGTAAGATAAACTGAAACTGAAACATAATTGGAACATATACTGGAATGTATAAACTAAAATACATAATGTTACGAACCGTAGCTCAATAATAACTTATAGTATCGCATTACATCATAGATATTGTAACCATATTATGCAACACATCAAATGACTACCACGCTACATCACAAAGTCTTGTATGTATCATGGCATGACCAAACTTGGTAGGTCAAGGGGCCCTTGCCTAGTAGGGTTGGTCCATGCCTCATGGGGCCCTTGGAGATTGGAGTAGCCAGTAGCGCAATATTCTTTCCTCTTAATGATCTAGTCAAATTTTATCTCGTTTAATTATTATTTCAACTTCTTGTGTCGTGGACACTCGAGAACTTCCTAGAATAATGAGTTACGAGTAAGAGCTATTCACGATTTATCACTGGCAAACTTATCGTATTTGCGACATGCAATACATTGGACAATACTCATACACGATTGTCCGATGCTAAATGCAATGGGTTTATCATACACAACAATTTCCACGGTGTCATGAGGGTCAAAACATGTGTTATATTGTAATAGCACAACATAAAACTATATAATACAAAAAAAAATATTTCAAGCAAAAATGGAAGAAACGCATGATAAAACAAGGCATACAAACTCATAGAAACAAGGTTGGAGCACAAACTCACAGAAATAAGGTTGGCGTACAAACTCACAGAAATAAGGTTGGTGCACAAACTCATAGAAACATGGTTGGCGCACTTTCACAAGAAAGTGTACAAGCTACAAAGGGGTGGCTTACTTTGTCAAGTTAACCAACATGGCAAACTTAACAAAAGTGCATGGGCAAGAATAAAGCATTCTTTCAAAGAAAGTGAATGGGCAAGCTAGCTAAAAGACAAAAATACACAATCCAAGGTCAAAGCTCGACAGTAAAAAAACTCGTCAGTCTAGGAGCACACAAATCAATAACACAAAAATCTAGAAACCAACCAACCTTCGTCCCTGAGAAAACAAAGAGGGAAGAAAGTGTGCGAGCAGACCAAACGTAAGAAAAGTGTATCAGCTGACGAAACATAGAAAAAGTGTGCCAGATTGCCAAACGTGAAGAAAGTGCGCTGACTGACTATGGCGCATTTTCTCTTGGTTTCCCAGAGAGAACTTTGATTGAATACACACCAAAGTATGCCAACTGTGTTTCCTCGAAAGTGTACCACTGACTCAAGGAGTCTGATTGGTGCCCTTTTGCTAGGAGACTGAGTATAGTATGATTAGTACGCACGAAGAGTTGGGATAGTACACCAATGCACCCAAAGTAAAACATACATATTTCTTTGCCAAAGAGGTTCTCTTACGTACTTTTCATAGAGTACTATTCTTCTTCTCTAGTCAGCCATTTTAGTATAAGTATTATATCAAATTTTAATACTAAACTTAGCTGGACTCGAAATAAAGCACGGCCAAAAGCAAAGTTACATAAAATATGGTGCTCTACACTATGATCTAACTAATTTTGTAAAACACAAAGTGTTGGGAGATCAAACCCCAGGAAAACAAAAGTGAACCCAGATACCCAAACTCAGGTCCATGCAATTCCAACCAAAAAAATCAAAAACAACAAGTATTAAAGATGAAGGGGTGCTCGGTCCTAACAATATGATATAGAAATAAACAGGAAATATTAAGAACTAAAAGCATGCATAAATCTATAATTTTCTCTTATGTAAGATGTACTTGCCTGGAGTGGCTTCTTAGCCTCTACCTTCCACGATCCAAGTCACAACAACTTCTATGGTTAAGGTTCGGTCTAGGGAGAGAGGAATAAGAAGAAAAATAAAGCAAAAAGAGTGAAATAAAGAGTGAAAGGGAGGAGAAGAAAACACTTATATATATACAAAGGAGAAAGGGAGATGGTTTAGCCATAGGTTTAACCAAGATGAACCAAACCAGGTGTCCAGTCTATAGTGGGTCCTAAATCGGGTCTATGGTAATGCTAATGGGTATTCTACAGGTCTCGGGTAGTCTCTCCAAACAAAAAAAAATATAAATGATAGGAAGCATCATACAAATACATCAGAAATATATTATCAAAAAAAATATAAATATCAAAAATTTAAGAAATACGAAATCAAGAAACGGGAATGACATCTCTACCCTCCTGACATCTCTACCCTCCTTAAAAAAATTTTGTCCTCAAAATTTTACTAAGGCTAGTCGAGCTGGAAAACACGCTAGAAGGCTCAGAATATCATAAATCACTTATCAAGAAATGAATCACATCAAGCAAAACTATAATAGAAGAGATAACTGCAGAAAGTAAACAATTGCATGCAATCACATACATAAAAATAAAGGCATATAGATACATATACCCTAAGTCAAATTAGAATTCATCCTCGCTTGCCTATGCTGACTCACACAAATGGACAAGAGCCAATCCTTGAGGTAAGTCGGTACCAACGAGTATATCGAGATCATGACTCTAATCCATAATATACCTTCATAATCGGGACACATGATGGATATTATGTACCAGGAGATACGGAGGCGGAAGAGCAAGATGAGAAACTTGTCTCTGCTCGATGAAAGAATCAAGATGACTATTGTATTCTAGCGCAAGGAAATGCAAGATCGTTCGACAAGAACCAAAAAATAAGATAAACTAAGGAAAACTAGAAAATCTTACCCACAATCATAGCGCCTGCGGCTAATAACTGCTCTAGGTTGCCGAATCTTCGTACTCGCTTACGCCTAGGGGTTACGGCTCTAACTTGTTGTTGGTTTTGCCTTATTTGCTGGACTTGCGTAAAACTGAGCCGGACGTTGTTGCTGGAACTGCTGAGTCTGCCTTGGGAGTGGATGCAGTACTAGTGGTCGAACGACTAATACAGGTCCCCTCGGGCCTTCAATCGATGCCTGAGGCAGAACTGGCAACTGTCAGACTGAAGAAGCCTCAGGGTACACAAGCGAGCAAGAGCCAATCATATGGTCGGATGCTCGACACTGACTGTTGGACCTCTTACACTGATCTCTGGTATGCCCTGGCTTTCCACATATGCTAATGCTAACTACCTAATGGACTGTACTGAGGTTATAGTTGAGGCTGGAGGTACAGGCGGATAAGGAGCTCTGACTGCTGATGCTGGAGGTGACGACTTAATACAGATGCCTCTCATAGATGAGTGGAACCTCTTTTGGCCTCCGGTCCTTGCTACTAATATCTTGCTAGAAAGTTCTTGGGACATAGCTGTGTCACGACCCGCACCCGAAATTTGGGCATGAATCGTGGGTACGTCCAGCCTACGCCGCAGCATCGGCGGTAGAACGCTGTCTAGGTCTCAACATATAATATATCCTGTCAATAGTCTCAACTCCGTACGGAGGACCATGATAAATAATCCACAGTTCTATGATATACTCAATCACAAGCTATAAGAATAATGGCACGATGAGAATAGAAAAGAGTTCTATTAAAAACCAACCACAATAATCCAACTCAAATCCTGGGTCTAAATGACCTCACAAAGTCACAAAATAATAAGTACAACTCAGTCTCAGTCTAAAACAATAATACAGAAAAAGTAGTCTAAGAGCAGCCAGGTACGTTCTCCTCTAGGCTAGGCAACTCCTCTGGGATTTCTGGAGTGAAATCACCCTCTAATCCTGGGCCGTAATGAGTGGGGCAAAGATCCTCCAGGTCCTCTGAAAAATGTTATCCAGTCAGGATTGGAGCGAAGCACAAGCACTAACAGCAGTTTCATTAAATTGACAAAATCTATAAACAGTGTAAGAAATACAAGATGGAAATAAATGCTGGAAATATAAATACTGGAGAAAATGGAAATAGGCAATAGAGCATCTAGCAATGAATAATAAATAGTGAATGCTAGACAATAAGTAGTGAATGCTGGAACAGGTGAATATGAATAAAATAGACATCTAGCTAAGTGTTTGAAATATTAGTTTATTATGTGATCGGCTTGGGGCTTGATCAGGCTGGTTATATATGATTAACTATGATTCTTGTAGGTCAGGCTAACCATATAGTTAGCTATGTTGCATGTAGTGGTCAGGTTAATCATATATAACAGCTATGATGCATGTAAGATGGTCAGGCCACACCCAACGTGAGAAGTGGGGTGAGCTATGATGCATGTAAAGTATTTGGATATGATCACATAATCTACTAATAGTTCCCCATCCCCCAGCTAGCACGATGGATTCCAATCACGACTCCTCATGATGGGGATCTAGGGTGCTAACCCGTGTATCCACAGTGTCGGAATCAAGTATGTAATACACTACAATTTATAGAAGTAATCAACAATAAAAACTGTCAGAGAATGTACTCGCCTGTGGTCCTGAGCAAAGGGTGAGGATCGATGTCCAAGGTGGGATCACAATGACCTAATTATGGAATTTCATGTCAAAATACTGAAATAAGGAAATAAACATGTTTAACTAATTAAATATGAGGCCTCTTGGTCCATTCTGAGGTTTACGGGTCAAAATTAGGTTAACTAGTTAATACTAGTCCATATATATCATAATAGTCCATATTGGACAAAACCTAACTAAACTAGTCAACTTCTTTATCATACCAAGGTATCTAGTTTAACACTAGCTACTATTATATACTATATGCCATTGATACTAGGGTACCCACCTATACTAGCTAGTATTTATAATTGGTTTCTATTTTAGTAATAATATAGTTCTAACCCATTTACCTTAGCTATATAACCATAGGTGTTATACATATTAGCTACTACAACCATCTGCCCTAATAAGTGTAGGATAAACTAGCTGATGTTGCCACTGATACTCTATACTCAGAGATTTCCCCAATTCAGATATACTGATACATAACCCCCTAATTCCACTGATACATATACACTGAGACACACACATATATATTTCTATTACTCAGTCACATACTGCCTCTTAATTACCTACACACAGGTATTGCCTCAAAGAACTCACTTGACAGTAACACTCTCACACACTGCTCTAACATGTATACTGACACAGGTATCAAACTGAACCTCTCACAATTTACACAGTCTGAAGTTGTTCAGACTTCACCTGCATTTGAGACTAGCCTATGGCTACTAGCAGGAACAGCAGGTAGCATGACTTGTTCACTGATACATTCAGTGAACACATAGGCACACACAGATACCTGTTACTGAAACACACACACTAAGGCTAAACTGATACACTCTTATACTCATACACACTCACAGGCAGAATGTATAATCTGGGAGAAAATACTCAGACAAGGGTTCACACACTGAAATCTGAGACACATACTGATACTAATTCCCTGAATTGAATGCTGAAACACAGGTACTTACTATCCTAATGCACACAGGATTACACACACATCTAACTCACATAGGCACAAGTATCCACTTAAATACCTAGACATACTGACACAAAACACCCAGGTCTACTCACACAGTAAAATAGGAAATGCTAAGGCACAGTGCACATACAGAAATTTAAAACCTACACTAAAATCAACACTGCACTAACCCAATTACCTACACAGGCACAGATACGCTCACAGGCACATATAACCCTGAAGAACTCAACTGTGCACACACACACAAAACTGCTACACACAATATCTTGCTTACTGATACCTATCCATCCTCACATCCATAACACACCCTGATAATCTATTAACACTTAATTTTACATCTTCACACTTGATGCACCTCTAATACTCAGGTTTATAGCACACAACTCACAAAACTGCTATCCACTAACACAGAGGCTCACACACACAGGTCATAACTGACACACAGGCAACACACAGGAACATACAGATTCTACACAATGATCTCACTGACACCCAACACACAGAACCACAGTACAAAAACTGAACATAAAACCTTACACACACACACTGCTATAATCTGAGACACCTAGGACCTAACACACAGGTATTTCCCATAGGTAATACTTCCCAGGCCCGACTGCACAGAATTCTCATAGATACCCCAAAGGTATTCAATTTCACAGTTATAATCAATCGAACAACACATCTACAACGTAAGCATATATATATATATATATATATCAAAACCCATACAAGATATCTATGTATATAGATTTATGTATATCAAACATGCAGAATTTATATACAGAGATAAGCAACCCCTAATAACCATTTCCACAACCACAAAGAGTGCAGAAAAACCCGATTTACATGCAAACCCCTAAGTTCCCAATCAAAATCCTAATAATCGAGTTCAACCTACACATATGAGATGAAATCAATCTACATACAAGTACCTAGGATTAGGGTTCCTGATAATTGGGGAAAATCCCATGTTGGTCACCAAAACCCAATCCAAAACCCTAAAAACCGAACTACACATCAAGGGTGGGTTCCTAATTGCCAATAATCGACAGAAAACAGAATTAAAAGAATAAAAATAGGGTTTTACCTAGGGAGATGGCTTCTTCAATGGAGGTTCTTCTTCTCTAATGCTTTTTGACCCACGTTCCTTGCTTTCCTTGCTTTGGAGGAGGAGAATGGAATCCCTAGGGCTAGATTTCGAATTTGGGGTGGGGAGATGGCTTTCTCTTATGGAGGCTAGGGTTTCTCCTTTCTACATGAAGGAAGAAGTGGTTCCCTTTTATATTAAAACTAGTTTAGGGTTTCCAATGCATAGTTTAGGTTAAACCCCTAGGTTAGGTCATGTAGAATCTAATTAACTAAGGTTTAGCCAGTCTAGGGTTTGTGGTCCAAACCTAAAGTTTGAATTCTAGGGTTTCTCTAGAACTGGGTTTTCAATTAGGGTTTAGTCATTAGGGTTTGACCTATTGGGTTCTGGGGCTTGACCTAAAACCAAATATTATTAACAACATATAATTACTTTATAAAACTCAGCAGATTAATTAAACACATAATTATTCAAAATAGTAAAATTACCGAATTGCCCTTATCTGGAAAAGTGGTAGTGACAAGTCTACCCTCCTAAAAGAAATTTCGTCCCCGAAATTTGGACTGAACTAGAACAAGAATGAAATCAGAAAAGGAATATACCTCAAGTCTAGAAGAGATACGGGTATTGCTCGCGCATTTCATCCTCTCTCTCCCAGGTTGACTCCCCTGGAGAGTGATGTCTCCATGCAACACGAACCAAAGGAATAGTTTGGTTCCGCAACACCTTCTCTCTGCGGTCCAAGATCTCTACGGGCTGCTCGGGGTAGCTGAGCGTCGGACCAACCTCAATCTTCGAGTGATCCAGTACGTGACTAGGGTCTGCCCCGTACCGCCTCAGCTGCGACACGTGGAACACATCATGCACTCCCTCCAATGCAGGCGGCAAGTCTAGTCTATACGCCACTGCACCTACCTTCGTAAGAATACCGAAGGGTCCGATGTAGCGTGGGCTAAGCTTCCCGCCTCCGCCAAAACGAATTGTGCCATGCGTCGGAGAAATCCGTAAGAATACTAAATCGCCAACCTAAAACAAAACAGTCTCAATACGCAGTCTAAACAAACAAACACTAGCCAGAAAAACAACAATCTATACCTGAAACTCAAGGGGTCTACGGTGACTGTCGGCCCAATGCCGCTGTCTGTCCTGCGCCACTCGCAGTCTGTCTCTGATGAGTTTCACCTTTTCTGCTGCATCCACGACCATTTCTGGTCCTAGCAAGGCTCTCTCTCCAACGTCGTCCCACGATAATGGTGTACGACACCTCCGTCCATAAAGAGCTTCAAATGGTGACATCTCGATGCTGGCCTGGTAGCTGTTGTTGTAAGTGAACTCTACCAGGTGCAGATGATTCTCCCAAGAACCTCCAAAATCTAGAACACAAGTACGTAGCATATCCTCTAGAGTCTGAATAGTCCGTTCAGACTGCCCGTCTGTCTGGGGGTGGTATGCGGTACTGAACTTGAGCTGAGTGCCCAAGCTAGCCTGCAGACTCCTCCAGAAGTGGGAAGTAAAACGGCTATCCCGATCCGAGACGATGCTTACAAGAACTCCATGAAGTCTAACGATCTGACGCATGTACATCTCTGCTAGCCTCTCTGTCGACGTGCCCACCTTGAAGGATAAGAAATGGGCTGATTTGGTCAACCTGTCCACGATGACCCAAATCACGTCCTTCCCTCCTGGAGAACGTGGAAGCCCTGAAACGAAATCCATGGTCACGTGCTCCCATTTCCACTCTGGAATCGGTAAAGGTTGAAGCAACCCTCCTGGCCTCTGCCGGTCTGCCTTTACCTGCTGGCACACTAGACACCGAGATACGAAGCGTGCTACCTCGCGCTTCATTCCATACCACCATACGTGCTCTCTCAAGTCTCGAAACATCTTGTTGGCACCGGGATGCATCGAGTACTGAGAGCGGTGTGTCTCCTGCAAAACCTCCTCGTACAGCTCCCCGCTCGGCACACATATCCTCGTGCCGTGCCGTAAGGAACCATCATCTGCGATAGTAAAGTCGTCTGACAATCCTATCTGAACTTGTGCCCTGATACTCCTTAGAGCCTCATCACCGTACTGCGCAGCTCTGATCCTGTCCATCAGCTCGGACTGTATCCGCAATCCCCATATCTGAATCTCAGTACCGGGAACTAATACCTCAATCTCCAAGCTCTCCAAATCAGCCAACAAATGTCTATCTGTCGTCAAGTACATAGCCATCGGATACCTGCTCAAGGCATCGGCGACTACGTTGGCCTTCCCTGGGTGGTACTGCAATGAGATGTCAAAGTCCTTCATCAACTCTAACCACCTCCTCTGCCTCATGTTCAGCTCCTTCTGTGTGAATACGTACTTCAAGCTCTTATGGTCTGTGAAGATCTCCACACGTTCTCCGTACAGATAATGCTTCCACAGCTTTAGAGCGAAGATAACTGCTGCCAACTCCAAATTGTGGGTGGGATAGTTTTTTTTATGAGGGCGTAACTGCCTGGAAGCATAGGCAATTACCTTCCCGTGCTGCTGAAGAACGCATCCCAGACCCTTCCCTGAAGCATCACTGTATATGGTGAAACCACCTGTCCCTGCTGGCAACGTCAAAACTGGAGCTGTTGTCAACCTCTTCTTTAGTTCATCAAATGCAGCCTGGCACTCCTCCGTCCAGACAAAATCCACATCTTTCCTAGTCAATCTGGTCATCGGCGCTGCAATCTTGGAGAAGTCTTCTACAAACCTCCTGTAGTATCCTGCTAGCCCGAGAAAACTCCTGATCTCAGCTACCGAACTGGGGGTAGCCCACGACTCCACTGCCTCGATCTTCTGCGGGTTAACCGAGATTCCGTCACCCGATACCACATGCCCAAGAAATTCGACCTTGTCAAGGAAGAATTCACACTTAGAGAGTTTTCCGTACAGCTTCTCCCTCCTGAGAGTCTCTAAGACCGACCTCAGGTGCTCTTCGTGCTCCTCCGGGGTCTTGGAATACACAAGAATATCGTCGATGAACACCACCACGAACTTGTCAAGGTACTGGTGGAACACCTTGTTCATCAGGTTCATGAATACTGCCGGTGCATTGGTTAAACCAAATGGCATCACCATGAACTCAAACTGGCCGTATCTGGTCCGAAAAGCTGTCTTCGGCGTGTCTTCCCTCTTCACCTTCACCTGGTGATAGCCTGATCTCAAATCTATCTTTCACTACTAGAAAAAGCGGGATTAGCGACGTATTTTAGCGACGTCAAAAGAAACGTCGCTAATAATACATAAATTAGCGACTCATTATAAATACGTCGCTAGACGTCGCTAAATGGCGACAGTTAGCGACGTTTAGCGACTTTTAATACGATTTTAAAAGATAAGTCGCTATAAGTTCAATTAAGGTCGCTAAACGTCGCTAATATGTCTAATTTAGCGACGTTTAGCGACGTATATAGCGACATTTAAACTCAAAATATTTAGCAACGTGTTTAGCGACGTCCTTTACGTCGCAAATATTTAATTTAGCGACATTTTTATTGGACGTCGCTAAACGTCGCTAAAATTTGGTTAATTAGCGGTCGGTTTCCTTTTTCCCCGTCAGTTGAAATTTCGATTCGAAAACATATTCCCCCCCCCTCCCCAGCTCCGTCGACCGCGACTACTCCGGCAAGGCAAGGTATACTCTCTCTCTCTCTCTCTCTCTCTCTCTCTCTCTCTCACAGGACACATGTGACATTGACACAAACACGACACACACACTGACACTGACACAGACACAGACACGGCACACACACACACTGACACAGACACTGATCTGGACCTAGGGTTAGGGTTAGGGTTAGGTTTTTTGACATGGGGTTAGGGTTAGGGTTAGGGTTAGGTTTTTTGACATGGGGTTAGGGTTAGGGTTAGGGTTAGGGTTAGGGTTAGGTTTTTTGACAATGTTCATGCATGTGCGATCATGTAGAGATCAGATTTTAATTTCTTCTTTCAAGTATAAAATAAATAAATAATATAGATCGATGAATAAGAAAGAAAGAACATAAGTGTATTTATTTGCACTTTCGCAATATATATATATATATATATATATATATATATATATATATATATATATATATATACATACATACTAATTCTTTGATTTTGTGGTTACTATTCATTGGTCCAATGGAGGAGGGGAAAAAATGATGGCTATTATTGAATCCATGTTCATTTGTCATGACTACGTACATTAGGTGAACAAATTAGAACTAATTCCTGAATATTCGTACAACAACTGATCATGTGATCAAATTAATTAGAACGCCAATTATTCGACCAGGAAGTGTATGATCTAAGCAACCGTCCTTAATTGTGCCCCAAGAATTTTGAGCTCTAGCTACTTCCTCGTTCCACTCCCAATATATATAGGGGTTAATTGCCGAAAGCAAAGTACTGCGAAGTTATGTATCTCAGTTCCTCACCCTACTGCCAGTTTCAAGAAGTGCCTAATGGTCTAAATAATATGACTATAACAGTTGAATTAGCTAAACGAAACTTACAAATCAGCTTAAATAAATAAAGGATTAATTTCAACACTTACTGAAATCACTAGCTAGCAGTATGAAGAGCCTCTAATGGAGCAAAGATATCATTGCAGCATGCATCATTAAGGACATGCATCTCAAGAAACTTATTGGCTTCGGCTGGAGCCTACTACACTAAAATCCGGACACTGACACAGAAGTGGGTTAAGGTATAGTAGTAAAGTGGTATTAAGATATTATTTGGGTAATGTTATATATATATATATATATATACTGCTTTTCCAATAACGGACACTGACACAGACACAGAAGTTAATTTTGCATGTAATGATTTATATGATACATACTGTCAATTTTGCAGAAGTATCTAGAAATGGATATGAATTACTATCTGCGTCATCGTTCGTGGATGTACAACCGTCATCCTGATGACATGTGCGGTGTGTGGGATGAATTCATTGAGGGTGTACAGCAGTTCCTGCAGTTCGCCAAGGCGTTCCCTCAGTACATGGACGGTACCAAAATTAAGTGTCCATGTGTGAGATGTCGCAATAGGAAATATCATCCAGAAGTGGAAGTTACATATCATTTATACTCGAAGGGCTTTACGCCGAATTACTATCAGTGGACCGCGCACGAAGAACTTGTATCTCTAGCATCAGAGTCGGAGCCCTATGTGGAGCCGTATATGGATGTCCAAGACCACGATGCTTACGACGACGGGTTGGTGAACATGGTTTATGATGCGGCGGGGCCTAGTTTCAATCCTGACAATTATGATACGGCGGGGCCTAGTTTCAATCCTGACAATTATGATGCGGCAGGACCTAGTTTCAATCCAAACAATTATGATGCAGCTGAGGAGGCACCGAATGCCGATGCTGCAAAGTTTATGGAGTTGCTTGAGAATGCAAGGACTCCACTATATCCTGGTTGTGAGGACCATTCACCGTTGGAGGTGGTTACAAGATTATTGAGCATTAAGTCCGATTTTAACATGTCGCAAGAATGCTATAATCGACTGCTCGATTTGATTATAGAGATCTTGCCCGAGGGTGCAAAGTTGCCTAAAGACTTCTATCGATCTAAGAGGATGGTGAGATCGCTTTGGATGGGATACGAGAAAAATGATGCATGTCGCAATGGGTGCATGTTGTACTACAAAGACGACAAGGATGAAGATGCGTGTAGATTCTGTGGTGCTGATCGCTACAAGGCCACTGTTAGAGGAAAGTCTGTCGGTGCAAGGAAGCCTACCGATTCGATGCACTACTTGCCTTTGACGCCGCAGTTGCAGCGGTTGTTTATGGTTAAGGAGACTGCAGAAAACATGAGTTGGCACAGGCGAAAACAGATCGAAGGAGTATTGGATCATCCATCCGATGGAGAAGCATGGAAGCACTTTGATCGAGAGTATCCACATTTTGCCGAGGAAGCGCGTAATGTCAGATTGGGGCTCTGCTCTGACGGTTTTACCCCATTCAGATTTTTGGGCTCCCAGTATTCGTGTTGGCCTGTGATCGTCACTCCGTACAATCTACCGCCTTGGATGTGCATGAAGACTCCGTATATGTTCCTAACTGTTATTATCCCGGGTCCGAACAATCCGAAGAGGAACATCGATGTGTACTTACAGCCTTTGATAGATGAGTTGAATCAGCTGTGGGAAGTAGGTGCCAACACGTACGATGTTTCTAGAAAGCAGAATTTTCAGATGAGGGCAGCACTTATGTGGACCATCAACGACTTTCCGGCCTATGGAATGTTATCGGGATGGAGCACCCATGGTCGTCTCTCATGTCCGTATTGCATGGACCGTTCTCAGGCTTTTCGTTTGAAACACGGAGGCAAACCGTGCTTCTTCGATTGTCATCGACAATTTTTGCCGAAGGATCATCCGTACCGGAGGAATCGGAATGCTTTTCGTGCAGGAGTTGTGGAGAAGGCCAATCCACCTCCAAGGTGGCCCGGATGCACGATATGGGAAGAGGTAAAATATTTACCAAGTGCTATCGAAGAGCCTGCTAAGGGGTACAAGTGTGACGGATTTGGTCGCACCCATAACTGGACGAAGAGGAGTATATTCTGGGATCTGCCATATTGGAGCACCAATCTGATCAGACATAACCTTGATGTCATGCATATCGAGAAGAATGTGTTTGATAACATAATTAATACTGTAATGGATGTAAAGGGGAAGACGAAAGATAATCCGAAGGCCAAGTTGGACTTAGAAGACATATGTAGACGTCCTGCATTGCATCTGATAGAGGAGGGGAATGGAAAGTTAAAGCAACCTAAGTCAGTATTCTCACTGGATAAAGAGGATAAAGGTAGACTTTGTAGGTGGATTCAGGGTCTAAAGTTTCCAGACGGGTACGTGTCGAACTTGAGAAGATGCGTCGACCTCAAGGAGAACAAACTAGTAGGTATGAAGAGCCACGATTGTCATGTATTCATGGAGAGGTTAATTCCGATTGCATTTCGGGAATTCTTACCGCAGGTCATTTGGGACCCATTGACAGAGCTGAGCATATTCTTCAGAGATCTTTGTTGTACTAAGTTGCTCGTCGATCGTCTAGAAAAGCAAGAGAGGGACATTGCGGTAACACTATGTAAGCTCGAGAAGGTGTTTCCTCCAGGATTCTTTGACTCTATGGAGCATTTGCCAATTCATCTTTCCTATGAGGCACGTGTTGGTGGTCCTGTCGGTTATCGGTGGATGTACCCCTTCGAGCGTCATCTGAATCACCTAAAGAGAAAGGTGAAAAATAAGGCACGGGTTGAAGGATCTATTTGTGAAGCTTATGTTCTCGAGGAGATTATAAACTTTTGCTCGACGTATTTCAAACCGCATGTTGCTACTAATAGGAATAAAGCTCCCAGAAACGACGACGCATATAAGGAATCTAATGATGCAATACTCAAAGTATTCAATGCATCCGGAAAGCCTTCGGGAAAAATGAAGAAGAGATATTTGAATGACGATGAGCTAAGGGCTGCTCAATTGTATATATTACTCAATTGCGACAAGGATGAAGTAGAGAAGCTAGAGGGGTAAGTAATTAATACGTCCACGTTTACATCATCTCAATGTAATAGTATAAGATACTATTATGCTACTAATTAGCAGTTGCATCATTGTTTTTCAGCACATATAATGATGAGTTAAGGTCGGTTAGACCCTACATAACAGACGAAGAAGTAGAACAAGAAATGAGATGCCATTTTCCTTCTTGGTTGAGCGCATATGTAAGATACTTGGTAATTACTTTTTATTTCTGCACTTGTAAAACAAATAACTTTCCATCGCTACTTTGGTATTTAGGTCGATCGTCTAATATCATCCGAGACTGAATCTATTAGGACTCTAGCCAAGGGACCAATTACTGCCGTAAAAATATGGCCAAGTTTCTGTGTGAATGGGTTCAGGTTCAAGTCAACAAATGCTCCTATCAGAGACAGCTTTCTGGATCTTGATTCCACGAAAAATAGTGGTTTGTGTATCAAATCTACAAACTACAAAGACGTCAATCCGGGCAATGATTTTTTTGGCATCTTACGAGAGATTGTGGAGTTGACATATAATTATGGCCCAGAACCTGCTAATATCGTGCTATTCAGGTGTGAATGGTTCGATCCGATTCAAGATCAAGGTTAGAAAATTGACAAGCATGGCCTTGTGGATATAAACTACAAGCGTAGATATCAAGGCTACGAACCATTTGTCCTATCAAGTCAGGCTCAGCTCGTGTACTTCACAACTTATCCTAGACGGGGGTCAACGAGGTCGGATTGGTGGGCAGTATGCAAGACTAAAGCTAGAAATACCTTTGACATTGACGAAATAGCTTATCAGGAGGACGATCTACCTCTTGTAACAAATATTGTAGATGTGGACTCAACGGAAGTTACTCATTACACGAGTAATAATGTAGAAGATGTAGAATTATCCGAAGAGGACGAAGTAGATAAAAGTGAAGACGAGGAAGAGGAAGAGCAGGACGAGGAAGGCGAACAAGATGAATTTTCTGAAGATGATTGAAAATATAAAATATTCCATGTAGAATATAACTATATTTGGACTGTAAAATGCTTTGAGATATGTATCACATTTTGACATTAATGAATATATGTATTATATTTTGACTGTATAATGCTTTGAGATATGTATCACATTTTGACATTAACGAATATATGTATTATATTTTGACTGTATAATGCTTTGAGATATGTATCACATTTTGACTGTAGAATGTAGTATATATTTGTGTTTCTCTATATTCATCATATGTTGTTATCAGATATGACAGGATGACGCGGAGGATTCGGCAGGTCCCGAGGTAGACAGAGTGCCACTCCGGTACTGCCTACTGTTGGTTCCGGATCATCGTCGCCCAGTACTCCAGTATATCGAGCAGCCACATCTCCGACTGCGACGACGTTGCGTGGCATCACTCCTGGGACGAGTAGTTCCAGGCGTGATAGTACTCGTGATAGTACTCCCTCGTCCAGCGTTCCTCCTGCTGACGGAACCATGGAGACTGATGAGCATGTAGAGGAGGTCGTGCCGACGTTGTCCCAGCATCAGCAAGATCCTCCATGCGCACCACCGGAGGAGACGAGGACAGAGATTTGGGCCGACGGTACAAAGTAAGTCAATTAGATGGTTTAGTATATATTTGTGTTTCTCTTTATTCATCGTATATTGACTTTTTCAGTAATCTAAATTATTATTTCTGTATAGATATCGTCCATCGTCGGTTCAGAGACGCCTGGGCCAATTTCTGAGGAACAACTATGGTGGCCCTTGGATCAACTACTCTGAGGCTCCGGAGGAGAGGAAGGCGTTCTGGTTTGCGCACTTCCAGGTAAAAGTATATTAAATAAATCCTCTAATTTATGCATATTCGTGATGCTAACTTAATGAATTATTTATTGTAGCAAACGTATTTTTATCCTCCGCACCGGGCCGAGTTGATCGAGCGGCTCTTTCCTACCGTTGCCGCCAAGCTTATCCGAGATGCTCTGGATGACCAGAAGGCTCATGATCGTGCTGGAAAACTGATCCAAGGTTGGATCACGCCTGAGCAGTGGACTGCGATGAGGGCTAGATTCGACGATCCGAGCTACAAGGAAAGGTCTAAGAAGGCCAAGGCGGCTAGGCAGAATGCTGCCAAGTGGTGTGGTGGCTCGATTCCGATGACGGAACATTTCCGTCGTTTGGTATGTTTTTTCTTTTAAAATATATTATTTTAATATAAGTACCATAAAATGGTACTTGGAAAAAATATTTAAGTTTAGTAATAAAAAATATATTTTTAACAGGTACAGAGGGGTGAGGATGCAAACATGGTGACCGTCTTCTTGGCCACCCATCGCAAGGATGGAAATCTCATTGATGAGAGGGCCTCACAGACCTATGTAAGTATTACTTTACTTTGTGTTTATTTTAATATAACTTAGGCAATTATTGAGTTTCCAAACCTTTTCTAGGCCGAGTATCTTAGGCTTCGTGAGCGGGCGACTGCTAGTGCACCTACACCTGGAGAGGCTGGTGCTTCGTCGTAGCCCGGTCCATCTCCGTCGGCGGACGACCTGTGGGTGACCGCAGCTGGTGGTCTCCAGAAGGGTACGTACTACCGTACGGGCTCCTATGGCGCCCTGGTTGCGACGCAGTCATCTAGGGCCTCCCCGACAGCTGTGCATTCCACACACCCCTCGCAGTCGCAGCCCTCGCAGTCGTCGGCCAGAGTCCAGGAGGCCGTCCAGGAGGCCGTTGACCGTCAGATTGCGTCTCTCCGTGACGACTTGCTGCAAAGTATGGAGGACCAGTCCCGGTCCCAGCCGCAGGCGGACGATCCGATGCTTATCGCACGATTGGATATGCTCGACCGCAGCATGACGGAGCTACGAGAATTGACAAATGATATTAGAGCCTCCAATGATCGCAACATCATGGAGCTGCAGGCGTCACAGCTATCGATGGGCGAGAAGCTGACGAGGATGCATGCGTCACAGCTATCGATGGGCGAGAACCTGACGAGGATGCAGGATTCAATGGGTGATAGCAGTACGAGGCTGTTAAATACCCTGGATTCTTACAACCAGCGACTCGCAGACTTGGAGCGGGCACGCCCGCCACCGACGTCACTGTCTTCTCCATCGACATCGGTGTCGATTCCACGGGACGAGTATGAGGAGTTGTTATCCTTGAAGTGCGCCGCTGGTCAGCCTCCTGCAGATCCGTAGTAGTCTAGTTATTTTTATTATTATTTATGAATTATTGGTACTTCAACAATAGACATGATGTATGATGCTTCTTGTGGTCTTGAATTTTTTAGTTAATTTAATTGGATTATATAGTTATCCACATTTAATTGGATTGATACTTCTTGTGGTTTTTAATTTAATTGGATTATATAGTTAACTAGATTGAATCATGTTGGTGTGTATGATGAAGATGCTGTAAAACTGCAGGGAATCACCAATATTTGATTCTGGAAATTTTTTTTTTATTTTTTTTTTTAAATTAGCGACGTTATTAGCGACGTGTAGCGACGCTTAGCGACGTCAATTTACGTCGCTAATTACGTCGCTAATCAGCAACTCTATAAAACGTCGCTAAGTTCGTCGCTAATGACGTCGCTAAAGTCGTCGCTAAGCGTCGCCAATTGCTGACATGGCAAGTATAGCCAGGTCATTAAAGACGTCGGTGTAACGTCGCGATTGACGTCGCTAATCAGCGACGTTTAGCGACTTTAATGAACGTCGCTTTTTAGTGACTTGGCGTCGCAAAACGTCGCTAAATTCAGCGACACATTGAAGTCGCTAAAAAACGTCGGTATAGCGACGTTTAGCGACGTTTTTTGTTTTAGCGACTTGGTGTTTTCCGACTGCTTTAGAACGTCGCTAATTACGTCGCTAAACCTAATTAGCGACGATTTATTATTATTTAGCGACGTTTTTAGACGTCGCTAATTTGACTTTTTCTGGTAGTGTTTGAAAACACCCTCGCCCCGCTCAACTGATCGAAAAGATCATCTATCCTCGGCAGCGGGTACTTGTTCTTGATAGTGATATTGTTCAAAGCTCTATAATCAATGCACATGCACACCGTGCCGTCCTTCTTCGGTACGAACAATACCGGAGCTCCCTATGGTGATGAACTGGATTTGATGAAACCTTTGTCCTACAGCTCCTTAACTTGCTTCTTCAGTTCTGCCAGCTCGCTGTTGTTGACTCTATAGACGTGTTATGAAATGGGCTCCGCTCCTGGAACCAAGTCTATAGAGAATTCAACATCTCTGTCATGCGGCAAGCCTGGCAACTCTTCTGGAAATACATCCAGGAACTCCGCTATCAGAGGATGTGGCAACTCCTCTTCTTCTGCCCTGGCTCCGCAAAATGTGCTCTTGCTCTGTTCTGCTGCTCCTCTGACGACCTCAAACTCCGGCTCTCCTGGTGGTCTAAATAATACTCTGCCTCTATAACAATCTATAGTAGCATGATGCCTACTCAACCAGTCCATTTCGAGTACAATATCGTACCCCGGAAGTGGCATAACGAGTAAGCTCACGCTCAACTCTCGGCCTCCTACTGACACTCTCCGGTCCTTGCAGTGATCACGGAGTAGGATAATACCTCCACCAGTCATGATCTTGCAAGTCCTAGCTATTGGTTCTGTGTCTAAATGATGTCAAAGTGCATAAGATACAGACACAAAACTATAGGAAGCGCCAGAGTCGAATAAGGTAAATGCGGGAATACAATCGAGAAGAACCGAACCTGTGATCAAGTCTCCTGCTGGCTCGATCTCCTCGACTGCCATGGCGTATGCTCGCCCCTGGGGTGCACCTCTCTGCTGCTGATGCTGGGCAAACTTCTGATGTTGTGGTGGGAGTGGTCCCCTCTGTTGTTGGCCTTCTGGTACGGTAGGTACCCTGTCTGATCCTCTCTGGGCGGCTGCTCCACCCTGACCTGGACGAAAGGTAGGACAATCCTTCAGTTGGTGTGTCGTCGATCCGCAGGATAGACATGAGCCTAATCTCTTCCTGCAGATATCTCTAGTATGTCCCATCTTCCCGCAGTACGCGCACTGGATGGCGGGCTGGTTCTGTCTCTGTTGCTGCTGCTGGACCTGCCCTCGGGCTGGTGCCTGATGCTGCTGCTGAAAGGGTCTCTGCTGTTGCTACTGAAAGTGTGGACGCTTGCCCGGTCTCACACTACTGTTTGCTCCTCCAGAACCATCGCGTCCCCTCTTGGGCCTGAGGCCCAAGTCGTCCTCGGCTACTTGGGCATCCATCAATATGCCCTCGTAGGTAGCTGTGCGACGTCCCGACGTGCGAGACTTGATCTCCCTTGTCAGCCCCTTTCTGAATTTCCGGGCCCTGTCCCCCGGATCTCTAATCATCGATGGCGCGAAGCGACTCAGGCGGGAAAACTCCGCGGCATACTCATCGACGGACGAGCTCCCCTGGGCTAAGTCATGGAACTGACTCTCCAAAGCTCCCAGGGCAACATCAGGAAAGAACTTCTCCTTGAAGAGCTCCTTGAAATCCTCCTAAGTGAGTCCCCTGCGCAAGAGTCTCGGCTCCGTGCAAAACCACGTCAAGGCAATGTCGAACATCTGGCTGCCAGCGGCCTCGATCTGGAGGGCCTCTGGAAGCTGTGCCAAGCGTAAGTTTCTCTCGATGTCCTCTAGCCAATCATCGGCGTAGAGTATCCCTTCTGTCCCCTTGAAATCCCGAGGCATCATCCTCTTGAAATCCACAATGGTGCCCGGCCTCTGGTGGTGCTGATCAGGACGCTGCTGCTGCTGAGTAACTCTCTCCACAGCCTGGAGAGCCACTTGATGAGCATTCTCCATGTTCACCCTCATCATCTCTGTCTGAGCCTGATGTGCCTCAGCCTGCACTCTCTGGGCCTCTGCCGACGTCCTCTGGGCATCGACCATGCCCTGAATCAAGGCGAACATCTGTGCCCCATCGACAAGCACACCTCCTGGATGCTGAACTGGTGGTGGTGGTGCCGTCGTAGATGTGGGGACCCTCTGAACTGATGGTGGAGGACCCCCGAATGCTGCAGACACTCCCACATGTACTGGAGATGTAGGAGGTGCTGCGGATGTCTGTCCGGCGGGGCGAGAGGTGGCAGACCTCTCTGAATCTGCTGCTCCAAGTCTCTGGGACCTCCTCGGCGGCATCCTGAAGACAGATCGAAAGATTTAATTAAGGCAATAGATACGATATCATCAAGGAAGGACAGAAAATTTCTAAAGGAAAAATCATTAAGAGTAATATCATAAGAATCAGAATTTCCTAATTGTGATTGAGCATATCCTCGGCCTAAATCCTATTTCCCAAAACAGGCTCGTAGTAATACTCTAAGCGAGCACCACTACGATATCGCTCTAATGCGGTTCTAGGACTCGACTACTGACCTGCATGGGCCACCACTAAAAATGTGTCACGACCCGTACCCAAAATTTGGGCATGAATCGTGGGTACGTCCAGCCTACGCCGCAGCATCGGCGGTAGAACGCTGTCTAGGTCTCAACATATAATATATCCTGTCAATAGTCTCAACTCCGCACGGAGGACCATGATAAATAATCCACAGTTCTATGATATACTCAATCACAAGCTATAAGAATAATGGCACGATGAGAATAGAAAAGAGTTCTATTAAAAACCAACCACAATAATCCAACTCAAATCCTGGGTCTAAATGACCTCACAAAGTCACAAAATAATAAGTACAACTCAGTCTCAGTTTAAAACAACAATGCAGAAAAAGTAGTCTAAGAGCAGCCAGGTACGTTCTCCACTAGGCTAGGCAACTCCTCTGGGGTTTCTGGAGTGAAATCACCCTCTAATCCTGGGCCGTAATGAGTGGGGCAAAGATCCTCCAGGTCCTCTGAAAAATGTTATCCTGTCAGGATTGGAGCGAAACACAAGCACTAACAGCAGTTTCATTAAATTGACAAAATCTATAAACAGTGTAAGAAATACAAGATGGAAATAAATGCTGGAAATATAAATACTGGAGAAAATGGAAATAGGCAATAGAGCATCTAGCAATGAACAATAAATAGTGAATGCTAGACAATAAGTAGTGAATGCTGGAACAGGTGAATATGAATAAAATAGACATCTAGCTAAGTGTTTGAAATATTAGTTTATTATGTGATCGGCTTGGGGCTTGATCAGGCTGGTTATATATGATTAACTATGATTCTTGTAGGTCAGGCTAACCATATAGTTAGCTATGATGCATGTAGTGGTCAGGTTAATCATATATAACAGCTATGATGCATGTAAGATGGTCAGGTCGCACCCAACGTGAGAAGTGGGGTGAGCTATGATGCATGTAAAGTATTTGGATATGATCACATAATCTACTAATAGTTCCCCATCCCCCAGCTAGCACGATGGATTCCAATCACGACTCCTCATGATGGGGATCTAGGGTGCTAACCCGTGTATCCACAGTATCGGAATCAAGTATGTAATACACTACAATTTATAGAAGTAATCAACAATAAAAACTGTCAGAGAATGTACTCGCCTGTGGTCCTGAGCAAAGGGTGAGGATCGATGTCCAAGGTGGGATCACAATGACCTAATTATGGAATTTCATGTCAAAATACTGAAATAAGGAAATAAACATGTTTAACTAATTAAATATGAGGCCTCTAGGTCCATTCTGAGGTTTACGGGTCAAAATTAGGTTAACTAGTTAATACTAGTCCATATATATCATAATAGTCCATATTAGACAAAACCTAACTAAACTAGTCAACTTCTTTATCATACCAAGGTATCTAGTTTAACACTAGCTACTATTATATACTATATGCCATTGATACTAGGGTACCCACCTATACTAGCTAGTATTTATAATTGGTTTCTATTTTAGTAATAATATAGTTCTAACCCATTTACCTTAGCTATATAACCATAGGTGTTATACATATTAGCTACTACAACCATCTGCCCTAATAAGTGTAGGATACACTTGCTGATGTTGCCACTGATACTCTATACTCAGAGATTTCCCCAATTCAGATATACTGATACATAACCCCCTAATTCCACTGATACATATACACAGAGACACACACATATATATTTCTATTACTCAGTCACATACTGCCTCTTAATTACCTACACACAGGTATTGCCTCAAAGAACTCACTTGACAGTAACACTCTCACACACTGCTCTAACATGTATACTGACACAGGTATCAAACTGAACCCCTCACAATTTACACAGTCTGAAGTTGTTCAGACTTTACCTGCATTTGAGACTAGCCTATGGCTACTAGCAGGAACAGCAGGTTGCATGACTTGTTCACTGATACATTCAGTGAACACATAGGCAGACACAGATACCTGTTACTGAAACACACACACTAAGGCTAAACTGATACACTCTTATACTCATACATACTCACAGGCAGAATGTATAATCTGGGAGAAAACACTCAGACAAGGGTTCACACACTGAAATCTGAGACACATACTGATACTAATTCCCTGAATTGAATGCTGAAACACAGGTACTTACTATCCTAATGCACACAGGATTACACACACATCTAACTCATATAGGCACAAGTATCCACTTAAATACCTAGACATACTGATACAAAACACCCAGGTCTACTCACACAGTAAAATAGGAAATGCTAAGGCACAGTGCACATACAGAAATTTAAAACCTACACTAAAATCAACACTGCACTAACCCAATTACCTACACAGGCACAGATACGCTCACAGGCACATATAACCCTGAAGAACTCAACTGTGCACACACACACAAAACTGCTACACACAACATCTTGCTTACTGATACCTATCCATCCTCACATCCATAACACACCCTGATAATCTATTAACACTTAATTTTACATCTTCACACTTGCTGCACCTCTAATACTCAGGTTTATAGCACACAACTCACAAAACTGCTACCCACTAACACAGAGGCTCACACACACAGGTCATAACTGACACACAGGCAACACACAGGAACATATAGATTCTACACAATGATCTCACTGACACCCAACACATAGAACCACAGTGCAAAAACTGAACATAAAACCTTACACACACACACTGCTATAATCTGAGACACCTAGGACCTAACACACAGGTATTTCCCATAGGTAATACTTCCCAGGCCCGACTGCACAGAATTCTCATAGATACCCCAAAGGCATTCAATTTCACAGTTATAATCAATCGAACAACACATCTACAACGTAAGCATATATATATATATATATATCAAAACCCATACAAGATATCTATGTATATAGATTTATGTATATCAAACATGCAGAATTTATATACAGAGATAAGCAACCCCTAATAACCATTTCCACAACCACAAAGAGTGCAGAAAAACCCGATTTACATGCAAACCCCTAAGTTCCCAATCAAAATCCTAATAATCGAGTTCAACCTACACATATGAGATAAAATCAATCTACATACAAGTACCTAGCGTTAGGGTTCCTGATAATTGGGGAAAATCCCATGTTGGTCACCAAAACCCAATCCAAAACCCTAAAAGCCGAACTACACAGCAAGGGTGGGTTCCTAATTGCCAATAATCGACAGAAAACAGAATTAAAAGAATAAAAATAGGGTTTTACCTAGGGAGATGGCTTCTTCAATGGAGGTTCTTCTTCTCCAATGCTTTTTGACCCACGTTCCTTGCTTTCCTTGCTTTGGAGGAGGAGAATGGAATCCCTAGGGCTAGATTTCGAATTTGGGGTGGGGAGATGGCTTTCTCTTATGGAGGCTAGGGTTTCTCCTTTCTACATGAAGGAAGAAGTGGCTCCCTTTTATATTAAAACTAGTTTAGGGTTTCCAATGCATAGTTTAGGTTAAACCCCTAGGTTAGGTCATGTAGAACCTAATTAACTAAGGTTTAGCCAGTCTAGGGTTTGAGGTCCAAACCTAAAGTTTGAATTCTAGGGTTTCTCTAGAACTGGGTTTTCAATTAGGGTTTAGTCATTAGGGTTTGACCTATTGGGTTCTGGGGTTTGACCTAAAACCAAATATTATTAACAACATATAATTACTTTATAAAACTCAGCAGATTAATTAAACACATAATTATTCAAAATAGTGAAATTACCCAATTGCCCTTATCTGGAAAAGTGGTAGTGACAAGCTGCCCTGAGTACTGCATCGTAGGTGGCATAATTATGGCCCACCATAAATTGCTGGAGCTCTAGGTGTGAAACTTGCTCAAATCTCTTGGCTCGGCCTTTCTCGAAAGCTACCATATGAGGAGAAAATTGGCTAAGTCAGCAAAACTTGGCCGCATACTGGTCAACTGATCTTGTCTACTGACGAAGGTTGATGAACTAATATTGGAGCTGAAACTTGGCAGTTGTGTGGCAGTACTTCTCCTGGAAGCTCTTTTTGAACGTCTACCAGTCAATGGGTTTCGGGGGCACCATTTCTTGTGCTACCCACCAATCTCGGGCAAGATCTGTTAGCTGTAGCTTTACAACTGCTACCTTCTCATCCTCGAGGGTCTTAGTTGCTTCGAGGATGGCCTCAAAATCCTGGAGCTAAGAATCTGCTGAAACTGTATCCTTAGTGCCAAAAAACATATTTGGACCAAATGAATGAAGTTGGATGCCGAGTTCAGATTATAACAACCACTGGTCTCGAGGGCTACTCTAACTCCCTGGCAAAGAGTCATGTTGGTTTGTTCCTGTCCTTGCTGAAACTATTGGTAAAGCTGAACCACTTATTGCTGGAGTTTGAGTTGTTGTTGCTATTATTGCTATTGTACCACTATCATGTCTTGGATCATCCCTAATATAGCCTGCAAGCCTGTCTGTCCATGTTGTACTGGAAGATCTAGTGGTATTGTTTGGGTTGGCTGGGCTGGCTGAGCTGGCTGGGCTAGATGGGCTGGCTGAGCTGGTATGAATGGTGGAGCCGATTCGATTGGTCGTCCCATCAAGATTGGTGGAATAGATTGTGCTGATTGGACTCGAGTGACTGATGGAGCCAGCTGATGGAGAGCAACTGACACTTGCCCTTGGTTCAATAATGGGGCCTGATCCTGGCCTATTATTGGATCTGCTAGCGGTGCAACAAAACCCTCAAAAGGAGAAGCAAGTGGAGTACCCCTGAAGGATAAGGACACAAGGAAAATAATAAGGGACGGGAATTAAATAATCATGTCAAGCTTATTTTTAATTCAAAAAAAAGGGAAGGTGCAGGTTCTAATGGAGTCTAATCAAAGATAAGTAAATGATTGAGATTCTAACAGATGAGTCCCGCCACAAGTCTAAAAAATAGACCTGCATAGGCCACCACTAAAATCTTGTCATGCCTCGCTCCCAGAAAACTAGGTAAATATGAGGACTGACATGGCCAACCACACTTTGCAAAATATCACGCCCCAATCCCAAAACATGTGGGACCAAAATGTGGCAATGGCTAGTTGGTATGACTCTATAGGGCTTTCCAATTTAATAGACCCGACAAAGTGCACTTATGCTATCCACAGTCAAGTGATCAAGCTAAATATCCAATTCTAACATTCAACAACTAAACTAAATCTTAATCCATGGTAATTAAATCACAAGAGGGAACGGTACGCATCATTAGTCTGTAGCCCAATAATACAGCCGTTCGAATAGGCCAAGAGAATAATATAGGCCTATAAACATTAGGCTATAATAGCATAGTCATAATGGGAAATAGTACATAATTGTAATAGAGGAAAGATATAATGATACCTGCAAGTATGTCTAACACACCACCAGATCAAGCCTCATCCAAACTGCTCAAATAACCTAGAAGGTGTCACGACCCGCACCCGGTTTAGGGGCACGAGTGCGTGGGTACGTCCAGCCTACGCCGCAGCATCGGCGGTAGAACGCTGTCAAGGTCTTGATACTATCTAACTAATGTCACGCAAACATCCAATCTTTATTAGGAGGCATGGATGTCACAAATAAGATGAACACATACTCAATCACAGGATTACAGCACGATAAGATTTCAAAATAGAAATTTAAAATTTAACACAACACAAGTCCAGAATGTAATCTAACTCAACAAATATCCAAGTCTCATTAAAATGCCGAAGACAAATCCAGTACAATAGTCTGCTAAAAAGAACTAAACAGAAAACTAATGATTCCGGCTAGACCTCCCGAAATCACAACTAGATACCAAGTCTGCAGCTACTCACCATATGGTCCACAAGTGTCGGACAGCGGTCCTCTAAGGCATAGTCTGGAAAAATATTTCCAGTCAGGAAGGAGCAAAGCAACACTCTCAAATAACAGTTCCATTAATTGATAATGTCTATAATACAATAAAACATGTCATGCTAGCTACTGAGAAGACAGTGAAATAATTGAAATGGCAATTTAAGAGAGACAGGTAATATAAAGAGACCGGCAATATGATATAGTCAGTGCATGTATGGAAATAAAAAGAACAAGGAACAGTATCATATACGGGTGATGTAGTATATGATTTAAAATAGGGAACTGTAATCTATTCTAAGTGTTTGAAATAGTAGTTTCAAAATGTGATCGGCTTGGGAACATGTACGATAGCTACAGGGCCTGGCTAATCATGGGTGAAGAGCATGATTAACACTTACAATTTTTTTATACTACAATAAGAGGTTATGATCACATTTCTTACTAACTACTTCCCCGCCCCCAACTAGTACTGTGGATCCAACCATGACACGTCACGATACACGAGCAAGTCAAGTCTATCATGTACGATGTCTAAATATACATGTCGTGTACAATGTCAATACGATAATCAAGGTAACATCTCATGACTGCAGATCCGAGCTATACTAGTCCGTGTAGCACAGTGTCAAAGATTCAGTTGTAACATTTCAAGATCATTGAATTTATAGCAATTATCAAGAATTGGAAATTATCAGAGAATGTACTTGCCTTGGGTCCTTAGCTGGTATTTATGGATGTCCTGTTCCAGAGTATCCCCTGGGTAACCCAACAGTCCTATAAACATAACACAATTATAACACTTGTATCAGATGCTACGCTAACACACAGTCTATAAACACTGGCCTCAGGGCCATGCCAGGCAGGGCACTAGTCAACTAGGGTCATCTAGTATATTCACTAATTAAACGTAGTATTATTAATAATATAATACATAAATATATGGTTATACCAAATTCTATACAAAATATGTATAAGTGCATACTCATAATAGAATATGTATTATATATACATAGGTAAAAATATTCATAACACATATACATTTATATGTACAACTACCAAAGTTTTATATATATATACAAAAGAATATATATATATACTAAATTACATTTGTATATACTACATATTTATACATACCACGATAATACATATATATGTATTTACATATACCAAGATACACTTTTATACTAATACCAATATATATATATATATATATTTATACCAAAAATAATACATATTTAATACACATAGCAGAACATGTATTTATATATACCAAAAATATGTTTTACAAGTACATACATATATATCATTGTAGTTTTATACACATACCATATCTATTTACTGACCAAAAATATGGTTATACATGTACTAAAAATACATATTTGTATCTATACCCTTTACATACATTAACACACATATATATATATACAGATAAATTAATATATATATACATTTAATACGTATATATAAGATAGAGAAATACGCAAGATATATATATATACATATATATATACAATAAAATATGCTAGAGACATACATTAACATATATTTATTTATTTTATACTATATGAAAATAACCAATTTCATGCATATACATATATTAAACATTAAATAAATACCGTACGTATACATATACTGTTAAACGTGAATTTAAATACGTAATTACATATACTCATTAATTACATACAAATACATATACATCTCCTTAATACATTATATATATACATACATTAAAATATATACTATACATATATACCTACACATACATTAATAAAATACCTACAAATACATGTACATATTATATATATATACTCATGTATATACATACGTATATATATATATATATATATATATATATATATATATATATATATATATATAAAGAGAAGGAAGAGGGAGAAGAAGGAGGACGACTTACAGTGGAGGGGGTCGCCGGCCGCCGGAGTATGTGAGGGGGAGCCGCCGGACTGGCTGTCGGGGAAGGGACAGCAGCGGGGAGTGGAAGGAGATGGGAGGAGGAGCAGTGGGAGAATGGGGGAGGAGTAGCAGCGCCGCCGGGGTTGTCGGCCTGGAGCAGTCGCCGGACTTGATGGGGGCCGACGGACGCACGGCCGGAGGAAGCTGTCGCCGGAACGTCGAGGAAACGTCGGCCAGGGTGAACGAGAGCAGAGGGAGAGCAGTCGGGGACCGCCGGACGCGTCGAGCAGCGGCTGGCCAGCCCGCCGGAGAGGGCAGGGAATGGTCGGGTTTGGGTGAGTTAACAGTTGGGTGAACAGTATTCAGTTTCCCCCCTTTCTCCTTTAGTTCAAAATTTAAAATAGTTAAAGAGAAGAAGAAGAAAAGGAAGAAGAAGGAGAAGAAGAAAGGAAAGAGAAGAAGAAAGGAAGAAGGAGTTTACATATGTATGAGAGGGGAAGGAGGCTTGTGAGGTGGTGGTGTTTTCTAGGTTGTCTAGGGATTAGGGTTTGAGGTAGACATGTCATTATATAGGATGAGGGGATTTTGATGGAGGGTTGTGATTGCATCCCTTGAATGGGTGGCCAGGATTTCATGAAGGGAAATAATTCATGTAGGGATGAGGGTTTTTAATTAAAAAATTAATAGGCTCCCTCATTGGTTTAATCAATGGGTGTTGACACCAAAAATGTCAATTTGCAATTTAACCCCCTTTTATTTGGGAAATTGCACAAACACATAAAATGACAAAAATTTGGCGGGCGATTCGGGGTCTGGTATTTTGTAGGGTCAGGGGACGCTGTAAGTTGGGTACGGGCTCAATTTACAGGGCACTGGAATTAATATGGAATTTTAGAATCAGATAAAATAGTATCCTCAATTTAAATAGAAATAAATGCAAGTTGTGTTCAACAATTAATTAGGAGTACATGGGGCCAAAATCAGGTCAGGTCATCAATACCAAAAATGAAGAAGACTCAGAACAGAATATTTCCCTAATTTGGGCCGCACGATAAATAGGTCAAGATTGCCTCCAATTTTCGATTGGAACGCACAACGATACAAAAAATAGGAATTTAAAAATAAACGTCCACGACGATTTTTGTGCGGCCAGAAATAATGCACAGGGAGCAACATTATGAGTTGCAAAAATTGCAGAATTGAAGGCGGGCATGTCTAGGATAAGATTGTAAAATTTGTTGGAAGACAGAAGTCAGGATACTGCCCCAAATATCGAAGCAAAGGCAAAGCGCAAAAATATTAAATAAAATACGGAAATAAATTACAATCTCCAAATATTAAATTCTAGATAAAATAATAAATACAGAACTCTATAATTCTGACAGGTGGTCATCTACTAGGCTTCTAGGTCTAGTCTACTAGCTAAAATAAATGAGCACTGCATCTAATACTATATTTAATTACTCATCACACATAATTATTCAAAACAAACAATTATCACGCAATTACTTAATTATAACTACCATAATATTAAATATTGTAAAAAAAGTCAAAATTACCCCTGTTTTCGGAATGTGGTAGTGACAAGTCTACCCACCTTAAAAGAATTTCGTCCTCGAAATTTAAAATCCTCATACTAGTGTTTATTCATACGCATTATTATTCCCTCAAATTTTAAATTCATCATACATGAAATTAGTTAATAATCCATAATGTCCTCTCACAATTTCAAAAATTCTGAATTAATTGTATTCCTGAAAAAATCCTCAAAATAGAATCAAAGTCCCTTTTTATTAAAATTTCCTTGAAAGTTTTGAGTTAATAATTCAATACCCGGAATTTAATATCCACTCCTCAAGAACTCAACAATATAATATTTAAGGATTCTCCAAATGTTACATCCAAATATAAAGTTCTAAAATTCATAACTTGCAATTAAATAAATACATTGATAAATCTCCCAAAATTTCCAAATTAATAACCAACTTAAACATGTCATAATCTTTCTGGAATTAATAAACCACCAATTATGCAATGTTAATTTCTTAACCATTTATTTAAATCAATATTTATCCTCAAATTTTAATCATCTTGTTCCTCTTGTCAAGTAATAACCTCTTCATGAATCTTTACTACAGTCAACACCAATAATCACGGTCTAAGAAAATTCTACCTATAGTCATACCACATACAATCTAGGGGGAACATACACGGTTATGGTCTCATTTGTTATGGTGTTGCAGTCTATGTATCAGGGGTACTACTAACTATATTCTAACAAGAAAATCATGCATACAACTATTGTACTAAGCAATCAATCAATCAAAATAGATAGGGACAGAAGGAAGGAAAGAACAGAACCTGCTAACACATTACCTGCAATATCGGTCTCCTCGACCGTCATCGCAAATGCCCGCCCTGCTGGGGTGGTTCCCTTCGCGGGTGCTGAGCAATATACGGTTCCACAGGTAGCCTAACTGGATCTCTATAATCTGAAGTTGTGCGCTGGCCGGGAAGATAAGAGGCTAGAAGACAATCCCTTACTCGATGTCCCGCAGCACCGCAGTACAAACAAAGTCCCAGCCTCGTTCTACAGCTCTCCCAAAGGTGACCTGGCTTCTTACAGAAATAACAAGTCTGTTGTGTCTCTCTTGGAGGCTGTTGCTGATCCTGCTGAACATGAATTGGTGCCTGGTACTGCTGTTGATACTGATACTCCCATGGATATGGCTGGATAGGAACTGGTGCTAGGTACTGCGGTGGATGCTGAAATATCCATGGTTGTTGCTGACTATGAATTGGTACTTGGTACTGCTGTTGGTGCTGAATACGGGGATGCTTGGCTGGTCCTGCGCTATCATTTGTATCTCCAAAAGTATTGTGGCTCCTCTTAGGCCTGAGATCCAGATCCTCTTCTGCAATCTGAGCATCCATCAAGATAGCCTCAAAGGTAGCGGTATGCCGACCAGAAGTGCGTGACTTAATCTCTCTCGTCAGTCCCTTTCAAAATTTTCGGGCTCGATCTCCTGGGTCTCGAATCATAGACGATGCAAAACGGCTCAATCTATAGAATTCTGCAGCGTACTCGTCGACCGACATGTTTACTTGAACCAAGTCATGAAACTGACTTTCCAAGGTTCCCAATGCCACGTCGGGAAAGAACTTCTCTTTGAAGAGTTCCTTGAAGGTCTCCCAAGTAAGTCCTTGTGCAGTAATTCTCGGTTCCGTGCGATACCACGTGAGTGCGATATCGAACATCTGACTGCCAGCGGCTTCTATCTTCAAGTTCTCCGGAATCTGGGTCAATCGCAGGCTTCTCTCTATATCCTCTAGCCAGTCGTCAGCGTAGAGTATTTCTTTGGTGCCTTTGAACTCTCGAGGCATCATCCTTTTGAAATCCACTATAGTGCCTGATCTTTGCTGTTGCTGGCCAGGAAACTGTTGGTACTGTGCTACTCTCTCCAAAGCTTGGAGAGTCACTTGATGAGCATTCTCCATGTTTTCTTTCATCAGCTCGATTTGTGCCTGGTACGCTTCTGCTTGCACCCTCTGAGCCTCAGCTTGAACTCGCTGAGCGTCTGCCGTCACTCTCTGGGCATCTACCATGCCTTGGATCAAGGTAAACATCTGCGTTCCGTCAATGGGCAAACCTCCGGGAATCGGAGTTGATGGAGGAGGAAGGTTGTCCGTTACAGCTGCGGCTATCCTCTTAACAGGTGGAGGAGGAGGATCACCTACGTGCATCGGAGATGTAGGAGGAACTATGAATGTCTGTCCATCAGGTGGAGAGGTGGCAGACCCCTCTAAAGCTGATGTTCCCGCTCTCATAGACCTTGTCTGCGGCGACATCCTGAAGACAGATCCCAAAAAATCAATTAAGGCAAAATGCAATATCATCAAGGAAGGACAGTATAGTTCTAAAGAAGCAACATTCTAGGTAAAAGATTGGAATAAACCCTAGTTGTGATTGCACAGGTCTAAGATGCATCCAAGGTTTGATACCTCTATCCTTCTAAGTATCACAGTTCTATCACAAGCACACTAACTGCTAGCTTCCTTACCTACTGTAATAGTTGATGCTAGTTATTCTTATCACTCAAGTGCATAACAGTTGCAACACACCATACTAACTACCGCTCTCTCTCTCTAATACAATCCTAGTTGAACACCCAAGCCAGTGGGCAGTGAGATCTCAATTATACTCAAGCCAACAGATTCTTACACATGCATCTCATCTATTGTATACTAATATATCTCTCCCACTATAAAATCTTATCCTCAAATAAAATTCCTTAAAATAACTCCTCGAATAAATTTTTAAAGTAAAAGCATACACTTTCCTCAAGACTAATTATCTAAATACTGAAATAAAACTTAATCACACAAAATCCTTACAGACTTGTCTAGGTTTATTGAATCGAATCTGAATCCTTAAAAAGTTTTTATAACAACATCTCACTTCTAAAAATTCCAAAAATTTGCAATTCATTTTTAGTCTTCAATTAAAGATTTAAATCCACCTTCTGTAGTCCCATAGCTCTAATGTTAATCATTTTTACTGTCCTCATCGTCATGCGTCATCAGTTAATACCATAAATTAGTCTGCAAATTCATCTTGATCTGAAATCAAACCCTACTATGAAACCAAAATCCTAACTTAATAACTAATCAACAACAATCAAATTCAATATCAATAAGTGAGAATGGACGGAACAAGGAAATGATTTAAATTGGAAATTTTAACAAGATTCTCAGGGGTCATCCCAGGAATCTCTCAAGGAATTGTGATTGAGTATTTGCTCTCGTCCTAGTATCCTATGTCCTAGATTCTATCGCAGGCACGCAGTAGTATAACAAGGATGTCACACTACTACGACATCGCACAACTCGCGAAGTCTGACCTGCATGGGCCACAACTAAAAACGTGTCACGACCCGCACCCGGTTTAGGGGCACGAGTGCGTGGGTACGTCCAGCCTACGCCGCAGCATCGGCGGTAGAACGCTGTCAAGGTCTTGATACTATCTAACTAATGTCACGTAAACATCCAATCTCCATTAGGAGGCACGGATGTCACAAATAAGATGAACACATACTCAATCACAGGATTACAGCATGATAAGATTTCAAAACAGAAATTTAAAATTTAACACAACACAAGTCCAGAATGTAATCTAACTCAACAAATATCCAAGTCTCATTAAAATGCCGGAGACAAATCCGGTACAATAGTCTGCTAAAAAGAACTAAACAGAAAACTAATGATTCCGGCTAGACCTCCCAAAATCACAACTAGATACCAAGTCTGCAGCTACTCACCATATGGTCCACAAGTGTCGGACAGCGGTCCTCTAAGGCATAGTCTGGAAAAATGTTTCCAGTCAGGAAGGAGCAAAGCAACACTCTCAAATAACAGTTCCATTAATTGATAATGTCTATAATACAATAAAACATGTCATACTAGCTACTGAGAAGACAGTGAAATAATTGAAATGGCAATTTAAGAGAGACAGGTAATATAAAGAGACCGGCAATATGATATAGTCAGTGCATGTATGGAAATAAAAAGAACAAGGAATAGTATCATATACGGGTGATGTAGTATATGATTTAAAATAGGGAACTATAATCTATTCTAAGTGTTTGAAATAGTAGTTTCAAAATGTGATCGGCTTGGGAACATGTACGATAGCTACAGGGCCTGGCTAATCATGGGTGAAGAGCATGATTAACACTTACAATTTTTCTATATTACAATAAGAGGTTATGATCACATTTCTTACTAACTACTTCCCCGCCCCCAACTAGTACTGTGGATCCAACCATGACACGTCACGATACACGAGCAAGTCAAGTCTATCATGTACGATGTCTAAATATACATGTCGTGTACAATGTCAATACGATAATCAAGGTAACATCTTATGACTGCAGATCCGAGCTATACTAGTCCATGTAGCACAGTGTCAAAGATTCAGTTGTAACATTTCAAGATCATTGAACTTATAGCAATTATCAAGAATTGGAAATTATCAGAGAATGTACTTGCCTTGGGTCCTTAGCTGGTATTTATGGATGTCCTGTTCCAGAGTATCCCCTGGGTAACCCAACAGTCCTATAAACATAACACAATTATAACACTTGTATCAGATGCTACGCTAACACACAGTCTATAAACACTGGCCTCAGGGCCATGCCAGGCAGGGCACTAGTCAACTAGGGTCATCTAGTATATTTACTAATTAAACGTAGTATTATTAATAATATAATACATAAATATATGGTTATACCAAATTCTATACAAAATATGTATAAGTGCATACTCATAATAGAAAATGTATTATATATACATAGGTAAAAATATTCATAACACATATACATTTATATGTACAACTACCAAAGTTTTATATATATATACAAAAGAATATATATATATACTAAATTACATTTGTATATACTACATATTTATACATACCACGATAATACATATATATGTATTTACATATACCAAGATACACTTTTATACTAATACCAATATATATATATATATATATATATATATTTATACCAAAAATAATACATATTTAATACACATAGCAGAACACGTATTTATATATACCAAAAATATGTTTTACAAGTACATACATATATATCATTGCAGTTTTATACACATACCATATCAATTTACAGACCAAAAATATGGTTATACATGTACTAAAAATACATATTTGTATCTATACCCTTTACATACATTAACACACATATATATATATATATATATATATACAGATAAATTAATATATATATACATTTAATACGTATATATAAGATAGAGAAATACGCAAGATATATATATATACATATATATATACAATAAAATATGCTAGAGACATACATTAACATATATTTATTTATTTTATACTATATGAAAATAACCAATTTCATGCATATACATATATTAAACATTAAATAAATACCGTACATATACATATACTATTAAACGTGAATTTAAATACGTAATTACATATACTCATTAATTACATACAAATACATATATATCTCCTTAATACATTATATATATACATACATTAAAATATATACTATACATATATACCTACACATACATTAATAAAATACCTACAAATACATGTACATATTATATATATATACTCATGTATATACATACGTATATATACATATATATATATATATATATATATATATAAAGAGAAGGAAGAGGGAGAAGAAGGAGGAGGACTTACAGTGGAGGGGGTCGCCGGCCGCCGGAGTATGTGAGGGGGAGCCGCCGGACTGGCTGTCGGGGAAGGGACAGCAGCGGGGAGTGGAAGGAGATAGGAGGAGGAGCAGTGGGAGAATGGGGGAGGAGCAGCAGCGCCGCCGGGGTTGTCGGCCTGGAGCAGCCGTCGGACTTGATGGGGGCCGACGGACGCACGGCCGGAGGAAGCTGTCGCCGGAACGTCGAGGAAACGCCGGCCAGGGTGAACGAAAGCAGAGGGAGAGCAGTCGGGGACCGCCGGACGCGTCGGGCAGCGGCTGGCCAGCCCGCCGGAGAGGGCAGGGAATGGTCGGGTTTGGGTGAGTTAACAGTTGGGTGAACAGTATTCAGTTTCCCCCCCTTTCTCCTTTAGTTCAAAATTCAAAATAGTTAAAGAGAAGAAGAAAAGGAAGAAGAAGGAGAAGAAGAAATGAAAGAGAAGAAGAAAGGAAGAAGGAGTTTACATACGTATGAGAGGGGAATGTCACTACCACTTTTCCATATAAGGGCATTTGTGTAATTTAGCCATTTTGAATAATTATTTATTTAATTAATTTGCTGAGATTTTTAAAACTATTTATTTGATGATTGTTTTAGGTCAAGCCCTAGAACCCATTAGGTCAAACCCTAATGACTAAACCCTAATTGTAAACCCAGTTCTAGTGAAACCCTAGAATTCAAATTTTAGGGTGAACCCTCAAACCCTAGACTGGCTAAACCTTAGCTAATTAGGTTCTACATGACCTAACCTAGGGGTTAAACCTAGGCCATACACTAGAAACCCTAACTGGGCCTATATATAAAAGGAACCCTCTCATTCTTCATATAGAGAGAGAAACCCTAGCCTCCATCTAGAGAAGCCATCTCCCCACCCCATTTTCGAGATTAAACCTAGGGCTTCCATTTTCTCCTCCTCCAAAGCAAGGAAATCAGGGAACTTGGGTCAAGGAGACTTGGGAAGGAAGAACTTCCATAGGGAACCATCTCCCTGCAGGTAAAACCCCATTTTATACATGTAATCTCTGTTTTTTTGTCGATTATTGGCCATTAGGGAACCCCTTGCTGTGTAATTCAAATTTTAGGGTTTTTGATTAGGTTTTGGTGACCAATTGGGGTTTTCCCCAATTATCAGGAACCCTAACCCTAGGTGGTTGTTTATAGACTGATTTCACCCTTCTATGTGTAGGTTAGATATTGATTTAGGGTTTTGCTTTGGGTTTTCAGGAGTTCTTGGTGTGTTTTTCGGTTGTGCACATCATGTGTTTGGGGAAATGCTTCACAGGATGAATACCTATCTAATTTACCCTAATAATAATAATCTAATTTGATGTATGATGTCCATATATATTTATACATATGTAGATAGATTGATGTATGTTTTGAAGAAGGGGATTCACTGTACAGTCGGGTTCTAGAATTTCTGTGTGTTTTGGGTTTCATTGTGTACTCGGGTTTGAGGGTATTGGCTGTGCTGTGTTCACAGTATGAGGGATATCCTAATAACTGTGGGTATTATATATCTGTGTGTGTGTGTTCAGTGCGGGATGTGCACAGCTGGGATTTCTGTGTGTAGCAGTAGTGGGAGACATGTATCAGCAATACATGTGTGTGTATCAGTGAGATGGGTGTTTAATTGGCTGTGGTTGTGTGAACTGGATGTGTATCAGGGTGTGTGTGTAGTGTGTGTCCCAGGTTATTTCAATTTCAGTATAAAACTTGTGGGAAGAGGTGTGGTTCAATGTTGTCTGTGGAACAGTAGGTGTATCAGTGTATTTGTGTCAATAAGCCTAGCTAAGTGCCTGTGTGTTGTAGGTATTTGAATTCCAATTTGTGTGTGTCCCTGAGAATACTGTGAGTAGCTACCTGTATGTGTGTGTGTATTAGGGTGCCAGTGAGTGAATGTGTGGCTGTGTTTGTGTGTCAGTTAGGTATCTGGGTGTTATTATATATCTGTGTGTGTGAGGGTATTACCTAGGTGTTAGATGACCTGTGTCTACTGAGAAATTCTCAGTGTGTCTAGGTATTAGCAGTGTGTCAGTGAGGTTGTGCAGTTTTGGCCTGGGTGATCAGTCATTGCTCTGAGTGTGTGAGCTGTGCAGGAAATTATGTGTGTGTGTACTGTGTTGCAGGAATTAATTAGTGTAGATGTGTAGTTGCTGCTGTGTTCTTGCCTCAGTGCATCAGACATTAGGGGACTGTATCAGTTAGAGTTCAGTGAGTTTAGTGAGAATGAGCAGTGTCTGTGTGTAGGTTTTGAGTGCCAGTTTTCAGAGAACTGTGTTAGTATGTGTTGGGCAGTTTCTAATGTATCACTAGAGTGCCAGTATATAAATCTCAGAGTTTTACCTGTGTGCACATATGTGTGTGCAGTGAGATTGGGTATGCAGACCTATTAGCAGTTGTGTACTGTGTGTATGGATAGTGTTGTGTAGATTAGGTTCTGTGTATCAGAACTCAAACTGTGTAGGTGTGTGAGGATGTATCCTGTGTGTACTGTGTCTATGAGTTTCAGTTTTTGTGGGTGACAGTGCCTGTGAGTGCAGTATTCTGTGTAGGTGTGATTAGGGGTAATGTAATCAGTGTGTTGACTGTGTGTTCATGCCTGGGTGAGTGCAGCTGTGCAGAATTAGAACCTAGGTGTATTAGTTAGATACCTAGGTGTCCCTGTGTCAGTGCAAGCCATGTGTGTGTGTGTTTTAGAAACTGTGTGTTCCTATCTATGTGTGCAGCAACTGAGCATGTTTCAGAAACAGTAATAGGTAGGTATTTTAGTACTTGTCTGCAATTGAGGGGTTCCTGTGTAGCATAAGGACTGATGCTTGAATGTATCAGTGTAAACACACTGACTTGTGTATATCAGAGGGAAAAACATTGCAGTAGATTATGTGGGATGGCTTGGTGTGTATGAGAGTTGAGGTAGTAAGTTAAGAATTCATTCAAGGTATCAAGGATGTTTAACTAAGTATCAGGTAAAAAGATAGGTGGTATAGTACTAGTTAAGGTAATCAATAGCATTAATAATAGATACTAAATTATCTAGAACACTTAGTATTAAGAGTTAGTCTAATTAAGATATCAATAATTAGTAAGATATTAGAGATAGTAATTACATAGAGTCTATATTGTAAGTATAGAACATATAATATAGTGTATTTAACTAGTATTAGTTAACAATAGCTAGTATGAACCTAGAAGCAAGGTATTAACTAGTTTTGACCAAAAACCTAGAGTTGACTTAGTAACACCTAGTATAGACCTAGAAATGGCCTAACACCCCATTTCAAACTAGCTAATCACTTTTATTATTCCAAACACCATTTTAACATTGTTGTCTTATATTTAGGTCATTGTGATTTCATCTTGGGCATCGACCCTCATATTTTGCTCAGGACCACAGGCGAGTACATTCTCTGACAGTTTTCATTGTTGATTACTTCTATAAATTGTAGTGTATTACATACTTGATTCCGACACTGTGGATACACGAGTTAGCACCCTAGATCCCCATCATGAGGAGTCGTGATTGGAATCCACCGTGCTAGCTGGGGATGGGGAATTATTAGTAGATTATGTGATCATATCCAAATCCTTGCCATGCATCATAGCTCACCCCACTTCTCACGTCGGGTGCGGCCTGACCATCATCATGCTTCATAGCTGTTATATATGATTAGCCTGACCATTATCATGCATCATAGCTAACCATATGGTTAGCCTGACCTTCAAGAATCATAGCTAATCATATATAACCAGCCTGATCCAGTCCCAAGCCGATCACATAATAAACTAATATTTCAAACATATAGCTAGATGTTTTATCTTTATTCAGATACATTTGTTCTAGCATTCACTGTTTATTGTTCATTGCTAGATGCTCTATTGTCTATTTTATTTTCTCCTGTACTTCACATGTTCAGCTTTTATTTCCATCTTGTATCTCTTACACTGTTTATAGATTTTGTCAATTTAATGAAACTGCTGTTAGTGCTTGTGCTTCGCTCCAATCCTGACTGGATAACCAACATTTTCAGAGGACTTGGAGGACTTTTGCCCTACTCATTACGGCCCAGGAATAGAGGGAGATTTCACTCCAGAAATCCCAGAGGAGGTGCCTATCCTAGAGGAGAACTTACCAGCCTGTTCTTAGATTACTTTTCTGCATTATTGTTTTAGACTGAGACTGAGATGTACTTAATTTAATTGTGACTTTGTGAGGTCAGTTAGACCCAGGATTTGAGTTGGACTTATTGTGGTTGGTTTTTATTAGAACTCTTTCAATTCTCATCGTGCCATTATGTTTATAGTTGTGATTGAGTATATTATAGAACTGTGGGTTATTTTTTTATCATTTGTCCTCCGTACGGAGTTGAGACTATTGACAGGATATACTATGTTTGTGACCTAGACAGCGTTCTACCGCCGATGCTGCGGCGTAGGCTGGACGTACCCACGACTCATGCCCAATCTCTGGGTGCGGGTCGTGACAGGGAAGGAGGCTTGTGAGGTGGTGGTGTTTTCTAGGTTGTCTAGGGATTAGGGTTTGAGGTAGACATGTCATTATATAGGATGAGGGGATTTTGATGGAGGGTTGTGATTGCATCCCTTGAATGGGTGGCCAGGATTTCATAAAGGAAAATAATTCATGTAGGGATGAGGGTTTTTAATTAAAAAATTAATAGGCTCCCTCATTGGTTTAATCAATGGGTGTTGACACCAAAAATGTCAATTTGCAATTTAACCCCCTTTTATTTGGGAAATTGCACAAACACATGAAATGACAAAAATTTGGCGGGCGATTCGGGGTCCGGTATTTTGTAGGGTCAGGGGACGCTGTAAGTTGGGTACGGGCTCAATTTACAGGGCACTGGAATTAATATGGAATTTCAGAATCAGATAAAATAGTATCCTCAATTTAAATAGAAATAAATGCAAGTTGTGTTCAACAATTAATTAGGAGTACATGGGGCCAAAATCAGGTCAGGTCATCAATACCAAAAATGAAGAAGACTCAGAACAGAATATTTCCCTAATTTGGGCCGCACGATAAATAGGTCAAGATTGCCTCCAATTTTTGATTGGAACGCACAACGATACAAAAAATAGGAATTTAAAAATAAACGTCCGCGACGATTTTTGTGCGGCCAGAAATAATACACAGGGAGCAACATTATGAGTTGCAAAAATTGCAGAATTGAAGGCGGGCATGTCTAGGATAAGATTGTAAAATTTGTTGGAAGACAGAAGTCAGGATACTGCCCCAAATATCGAAGCAAAGGCAAAGCGCAAAAATATTAAATAAAATACGGAAATAAATTACAATCTCCAAATATTAAATTCTAGATAAAATAATAAATACAGAACTCTATAATTCTGACAGGTGGTCATCTACTAGGCTTCTAGGTCTAGTCTACTAGCTAAAATAAATGAGCACTGCATCTAATACTATATTTAATTACTCATCACACATAATTATTCAAAACAAACAATTATCACGCAATTACTTAATTATAACTACCATAATATTAAATATTGTAAAAAAAGTCAAAATTACCCCTGTTTTCGGAATGTGGTAGTGACAGAAGGGAACCAGGTCCTCAGAGGGACGTAACATGATATAAAAGTATATACCATAAAGTAAATACTAAGTAAAATAAATCAGAATAAACTATATTCCTAATGAATACAATTTGAGGACAACTTAGTGCGTATAGGTAAGTGTAGACTAGACATATGCTGACATAATTCACCAATCATCATGACTGACTAGTATATACGACATATGCCCCCATAACAAGGGCCCTCGAGTATGTAATGATGGCCATAATGCTTCGAAGAATGCAGTACCTGAATATAGTAAGTCCATATCGCTCCAAAGAATACGAAATTTGTATAAATAATAACGTCGGTATTGCTTCGAAGAACGCAAAATCTGCATAAATAATAATGTTTGTATTGCTCCGAAGAACGCAAAATATGCATAAATAAAGAGGGGGGTATCTCATTCGCCTACTAGTTGTCCTCTTCGCCCAATGCCAATGTACAAGTCTCAAGTACGATGTGGACATCTCGTAACTATAATGCAAGTCACCTAAAGCAATACAACTATGCTAAGTACCATCATACGAGCTACTCGCACCGATGGCCAATCGAGTGTGTAAACTCGTGTGCTATCATGAACTCACTTCGTGACATGAAATGATACATGACAAGGTCTCAGAGTTATAATGATAACTCCATAACTTTAGGTGCGTCCACTAGACACTAGGTCAAACACAAGTCCTAACGTCAACGTCTTTATTGACTGCACACGAGGCATACTCAGAAGCGCACAATTATAAAATATTAAGAGCACAAAGTATATGAATAATAATAACTGAATTTAAATAGTACAACAAGGCAAGGTATACATGCTTGAAAGTCAGACGAAGATTCAAACACGAACTCGCCAAGAAGTAACAGCACAAGATGGAAATTGGAGCAAATTTCTCTGGATGATGTCACAAATATCACCAACAGTCCCAGAATGAGTGAGATACTCAAAAAAGCATATTCAGACGTCCAATTTGGACAAAGGGACAAAAATATAGTTTTTGGTCAACACGGGGTCCACTAGTAGGCCGCCTTGCACCAAAAAATGTGTCAGGATCAAAAGTCTCTAAACTTAGCATATTATAGGTCAAACAAGTTCTAAACGATGATACAAAATCATCGGTATATCCAGTTTTGGGTTCCAGTGAGCTGATCATAAATTTGCTCGTCAAGTCGAATTGTGGGACCCACAAAAGTGGCAATTTTTTGACTGTCTTTGAATCGAACGAAACTTGGGTCACAGGACAAGTCGAACGCCGTGAGTCTAGGGTTGCCAGTTTCATCACGATACGACGAGCGTGCACAAAGTAATCGAGTAATTTACAAAACATCGATACGGAAGACTTCTGACGGATACGGGTTGATTCCGGCACGTACAGACTTTCGAATCAAGTTTCACGAAGGCCCACACATTGAGAAATACCGTACGCACCTTTCGATGTAATCGATATGCGATATGGTTGTCCGATTTGACGGGACCAACTCCGTATCGAGAAATTTTAATATTTTTAAAAACCATTTTTCTTCGATTTTAGAACTTAAATAACTTTCAATCTAATACAAGCTTAAAACAAATATTTAAAGGCAATAAAAAAGGGTTAGATAGGGATTATACCAACGAAGATGGTTTATGAAATGGTCGAGAGATGGAGTAGTAATCGCCTCACAAAAATAGGTGGTTAAAACTCAATTCTGACTTAGGTTTGGGTGTTCATGGTCATAGAGTATGCTCGTATTGTCTGTACGGTGCCCGAAGAGGGTTATGGAAGTTGGGGACGCCTTGGGTGGGGTTGCTGGAGCATCGGGGGTGCCCTGGGGGGTCACCGACGGTCGGTTGTAGGTGGGTCATCGACCACAGCAAAATGCAGCAGCATCATACGCAATCGCAACAAGGACAACAACTTGCTGCTGGTGGTAATGGGGGTGGAGCTCCGTGGCAGTAGTGAAGGGGGTGGAGCTGGTGGCAGTGGTAGTGGTCGTGGGGGTGAGGGTAGAGGCTGTCATGGAGAAGGAGGAGGAGATGGGAATGGTGGTGGCGGTGTTGGAGGTGATGGTGGTTGGCGATGGTAATGGGGATGGAGCTAGTGGCAGTGGTAGTGATCGTAGAGCTGGTGGCAGTTGGGTGGTCGGGGAACTGGTGGCAGTGGGGTGGTCGTGGAGCTAGTGGCAGTGGGGTGGTCGTGGAGGTGAGGGTGGCAGATGGAGGAGGCTGCAGCAGTCGTGGAGGTGAGGTAGGAAGGTGATGGGAATGGTGGGTAATGGTGATGGTGATGATGACTGATGGTGGTGATGATATTTTCGGGTTGGGGAGAGGAGGAGAATGGTGATGGTGAGGGTGGGGGTTTTATGAAGGAAGAGAGGAAGTAGGTGTAATGAAATGAGAGGGAGATGATGTATTTAATGAAGAGGGAGGGAGCATTGGGATTGGGGTCAGCTAGGTTCCCAAGTAGAGGGTGGTTTGTCATAAAGGAAAATGAGGGGTGGTGATGTGTTGAGGTTTGAACGGAGGGTTGGGATGCATTATAGGCACATTTTGTTTCATAGTGCCATGCAAAAGAGTAGGAGAGGAGGGTGCCAAGGCCGGTCAAGGGTATCAAGAATGTGTCTTCTTTATTTGCTCCAACTAATTGGAGGTGGACACATGGCTAGCTATTTGCACAAAAGTTTCAAATAGTTTAGGACTTGCACAAGGAAGAAAAAATGGATTATATGTGGAAATATACCATGTTTGGTGTGTTGTAGTGGGAGAAATTTGTATGTGGTATTTTGTATGAATCATGAGGGTGTGAGTGGGGGTTTGGGTTGGTGTTGGATCTAGTTTTGGGTTAGGTTAAGTCATTGCACCAAATTAGTTAAAACTAGTGTCAATGGTATTCTTTAATTAATTGGAAGTGCATAGGATTTAAACTGGGTAGGACACAAGTATCATGGACATAGTAGACTCCGAATAGATTATTGTCATAAATTGGGTTGCACGAAAAGGGTCGAGATTGTGTCTCCAATTTCGATTGGAACGGACAAAGATGCAAAGTTAGATTTATTTTGATTTAAAAATATATATTTTATAACGAATATTGTGCGACTAAAATGAATCACAAGAGAGGGTATTTATGAGTTACACAAAGGTCAGAATGGAAGACTAGCACGTCTAGGGTAAGGGTGTGAAATTTATTTAATGGCAAAAACTAGAGTAGCGCTCCAATTAATTAATAAATGCCAAGGTGCAACGAGAGAATAAAATAAATTGATGAATTTATAACTCTAGTTAATTAATCCAAAATAATTCTAAATTAATCTCTAATCTCTCACTAAGCTAAGTATATAGTAAAATTGGGTGAGGACGTTTACAATCTATCCACCTTAGAAAATTTTGTCCTCGAAATTCAAAATCAATCTCCCCAATAACGAACTCAACACATCTCTAAATCTATAAACACAAATTGGTACTTATTCCTAGCCACTCTCTAAATCTTAAACTGCCATATACACATAGTTTAATCGTCTAAGTCATTTGGTCCTCTAAATTTTATTTTTTTCATCATCATGTATTGTCTCATTATTGTTATCATGCGAATCATTATCTAAAAAAAAAATCACCACCTATAGCCTAGGTTACTCAAGGATGTCGCGACACAATCTAAGTTTGAAACTTCCAATATCTATAAAGAAAATAACGTCATTCTTTCTCTCTCAAAGGACTGCAGGGGTTAGGCACTAAAATTCTATAAGCACAAAAATCCTCAAGGCCACTTACATAGTATCTAAGTCCCTTCTTCTGTAGCTAAGACAGTTACTATCTCATCATTCTTTCCTAGGTACGTACAATGTCATCAACCTATATTATCCACAATAAAATTCTGCAATCTAACTCCTTATAATTGCTCTTAGCAATTACAAGTCTAGTCTAGCCAGATAGTTACACCTAGTCTAGAACTCGATTCAATTCCTAGAAGAACCACATGTAATAATGTACAACATAAGCCTATATTCAAATACATAGTATTATAAAAAAATTAGAAAATATGTAGTAAATATATATTTAATTATCCCAAATACCTTAGATAAAATATACCCAGTAAAATAATAAGAACATGATCCCTTAAATCCAAAAATCCATTGGCTATAGTAAATTGAGCGTAGGTTCCCATAACAACACTTACTACGAAGGGTTACGTCCAGCAAGCTCATACCTAATTAGTCAAAAATCTAAATCCATGACTCTAAGCAACTTATGTATAAACTTAAATATTTAACTATCATTCTTATGAGACTTCCATCTTCCTTTTACACTCTCCTACATATATGTCAATCTATAATATAAGGGTCTGGTGGTACTCCTTTACAGGATGACCAATGAGTCAATATGTGATCTAAACCTGTGTTTAGTTCCTCAAAATTTATGTTACCTAAAGACTGATAAACACTTTCCACTCGCACTAAATCCTCAATATTTTCAAAATTATTATAATTCATAAATACTAATATTATTATCCTTCAAGTCCATATCAAAATTTCTCCTCCTTGGGTTACGTGACCCTAATATCTTTCCATTATCATTTATTTCCTACACACCTTCATATTCTTACAGTATGTTAATCTTGTTTTCAAATATAACTATTCTAATCATAGTCCAGTACCTTCAGCTTCAAGGTATAGATCTTTTAGGCAATTACCGAGTGATAAAATTTTTAGCCCTTCCCTAGATCCTTCTCTTAATTAAAAAATGCTCAAGGTCAGGTACTCATCATGAATCTCTTCTTGTTGTCATTCTACCTTCTTCACCTCGCATCTGAGGTTCTTTTTTCTTTATTTTATCCCATGAACACTCTTTCTCCAAGACTCAGTTACACCTTGAAAAAAATTATCGTCCATTAGAGATAATTCACTATATCTAACTCAAGTCTATTATATCTATCAGTACCCTCGTCCTTCAATCTTATTGCCCTATCTCATATACTAGTCTAACTACCCAAGTTATCAATGGTGAAAATCTTGAGTCAAATTAACATTGGCAACCCCGTAAGCAAGTGCGTCTAATCTGATTCCAAAAATTACACCCTTAATACCCGTAAGAGATTATTCAAACAACAAATCTGGCATTCTATTTATCTATCTATCTATCTATCTATCTATCTATCTATCTATCTATCTTAAACCCATTCATATAATTTTCATCTAGGTTTGATACTAAAAGTTATAAGGAGATAGTATCAAACCTTTTCATAACCTTTTCATAACTGATATCAGTTCTAATCTGATATTTTAAATTCTTTTATCAATATATTCATCGTTCCTTTGTCATAAACATAATTTTGTCAGGTATTAATTTCTTCATATCCTCTAGGTATAATCCTCTATTAAACTGCCACAACTAGTATTATCCTTGTAATAGTTCATACCTAATATTGGTCTCAAAAATCATCTAGGGTATAATTTTATCAACTATTTCGTTCAAGTTAATCCTTCACATACCGTATCAAATCATAGCTTCACATACCGTATCAAATCATAGCTTATTCTCCCAAAAATTGTATTCCTCAATTTTTCTTCTTTCTACAGTTTATTACTCTGAGTCACCATGGTGCAATTATAATAATGGGTACCACCCAAGCACATGATAAAACTCCTGAGATTCAGATAATCTTCTTCCAAGTGAAAGCCTAAAATTTTATCTTCTCAAGTTCATAATATCGTTCCTTGTATCACCACCATGGACTATAACTAATCCCCAGCATCTAGCTATCCATTTCATAAATTACCCCAGAGTATTTAAAATCGAACAATCTTTCCAACTTCAAATACTTCCAAATCTCTGCTACCTTAAGTAAGGGTAGGGTCTAGCTTTAAGTCTCTACTTTTATGTCTAATTCTATTACCAATAGTCTATAACTAGCTCTAGCAACAAGAAAGAACCTATCAACCTACCCTACTAAGGGTAACCATCTTCTCATAAAATATCACATCGATAATACCTTCTTCCGTCTTGACTAGGATCTTCTCCTGGAGGAAATCACCGTGCACGAGCATCCATCTCTCCAAAATAAGGAAGATAAGAAACAATAATAACAATATCGAGAGTAAATAAACAAATACAATAATGAAGTCCAAATGCAACATTCGAATACAAGAGGAGTTTTTAAATCAGTTATAGATTGAGATCTTGTTCAACATTAATCCTAAGTTGCAGGCTCGTTTGGTATAGTGACGTAACCGAACGATATGCCCTGACCTGCATGGACCACCAATAAAACTATATCACGCCCCAATCTCAAAACATGTGGGACCAGACACATGGCAATGGCCAACTGGTATGACTTTGTAGGACTTTCCAATTTAGTGGACCCGACGAAGTACACTTACGTTGTCCATGTTCAAGTGATCAAGCTAAATACCTAATTCTAACATGCAATAACTAAACTAAATCTCAATCCATGGTAAATAAATCATAAGAGGGAACGGTACGCATCATTAGTCTGCAGCCCAATAATACAGTCGTTCGAATAGGCCAAGAGAATAATATAGGCCTATAAATACTAGGCTACAATAGCAGAGTCACAATTGGAAATAGTACATAACTATAATAGATGAAAGATATAATGATACCTGCTAGGATGTCCAACACACCACCAGATCAAGCCTCATCCAAACTCCTCAAATAACATGCAAGAAAACCAGGTCCTCAGAGAGACGTAACAAGATACAAAAGTATATACCATAAAGTAAATACTGAGTAAAATAAATCAGGATGAACTATCCTCCTAAGTGAATATAATTTGAGGACAACTTAGTGCGTATAGGTAAGTATAGGCTAAACATATGCTAAAATAATTCACCAATCATCATGACTGGCTAGTATATACCACATATGCCCCCATAACAAAGGCTCTTGCATATGTAATGACGGCCATAATGCTCCAAAGAATGTGACACCTGATATAGTAACGTCTCTATCGCTCCGAAGAACGCAGAATCTGCATAAATATTAACGTCCGTATCGCTCTGAAAAATACAGAATCTGCATAAATAATAACGTCCGTATCGCTCCAAAGAACGCAAAATCTACATAAATAAAGATGTGGGTGTCCCATATGCCTACTAGTTGTTCTTCCCGCCCAATGCCATTATACAATTCTCAAGTACGATGTGGACATCTCGTAACAATAATGCAAGTCACCTAAAGTAATACAGCTATGCTAAGTACCATCACACGAGCTACACGTACCGATGGCCAGTCGAGTGTGTAAAATTGTGTCCTATCATAAACTAACTTTGTGACGTGAAATGATACATGACAAGGCCTCATAGTTATAATCATAACTCCAGAACTTTAGGTGCGTCCACTAGACACTAGGTCAAACACAAGTCCTAACGTCAACGTCTTTGTCGACTGCACCCGAGGCATAATCAGAAGTGCACAGTTATAAAATATATAGAGGACAAAGTATATGAATAATAATAACTAAATTTAAACAGTACAACAAGGCAATGTATACTTGCCTAAAAGCCAGGCGATGATTCGAACATGAACCTGCCAAAGAAATAGCAGCGCAAGATGGAAACTGGAGCAGATTTCTCTGGATACTGTCACAAATATCACCAACAGTCCTAGAATGAGTGAGATACTCAAAAAAGTATATTCAGACGTCAAATTTGGACAAAGGAGCAAAAATGTAGTTTTTGGTCAATACAGGGTCCACTAGTGGCAATTTCTCGACTGTCTTGCATATATAGGTCAAACATGCGGTGAGCCGATCATAAATTTGCTCGTCAAGTCAAACTGTTGGACCCGTAAAAGTGGCAATTTCTTGACTGTCTCCAAATCGAATAAAACTTGGGTCACAGGACAAGTCGAACGCTGTGAGTCCAGGGTTGCTAGTTTTGTCATGATACGACAAGCATCAATAAAATAATTGGGTAATTTGCAAAACATCGATACGGGGGACTTCGAAAGGATACATGTTGATTTCGGTGTGCACACGTGCAAATCGAGTTTTGTGAAAGCTCACACATTAAGAAATATCATACACGCCTTTTGGTGTAATCGTTACTCGATGTGGTTGTCCGGTTTGACGGGACCAATTTCGTATCAAAATTTTTTAATGTTTTTAAAAACTATTTTTCTTTGATTTTGGAACTTAAATTACTATCAATCTAATACAAACTTAAAACAAATATTTAAAGGCGATAGAAGAGGGTTAGATAGAGATTATACCAGCGAAGATATTTTAGGAAACGGTCGAGAGACGGAGTAGTAATCTTCTCACAAAAATAGGTGGTTGAAACTCGATTCTGACTTGCATTTGGGTGTTCCTGGTCATGGAGTGTGCTCGTATTGTCCGTGCGGTGGCCGACGAGGGTTGTGGCAGTTGGGGATGCCACCGGTAGGGTTATTGGAGAATCGGGAGTGCCCTGGGGGGTCGCCAGCGGTCGGTTGTAGGCGGGGCATCGAGCACCACAACCGCAGCAGCAAACTCAGCAGCAGCATACGCAGTCGCAACAGCGGTAGTAGCTTACTAGTGGTGGTGATGGGGGTGGAGCTCGGTGGCAGTGGTGAATGGGGTGGAGCTGGTGGAAGTAGTGGTGGTCGTGGGGGTTAGGGTAGTGGTTGTTGTGGAGAAGGAGAAGGAGATGGGAATGGTGGTGGCAGTATTGGAGGTGATGGTGGTTGGCTGTGGTGATAGGGATGGAGATGGTGGCAGTGGTAGTCGTGGAGCTGGTGGCAGTGGGGTGGTCATGGAGGTGAGGGTGGCGGATGGAGGAATCATCAATAGAAGTAGAGGTGAGGAAGGAAGGTGATAGGAATGGTGGTGGTAGTAGTGGTGGTGGTGGTGTCGTTGGTAATGGCGGTGGCGAGGTTGGCTGATGGCGATGGTGAGGTTGGATGATGGCGGTGGTGATGGTGATGATGACTAATCGTGGTGATGATATTTTTGAGTTGGGGGGGAGGAGAAGAATGGTAATGGTGAGTGTGGGGGTTTTATGAAGGAAGAGAGAAAGTAGGTATAATGAAATGAGAGAGAGGTAATATATTTAATGAAGAGTGAGGGAACATTGGGATTAGGGTCGACTTGGTTCCCAAAGAGAGGATGATTTGCACAAAAGTCTCCAATAGTTTAGGACTTGCACTAGGAAAAAAATATGGATTGGATATGGAAAAATAATATGTTTGGTGTGTTGTAGTGGGAAAAATTTGTGTGTGATATTTTGTATGAACCATGAGGGTGTGAGTGGGGGTTTGGGTTGGTGTTGGATATAGTTTTAGGTTAGGTTAAGTCATTGCACCAAATTAGTTAAAAATAGTGTCAATTGTATTCTTTAATTAATTGGAAGTCCATAGGATTTAAATTGGGTAGGACACAAGTGTCATGGACGTAGTAGACTCGGAATAGATTATTGTCATAAATTGGGTTGCACGAAAAGGGTCGAGGTTGTGTCACCAATTTCAATTCGAACGGACAAAGATGCAAAGTTAGATTTATTTGGATTTAAAATAGATATTTTGTAACGAATATTGTGCAACTAAAATAAAGCACAAGAGAGGATATTTATGAGTTACACAAAGATCAGAATGGAAGACAAGCACGTCTAGGGCAAGGGTATAAAATTTGTTTGAAGGCAGAAGCTAGAGTAGCGCTCCAATTAATTAAGAAATACCAAGGTGCAACGAGGGAATAAAATAAATAGATGAATTTATAACTCTAGTTAATTAATCCAAAATAATTCTAAATTAATCTCTAATCTCTTACTAAGCTAAGTATACAGTAAAATCGGGTGAGGGGGTTTATACAAAATATCGAAGTAAGCCGTAATGTGCTAAGGTTGTTTAAAAGATAAATGGGTGGACTTTAGCATGCTATAAGGTCAGTCCTAAGGCCAACAAATCCTAGTATCTCAATCTATCAACAATAATTTTAAGAGTATATCACACATGAATGTAAAGAGGCATCCCAAAATATATACCACATATGATCATAAAGCTAGTGAATACAAAATATTGCTACAGTAGAGTATAATTATACATGATCAAATATACCAGTCATGGTCTAATATATATATCATGTTGACCGTAGTCTAAAAATATATAAGGATCTAACTCTGCCCCCTTGCTGACACCATAAATCGAGAAATCAAAACAAGGGATGGAAGAAAAAATCCACTCGCGAGCTTCGGCAGCAGTCCTTCGAGTGCGAGCCATCTTGCTGGAAGTTCAAAGGATCCTGGTTCTCTTCGAGAAAATCTGGCCATGCAAAACCAGTGGAGCCAGAACCCCACGCAACAAGTATCACAAAGGATCCCAAGGTGTTAACCAAAACCACAATCAGCAAAAATAAGAGACAAACGAATAACTAAATAAATACCGGTCTAGCTTTATACGATACAAGTATAATTGTCTCGATAAAATAACTATAAGGACTGGTGCATTAATAACAAACTAACTATAAAGAAAGATAAGGCGATGAGCGGCAAAAGGGCATAGGAACTACTCTGGTTCAGGACCACAATGCTTAAACCAAACAAGAACCAGGGTTGTAGACCTTCACCCGAACTGAACTTTATATTATAACCACGCGCCAAAAAAAAAATATAACAGGGTGAGCTAATCAGACAAGGCAAATAACATATCACGGCCAAATATGCCTACGACTTGCTATAATCAACTAACTAGGGTTATCACAAACCTAGTTACTAACAAATGCATATTTTTGAAGAATATCTCTACCAGTGGCATTACAGTCAACCCGGATGGCCAAGGGTACGCTTGTAATTCAACTACTCACATACACAAACATAACTTGTAACTTGTCACAGACAAACATAAACTGGTTTTTAAACATAACTTATCTGTAAATTGTCTTGTAGCATACACTAAAATTGAAACATAACTGGAATATATACTGGAATGTATTTACTGAAATACATAATGTTATGAACCGCAGCTCAATAACAACAACTTATAGTACCACATCACATCACAGATCTTGTAACCATATTATGCAAAAAATCATATGACTAACACTTTACATCACAAAGTCTTGTATGTACTGTGGCATGCGTAAACCTGGTAGGTCAAGGGGCCCTTGCCTAGCAGCGTTGGTCTATGCCTCATGGGCCCTTGGAGATCAGGGTAGCCCGTAGTGCAATATTCTTCTCTCCCAATGATCTAGTCAAATTTTATCTCGTTTAATCATTATCTCAAGTTCTTGACTCATGGACACTCGAGAACTTTCTAGAATGATGAGTTACGAGTTAGAGCAATTCATGAGTTATCACCAGTACATGATACATTGGGCAATACTCACATTCGATTGCCCGATGATAAAGATAATAGGTTTATCATACACAATAATTTCTACGGTATATTGAGAGTCAGAACATGTGTTATATTATAAGAGCACAACATCCAACTATAAAATACATAAAAAATATCCCAAGCAAAAAAGGAAGGAACGCATGATAAAACCAGGCACACAAACTCACAGAAAAAAGGTTGGCGCACAAACTCACAAAAACAAGGATGGCGCACAATCGTAAGAAAATGCACGAGCTATAAAGGGGTAGCATACTTTGTCAAGTTAACCAATACAACGCACTTGACAATAGTGCGCAAGCAATAATAAGGCGTGCTTTCAAAGAAAGTACACGGGCAAGCTAGCTAAAAGACAAAAATACATAATTCGAGGTCATAGCTCGATAGTCGAGAAACTCGCCAATCGAGGAGCACACAAATCAATAACACATAAATTGAGAAACCAACCAAAGCTTCATCCCTAATAAAATGAAGAGGGAAGAAAGTGCGCGAGAAGACCAAACTTAAGAAAAGTGCACCGACTGACAAAACATAAAAAAATGCGCCAGATTGCCAAACGCAAAGAAAGTGCATTGACTGACTGTGGCATACTTTATCTTGGTTTTCCAGAAAGAACTTTGATTGAATATGCACCAAAGTGCGCAAATTGGATTTTCTCGAAAGTGCACCACTGACTCAAGGAGTGTGACTAGCGTATTTTTGCTAGGAGACTGAGTGCAGTATGATTATTACGCATGAAGAGTTGGGACAGCACAGTAATGCGTCCAAAGTAAAATCTACGTATTTCTACGCCAAAGGGGTTCTCTTGCATACTCTTCATAGAGCACTGTTCTTCTTCTCCAGTCAGCCAATTTAGTATATGTATTGTATCAAGTCTCAGCACTGAACTTAGCTGGACTAGAAATCAGCACGACCAAAAGCAAAGTTACATAAAATATGGTGCTCTACACTATGAGCTAATTAGTTTTGTAAAAGATAAAGTTTTGGAAGATCAAACCCCAGAAAAATAAAAATGAACCCAGAGACCCGAACTCAGGTCCATGCAATTCCAACCAAAAAAATCAAGAATAACAAGTAGTAAAGATGAAGGGGTGCTCGGTCTATACAATATGAGATAGAAATAAATAGAAAATATTAAGAACTAAAAGTATACATAAATCTATGGTTTTTTTATTGTGTAAGATATACTTGCCTGGAGTGGCTTCTTAGATTTAACTTCTTACGGCCCAAGTCACAACAAATTCTAGGATTAGGGTTCGGTCTAGGGAGAGAGGAAGAAGAAAGAAAAATAAAGCAAAAAGAGTGAAATAATGAATGAAAGGGAGGAGAGAGAAAATACTTCTATATATATAAAAGAGAAGAGAGATGGTTTAGCCATAGGTTCAACCAAGATGATTCAAACCATATGTCCAGTCTATATGCGGGTCCTAAACCGGGTCTATGAAAATGCCAATGGGTACGGGTCTCGAGTAGTCTCTCCAAAAAATAGGAAAATATAAATGACAGGAAGTATCATGCAAATACAGTAGAAATACATAATCAAAAAATAAATTTAAATATTAAAAATTCAAGAAATTCCAAATCTAGAAACGGGTATGACAACAATCCTCCACAGATGAACTTATATACTTGGAGATGTCTGCTTTATATTATTTGTATTTTGGAAGACAATTTAGTATACCAAAGACCATCATTGCTGCCATGGAACGATGTCGCAAGAAACCACGTAACTTGCTATACGCTATGTACTTGTCCATCATCTTTAAGTACTTTAAGATTTCTATAGATGATTGTCCCGATCTTGTTAAGCCCTCTTATCTTCATAAGCATCGTAGACTTGAGCCTACTATTCCTACTCCTACATATCTCATTGACCTATCTCTTGGTCATAAGACTGCTCTACCTCCTCCACATGTTCCAGATGTTACACTTCAAACCTTTTATACCATGCTCTAGGAATCGCTATAGACTGGAAGATGATCGTTATCGCGCTATAGATTTTCATACTACACTTCAGTAACAAGCTATGTCCAACACACTGATGGACATGTGTTATAGTTTTTTTTATCACTCTAGTAGACCCATTGTTATAGTTCATGATCCATATATTGCTGGTTAATGCATCGATGATCGAGATACTCAGACATACTTCGACCCAGTTGCTTCTCGCTTTGACCCCAACCGTTCTGCTGAGACCGGTGAACCCTCGGGTAGAGAGAAGGATGATGATGATGATCAGTAGCAATGTAGAGATCTGATTCTTAGATTTTGTTTTATGTTTGTGATGAGGTGTTATGATTTAGTTAACATTTGCATTATGTTTACTTTATTAATTTGGTTTACTTTCAGTTTGAGTAGTATTTGGTTATGTACTTAAGTTTATTTTTAGTGCAATGAACTCTAGTTTGCTTAAATATTGGTTGATATTTGCTTAAATATTGTCATATTATCTGTGTTGTCTTTTCTACTTCACTTTTCATGTCTATTTTGCAAAAAATTAACTCCATTTTTATGAAGTGACAATAGGGGAGAAATACTGATACATAATCTTTGCTATCTCGTTGCTCTGCATAAGAGTTATTATCATCATTACAGGGAAGCTATTGCATGTATTGCTACATTAATCAGTCGACAACTAGTATCCGTCATAGTTTTTGTCAATTATTAAAATGGAGGAGATTATTAACCCATCTAGTCTTAGTCAACCTAATTTTGATAATTAACTTAAAACTCTGAATCGATACTTATAATAGAAGACTATACCTTCACCCTCAACAATCAATTCAACAGAAGACTGCCACTTTATTGTTCGTTTAGTTTTATTGTTTCTACATTTATTATGTATTTTGATTTTCTTGAGTCTAGAACTTATGTGAGTCAGATTAAACTTTAGCACTAGTTGAATACCTATCTAAAGTTTCACTCAAAATTAGCCTACCGAAACCTAAATTAACTCATACTAGCCCAAATATCTCACTCAGACCGAAACTAAACTGAGCCAAAACTGACCAGGAATCTTCTAGAAATTGCAAAACTGAACTTGGTCCGAGTTATGTCCAAACTCTACCCGAACTCGGTTACCCAAAACTGATTTTTGATTCAGAGTGCTAGACCTATTCTCATGGCTCTAACGTTCAAATTTTTGAATGTTGTACAACCGAGTTCTGCCTGAACTCTGGTTCAGAAAAATCTATAAATAGAGAAGAATTTTCCATTTCTATAAACTCGTTCACTTTTCATCATCTCTATTATCTAAAGAGCTTTAAACTTTCACAATATCTAAGACAACTCCCATTCTTCTAAGTTCCAGTATGGTTTTGATTAGAAGTGTTCAAGTTGTACAAGCTTGGCTATTCGAAGCTATTTCTCAAAGTGGCTGAAGTCGTCGATCTCTTCGGATCAAAGGCTCGTGTTGTATGAAGTTGCAAGCCCTTCGAATCAAATCTTGTATTTTTGTTGATAGTGAAGTTAAACTTCGAGCAAGAGTTCTCGGGACTGGAATAGTCCTCCATAAAGAAAACCAGTATAAAATCTTGGTATTTATGTTTCCTCTTTCTTACTTATTTACAGTTTATATATTGATGCATTATCTATAGTTGGTAATTGCTTTAATTTTTAATTGGAGATTATATTCTTCTACACACTTACATACTATTTACCCCCTAGAGTTGCCTAACAATCCTTCCACATGATGTTCCCATACGTGGACTGTATCCCCGGTCTATGCCTAGTGAAGACTTGTTATTTATTCAACCCTATTAATTGATAATTTTTGCCAATATTTGCACTAAGGCAGGAGGAATATACCCCTTGAAGAGTCCCAGACTTACTGGGTGGGTCACCAACAACAATGTCCACTGGAACTGACTTACTATATGGATACTGAAAAGTACGCAGAAGAGCTTGATAGGATAGGGCCATATAATATCATTCTAGCAACTGGTTACGACATCGTCCCAGGTCACAATATGTTTCTCACTCTGGTGGAGCGATACAATACTCGTACTGGGACTTTATGCACTCCACAAGGCGAATTAGGGCTCACTCTACATGAGATGCACATGGTATCAGATTTGCCAGTAGGTAAAATACCATATAAAGAATATGTTCCTACTAATAAAGAACTTCATGATTTGGCAAATATCGAACCTTATCTCGTCGTGGTATATCAGGAGTTGATGTACCATAATTTGGCCTGCAACCACTACTACAACACGGACTATGGCATAGTCTACATCAGCAAGTGGTTTGTCTATCTCTTCATGAATCGAGCCAAGGAAGAGAAAACCACCGAGATTCAAACCATCCAACAATTAAGCGCTAATTTGGTCGAAGAGCTCATGATGGAGTATAAAACATCTAACACGCATAAAGGTGATCGCATGGGAAAGAATTTAGCCAGGACATATACTCATAGTTATCTCTGACATACTCGTAAGGAGATTTTACCTGAGGCTCTGTTAGCCGGATTCTTCTTTCTGTGGCTACGATGATGTGTAGTCCCCAGAGGTAGTTCAGTAGATTGACTCAATCATAATGTACTATTCCCGGTAGTATGCCTAGTCTTCCGGCATAGGTTAGCTCGTTTATTAGTTATGATGTGTCGATTAAATCCAGGTATCCAAGAATTCACAAAAAAATTGCTAAAGGAACCTGTAGGTCACTTCGATTACCCAGGGACGGAGATGCCGCTCACTTATCTGGTGGTATGGCTGTTGCTACATAATATTCGTCTGATGGATCCTGGACTAGAGACTGATGACGCTACCAAACATGTATTTCTCTGCAAGATAGATAATCCAAATGGAAGGATACTACTATTTTTGAGACCAGAAGAGCACTGAATTTAGGAGTGGGTTAGAGATTTTATTATATTTCCCCAGATATTGCACCTGAGCATAAGGGTGGAAGTTTCATCGATAGGGGTAAGGATAGATCAGATCTGCCAACTGGAGTCTTCTTCTGTCTGCTCAGTATTCTGCCTTCTTACCTGATTTACAAATATAATGAGAACTACTTTATCGAGCTTATCTGCCTAGCCATTTTGCAAGACAATTTGGCAATGATCAAATTTACGTCAGGAATGTCAGCACCTGTCTCTGGTCCTCTGGGGGATTGATTAATGGAGATCTAGGATGGTGGTATTTTAGCATGGGTTGGATTCGAGCCAAGTTCACTTTACCCTCCATCAAAGATCTATTTCATATCTTGTATTCCTATGCCAACTTCTTCTGCTCGATCAATAAATTCCATTGAGACTTTGACTTAAAAGGTAGCCTCAGGCTTACAGAAGGGACTGATGACGAGGCTAAGGCAGAAGAAGTAGATGAGCTATTAGAACTTCTCATGGGTGAGCCAGAGGAACGACATATTCCTCTCTGCATATTTCTTTAAAATCATGAAAATGCAAGGCAGCATCTCCTAAACAGCGTCAAACTGCCAAGAATAAGGCAACCAAGAAGATGTAGCAACCAAAGCATCATACCCCTCTAAGGAGGATTTTATTTTCTTCTCCAATAATCTCTCCTAGCTAATTAAGCTGGGCCATCAGCTGCTTCACCAGCTATAAAAAGGATCATCACGTTAGTTTCCTCTCTCACCACTACTGTGGGAGCCAATAAAATAGTTTCTACCTCAATTTCTACGGAGGGGAATATCTTGACTTCTCAGACGGTTGAGGTATACCTTATTCTCGATGCTACTGCCCAAATATTGATGCCAATTGCGTTTATAGCTCCTAGGTCATCTGGTCTTGTGCCGCCTATTATAGTTACCAAGGAAAGCCATACTAGTCCAACCTACTTTGATAGAGAAGACGCCAAGGAAAAAATAATTCCAACTCCTTCGGCTAATACACCACAAAGAGAAGAATTATTCAGCCATCTGCATCCTTAGACTGATGCAGCCGTGGCATAGTTTGTGGGAGCAATCACGTACATTGACATGGATTCTATAATATCAGAGATGGAAAATGGAGTAAAAGAATACGACGACATACTTCTTGATGCTAGCTCCCCTCAGATAGAGATTTCTTTGGCAGACTTGAGAAATTTCCTGGAGGGTTAGTTACCGAACGACGAATATATACCAGTTGGGTCAGGTACGTGCTTCTCTATCCTTTCTATACTACAATTTCTTGCACTTCATGCTTCATTATCACAAATATTTGCAATAACAACCCAGGCTAGCATAATCCAAGGTGTCATTCATTCCTTTGATTTTGATTTGCAACTTCAATTCCCAGTCGACTAACTTTTTATATTATTGCATTGTAGGTGCAAAAACCTACGGGGACACCCTCCCTAACCATACAAAGGAGGTGATTGGCTTCCAACCTAAAGCTTCTCCTACACCTGAGACTAGTGCACTCATTGTAGGAAGATTGGGCATACACGGGTGGTCTGTAGGAAGAGGCTTGGAGTGTGCTTCTATTATGGAGGGCCAGGCCACCGGCTGAAGGAGTACCTAGTAGCTTCTGTACGAGCAGCTAAGGGTACAGTACCGGCACAGAGACTACCAGTGAGGCCACCTACGGGACACTAGAGAGGACCTCCGTTACTGACCCAGCAGCAGCGGTTCATCCAGTACCTATAGCAACAGAGAGGTGCATAGCGTGGGCGAGCATTCGCCATGACAGATGAGGAGAAGGAGTCAGTCGGAGATATGATATCAGGTTCAGTTCCTCAAGCTTATACTTTATTTGATTCTGGTGCTTCCCAAAGTTTTGTATCTATATCTTTTTCTCTTAAGCATTATTTAAAGACTGAACCTTTGGCTAGGACTTGCAAGATCACGACTGGGATGGCATTATCCTGGTCAGTAATGTTTGTAAGGATCAAAGAGTTACACTTGGAGGCCGGTAGTTGAGTGCGTGCTTACTCGTAATGCCACTTTCAAGCTACGACATTGTACTTGGGATGGATTGGTTAAGTAGGAACTAAGCTAGTATAGATTATCATGGAGACAGAGTTTTATTTAGACCACCAGCAGAGTCAGAGTTTGAGATTGCCAGAGGAGATGCGGAGAAGAGCGAGGATGCCATCTGTAGAGCTACAGTAGAACAGAAGCAGTTGGTACATCTGTTGATAGCAGAGTTTAGGGATATTTTCCTGGAGGAGTTACCGGGCGTGCCGCCAGACCGAGATATTGAGTTCTCTATAGACTTGGTGTCAGGCGTAGAGCCGATATCTGTCACTTTTTATTCCCAAAATATATATTTTGGGATATATTTATTTCTTGCTTGTATTTATTTTCTGCTTAGAGTATTTTTTGCTTACATGATTGATTAGGTTGCATGCATGGAGACTAGACCCATTCTTAGGTTCAATTAGACCCATTGTTTAATTATTGAGTTAGTTCATTCATGAGTTAAAACTATGGTCTAATCCTCAAACCCTAATTATAAAACTAAACAACTTTATCTCTTTTTTCGCATTCTCTCTATTTTCTCTTCTTCCTTCATTTAGGCAAGTACACCTTGCACCACATAGAAAAATTTATTAATTTTTGATTATTGCTTTTTCTTGCATTTATTAGTCTATTATGCGCTCATAATGATTCTAAACACTTTTAGTACTTGGGGTTTTTGATTTTAATGGATGGATTTGTGTAGAACTATATTCTAAGTTTAGGATTTTCATGGGTTCCTTGAGTTTTTTGTGGTTTTTATCTACTAAAGCATAATATTTTTGAAAAATAGTTTTTAGGATGGATGGAGCACTATATTTTGAGTGTTTTGGATTTTGGTTTACTCACTTTGGAGTTAACATGAAGTTTTTATGAAGGAAATAATTTTTTGATTTTTGGAGTTCTCGCCATGGCCGAACTGTTGCCTGGAGAAGACGATGTCGCATGCGATCCGATCTCATATGGCCATGCAGTCCAAACTCATGTGGCCATACGATCCGAACTCATGCAGCCATGCGGCCCAAACTAATACGGCCATACGGTCTGAACGGATGCAGCCATGCGGTCCAAACTTATGCGGCCATGTGACCTGAATTCTTGTGGTCATGCGGTCTGAACTCATGCGACCATGCGACCCATGCGACCATGCAATCCAACTTCCTATGCAACAACTGATCCTATGCGGCCTAGACCTATGCGAAAACTGATTCTATGCGACAGCTAAGCCCCATGCGGCCTTGATCCTTATGCGCGCATGCGGCCGCTTATAGATGCTTTATTAGACTAATTTTGTTTGAATGTCCCTTTATACTTTATGGAATGTATGTGTAACTTTGATGACAACAAAGGTATTAAACCCATCTATGAATCCTGACCCGACCACTTGTATCCGTGCTGATACATTTACTACGTGCTATGTGTTCCTACGTGCTGATGTTCCTAAGCAATTATATTACATATTTACACTGCGGTGTACTTATGCCCTACGTGAGATGTGATATGGCTTAATCTCTAGCATGGACATAAGGGTTAGTCAAAGACCAAGCGTGGCTAGGATCTGTTAATTATTGCATCACGCTAGGGTGAATCCAAGTTGAACTGCAAAGTGCCAAATGGATTCGTATCTACCGTAGATATACTATGGTACTTCATATAAGGAAAATACCATGTGACCACACTATGTGATTCTAGTTACAATAGGGTTAACTTGGCAACTAAACATGTATAGCATTGGGAGAGAATGAAATCTCGAGATCGTGCCTAACTAGCTACCTCCAGTCATCTGAATTGGGGTGTACAGGATAGTCCCCATAGATATTATTTAAGTCATCATTAGTGAATGGCAATATCTGACTCTTATACTATATTATGTGTTCTATGCGATCTTAGCACGGTAGCCTTATGTGTCACCACCCCATTTCCAAAGCCGGGTATTTTTTTTAATTTTAATTTAATTAATTGTATATTATTTATAATTAATTGTATTTATATTTAATTAATGATTGTATTATATTTTTATTGATTATTTTAGGATTTTGGCTATCTTGGACCCATGTCAGACCCTAGTGGACCCATGTCCGACCCAGCCTACACCCTTGTGAGACTTATTTTGGGTTTTAGAATATTTATTATATTTTTAGTGGGTTAGTTGGAGAGATTTGGAGTTAGTTTGAGTATTTTTGGAACCCAAAACCCAAAACCAATTTAGGGGAGGGCTAACCCAATTCACACCTATTTTTTCTCAATTTTATCATCTAAGAAGTATTGGAGCTTAGATTGCAAGGAGCACTTAAAAAAAAGAAATTGACAAGAAAATTATGTCCAAATTGTATCCATTGAGCATTTCATTGAGAATCCATCTCCCAATAGATAAATTCTGAATCTATCCAATAGGATCAAGAACTAGGTTCATATGACTTGTATTATAGAATTTACATGATAATTTGTGTCCAATTAGGAGAAATTATGAGATTGACACATCAAGTGTGTGTAATGAGACTAATTAGATCTAAATAGACTTAGATCAGGGTTGTGGGACTATGTATGTGTCTATAATTAGACACGAGTAGAGCGTATCATAATAATTTATGATACGGTGTGATATGGAACTCATTTTTGGGTGATTTATATAATTACTCTTTAATTTCTTTTGTAGCAAGTTACTCTAGTTGTATTATGATGTTTATAATATGTACATATGGGTAATATGGAGAATTTGGGGTTTTGGCATTCTAGTTGGATATGTATCATGTCATGGGTATCCTAATGATGCACTATATGTGTATAAGGAAATGGCTATTAGTATGGAATTTTGGTGTCATTCAACCTCAATGTATATATAAATATAGATGTTAGTATACATTATGCTTATGGTATATATATATATATATATATATATATATATAGTCTTTGCCATGGTCCAGTTTATTTTAATGTTTATCCAAATTTAACTTTGTCTTTAACAGATCATCATTTATATGATGCTGTTACTCTAAATTTAAAGACAAATGGATATAATTTTCTTCCTGGATCTGAAACTATAGCAATAATCTAAAGAGTTCATTATAAGGTAATGAATACCATTGCCCCAAAGGCTAAGCATATTACTAAGCCTGGAAAAACTACTTTGATAGAAACTAATTTGTTGACATCAAATGTAGCTACTAATAGAATAATAAGATGGGATGAAATTAATTTTGCTAAAGAATGGGTTTTAAGCCAAGCTGTATTACCACAACCTATTGTGGATACAGAAATTGATCAAATAATTCAAACTCATGATGGTGAGGTGGAGGTAAGATTTACTCCACAAGAAATATCAAGACTTTCAATATCTAGCAGAAAACCTTTACCCTCAACAATAGGGTCTACGTCTTCTAATAAAGAAGAAATAGATAAAATTCAAATATCCGATAATGCAATAGCACATTCATTGTATAAGGGAAAAAACAAAGAGAATTCACCGACAATGTCGGAAATAGAATTTACTTCTATTTAATGGTTTTTACAACCAATAAAAAAGTTTGGGACATTCTCAATAGAATGTACTATGAAGATTTAAATTTTCGACAATGGTTTGAGAAAACTTATTCTCTTCAAAAGAGATATGAATTAAAAGATGAATTTTATAATTATCTAGAAAGATCAAAATGTCTAATACCATTTACTGACTGGTTTGTTCATGACCATGTCACTAAAGAATTGGCACAACTAAATGTGTTAGAAGAATACTATAAAGTATGGAGTACTAATGAAGGTACAAGTAGTGGTCTAACAAGATCAATGTATCCTCCGAATGAGTTAATTAAACTCACGGTTAAAAATATGCCGGATAAAATTGATGCTACTTCTTTCGCTAATACTATTGAAAGCAAAGAAGCAATAATTAAAGAATTACAAAAGGTAATTAAACAAAATAATTATACTAATGTTTCTATCCAGGTAATGGGTCAACAATTGACTAGGATTGAAACTGTTTTAGATAAAGTTTTGCATCAAATTGATGTAATTAAAAAATTAGATTTTTCTATTAAAACTAGAAAATCTTCCTTAAAGGAGACTTCTAATATCTCAATTAAACCTCCGCCTGAGGTTAAAGATTTTAATGTTAGAAAGACTCCTGAAGTTACTAAAGAAGATATTAAAGAGCTAATAGCTCAGTTTAAAAAAACTAACCTTCAGACAATTAATGCTGAGGAAATGGAATTACGTGAAATAATAGTATATGCAAAGCAACAATTTGATAATAAAATAGTTCAGAAATCTGAAAAGAAATATCAACTTCAGGTTATTAATAAACCTTTAGTGGATGATACTTCTTCTGCAAGGGATGATTCCGAAGAAGAAGAAGAAATAAATCCTGAGCAAATTGATGCTATTCAACAATCTTTTGTTGAAGCTAAACCTATTAATAATCCCCAGATTCAGGCTGTTAAATATGGGAAGCCAAATTTATTGAAATATTATTATCAAAGACCAACTCCTACTGATGTATTATTTGAAGAAAATGACACTATAATACAAAATCATTATAGTGGAGGAGATATCTATGAATGGAACATAGATGGTCTTACTGATAAACAAATTCATGATCAACTACATCGAAGGATGATGTACTCTAATATTGCTAAAGCTGTTGGTAATAATGATAAAGAAACTGCACAATTTATTACTGGCGGTTTTATAAGAATTCTTAGAGGTTGGTGGAATAATTGTCTAACTGAGTCTCAACGGCAAGAAATTATTAATGCTGTTAAAACTGAGACTAATTCTACAGACAATACTCAGGTCACTAAGACTGATGCAGTCTATACTTTAATGATAACAATTTTAGAACACTTTACTGGTGGAATTTCTGATCATGGAGATAGAGTAAGAACTCTTCTTCAGAATTTAAGATGTCCAACTCTTACTCATTTTTGATGGTATAAAGATACCTTTTTGAGTAGAGTAATGTTACTTGGTGATGCCAATAATGCTCACTGGAAGTCAAAATTTATTGACGGATTACCCAATCTTTTTGTTGAAAGAATAAGGCAAGGATTGAGGAACCAAAATAATGGTGTAATACCGTATGCTAATTACACTTATGGCAATTTGATAAATAAGTGTATAGAAGAAGGTCTAGCTTTATGTAATGATTTAAAGTTACGACATCAATTGAAAACTCAGAGACTCTCTGAAAGAAAACAATTGGGAGAATTTTGTGACCAGTTTGCTATGGATATTTCTAAACCTCCTAATACAAAGGGGAAAAAGAAAGTTAATGACTATAAGGAATATAATAAGAAACCTTATAGAAGAAGGAAATATCCTTCTAAGAGAAAAGAACCTACCAATACTAAGGAAAGTAGAAATTTGAGGAAGAAGAAGTCTTCCAAGAAAGTTATTAAATGTTACAAATGTGGAAAATTAGGCCACTATGCTAACAAATGTTATACAAAAAAGAAAATTGAAGAAATTGAAGATGAAGAGTTGAGGAATACTCTTTATAAATTAATGATTAATTCTGATTATGAAGAAAGTTCATCTGATGATGAATCAACAGACAATTCTGAAGTAGAATGTGGTAAAAATTGTCAATGTAACGAATGTGTTGCAGACAAAGATGCTAACTACTACAAATCTATAGTAGAAATGAATGGCTTATCAATTAATACTTTAACTCTTGATGAGAAGAAAGATATAATTGAAGCTTTGTTAAGGGATAATATTAGTCCTGGAATAAAGAATAAAATAATTGATTTTATTGGTCAAGAAAAAGAGGATAATACTCCTATTCAAAGTCCTACTGAAGCTTATAATATGGCTGAAGTTCTCTCAAGATATAAGAGTACGCAAGTGAAACCTGTCACAATGCAGGATCTTCAGTCTGAAATAAAGACTTTAAAAATTGAGATTAAAAATTTGAAATCTCAAGATCAACAAATCCAGACTAGGTTGGACAAACTTGAGCTAGAACATATATCTAGATGTTCAGCTAAAACTGTTACTACTAGTAACTCTTCTGCTAGTTCTTCACATTCTCACATTCCTGAGGAAGAGAATTTAGTAGATGAACAACAACAACAAGAGGATGTTGTTAAGAATAATTTCTTACAAAAAATGGATTTATTTATTACCCATAAATGGTATATAAAAATAAATATGATTGTCAATAATGAATATTATTTGACAAATTTAATAGCACTTGTTGATAGCGGTGCAGATCTTAATTGTGTTAAAGAAGGAATCGTTCCTATAAAATATTGTGAACGAACTTCTCAGACACTTAGTGCTGCTAATAATAAAGCACTAACTACTCCTTACAAAATCACAGATGTGAATATTTGTAAGAATGAAGTTTGTATTCCTGTACACCTAATAGTTGTAAAGGAAATATCTCAGCATGTTATTTTAGGAACTCCTTTCCTAGAAAAACTTATGCCAATTAATGAGATTACAAAAGAAGGAATTACAACTTGTTATAAAGGAAAAAGAATAACTTTTAAATTTATAACAAATCCAATTGTTAAAATTCTTAACAATGTCAGTCTAAAAGAAAATCAAATTAATTTCTTGAAAGAAGAACTTGCTCAGGTTACTATAACCCAGCAATTAAAACAATTTGAAGTTTAAAACAAAATCAAGCAAGTTGAAGAAGACTTTAAACTATAAACTTGTAGTAATTTACCGAATGCTTTTTGGAGCAGGAAACAACATATTGTTTCTTTACCTTATGAGGAAACCTTTAATGAAAAGGATATTCCCACCAAGGCAAGACCTTGTCAAATGAATCAAGAATATCTTGAGTTATGTAAAAAAGAAATCCAAGAATTGTTGGATAAAAAATTAATAAGAAAATCATACTCTCCATGGAGTTGTACAGCATTTTATGTCAATAATAATGCTGAAAAAAAAAGGGATATACCTAGACTTGTAATTAATTATAAACCCTTAAATAAAGTTTTAAAATGGATTAGGTACCCAATTCCTAATAAAAGGGATTTACTAAATAGAATTGTAAAAGCCAGAATTTATTCTAAATTCGACTTAAAATCAGGTTATTGGCAAATCCAAATTAATAAAAAGGATCGGTATAAAACAGCCTTTACTGTTCCTTTTGGTCATTATGAATGGAATGTAATGCCATTTGGTCTGAAGAATGCTCCTTCAGAATTTCAAAATATTATGAATGAAATATTCATTCAACATTCAAATTTTATATTATCATACATTGATGATATATTAATCTTCTCTAATACGATTGAAGAACATTTTAAACATCTTAGTATGTTTAAACATTTAGCCATTAAAAATGGATTAGTAATTTCTGCCCCAAAAATGAAACTTTTTCAATAAGATATAAGATTTTTGGGACATAATATTACTAATAATACTATACATCCAATAGATAGAAGTATTGAATTTGCTTCTAAATTTTCAGATGAAATAACTGACAATAAGCAGTTACAACGATTTCTTGGTACATTAAATTATGTATCAGAATTTTATAAAAATATTGTAAATGATACAAAAAAATTGTATCAAAGATTAAGGAAAAATCCTACTCCTTGGACTACTGCTCATACTGAGGCAGTAAAAACAATCAAACAAAAGGTTAAGAATTTATCTTGTTTACATTTAGCCAATGCTGAATGGTTTAAAATTGTTGAAACTGATGCCAGTAATATTGGTTATGGTGGCATACTAAAATAATTAAATCCTACTACTAACAAAGAAATATTAGTAAGGTATCATTCAGGAAAATGGAATGATGCTCAGAATAATTATTCTACAATTAAGAAAGAAATTCTTTCTATTATCCAATGTATACATAAATTTCAAGATGATTTGCTTAATAAGAAATTTTTATTACGCATTGATTGTAGTTCAGCAAAAACTGTTCTAGAAAAAGATGTTAAAAATTTAGCATCTAAGCAAATATTTGCTCGATGGCAAGCAGAATTAGCCATATTTGAATTTGACATTGAATTTATTAAGGGAATTAATAATTCTCTTCCTGACTTCTTAACGCGTGAATTTTTGCAGAACCATGCATAGGAAGGACAAGGGGAAACAACCATGGGTTCCTCGACCCATGACTTCGGACTCCAATGAGTTTCGATATCAGTCCAAGAAAACTGTTCTTGGAAAAGAAAAGCCCTCTAATAGAGGCATCAAGATTCAAGATCCTGAAGAAACCAATGTTTCTTACAAACAGGCAGTTGAGGTGGAAACAATATTCACTCAAAATAACTATTCAAATAATTATTCAGAAGAAATTCTTCTACTCGAACGATCTGACATACCAATGATGGATGATCCTTGGAAGATAAAAGAGAAATATCTGGAAAACAATATGTTTCCAGTTCAAGAAAAAGATCAAAATATTTATGAAGGAATTCTGCTGATAACTAAATCAGTCGAAATTGAACATTTTCATCAGAAAACCAATGATCTTCGCAGTGATATAAATTACATTAAAATAATTATCAGACAAATTATTACCCCTCAATCTTGGGGACTTCATCCCAACAGAACTAGACATCTAGTTCATCGTGAAAAAGGAATTAATGTATTTTTCACTTACTGGGATTATGTTGAAGCTTTTACTAAAGTCTTTTACTATGATAATAGTAAACAAAAGCACTCTTGGTTTATTCGAATTTGTCCAGAAATTCTGAAACAGGATATTCCTGTATGGTTTATCAAATGGTGGTATAAATTTGGTGCTACCTTGGAAATTTTACCTCCCCTACTGCAAGAATTATTTGCGGTCTGGACACAATCTTACCCTTTATGTCAAAATACTGACACTCTTCTGGAGGGGGAAAGTACAATGTATTTCTTTGTCCATTTTGAGATTCCCTATATTTTCAAATGGATAATTAAATGTGAATACAATCTCCTCAATTTTCCTGTTCTTGCCAGAAAATTCATGATTAAATGGTGGAATAGGATTGATGAAAAGAAAAAGGTACAAATTGTACAGAAATCTATTAAGGATAATGAGATCCTTGTAGAAGAAAAATTAAAAAAGAAAATTGTTGAAGACAGTCCTTTAAAGAAGTTAAAGGAATCCTTGAGAAGAAGAAATCCTCGAATTACTGAGGAAGAATTGAAGAAAAAATGTCTTCAATACATGCAAACTCAATTTGATTCCATCTTTGAAACAGAAAATATGTCTGTGAGTTCTACCAAATCAGATAAAGAGGTAGAAGAAAATATTGATGAAGAAACTTTCTTTAAGAGAATGCATAAACGAGTCACTACTCAGTCAGACAATGAAAGTGATGATGAATGCATGCTTTAAGAATACACTGTTGCCAGAATATAGGTGGCAATCACTTTACTTTACTTTTGATAAAGAGGATCTCTTTAATTAATGGCCGACAATGGTGGACCCTACCACTACCTTGCTCAGCATAATTGCTAACGCATGGACGGAGGAGAAGTAAAGTAGATAAAGCTAAAGATGATGGCGACGGGCACTCACGTTGCTGCTTGACGAAGGGAATCTTACCTACAGCTGTCGGTTACTTCACCTGCATCTGTCTGTTGGTCGATATCAACTTCTTGTGTTATAAATAGAGGCCAAGACCTCTCTCTTATGTATGTTTTTTGTTTTGAAAGTTTTTCAACTACTACTCTGTATCTGTGTGCTTTGAAATATCTCTACTATCAATAAAGAAATTCCGCTTAAACGTTTGACGTCTCATCCTTCTTATCCTGGTTTAATTTATATATATATATATATATATATATATATATATATAACATGTGTGTGTTAGTAGGGAAAATTGAGATCAGTGAGGAGTGAATTAGTGTTTGTGATCAAGTGTTAGTGAAGTGTGAATCGTTGGGTATATGTACCAGGTTTGTGAGCAGAGAGGGGTCGGGTTTCAATTCATCAATAGAAGCAGCAGTTGGCTATAGGGGGTCGGGTATCCTTGCTAGAATAATAGTAGCAGTAGCAATGGAATAGAAATACAGTAGCAACAGCAACAAAATGCAGTAGCAGCAGCAGCAGCAAGATACAGTAGCAGCAACAGTAGCAACGAGATATAGCAACAGCAGTAGCATCAGGTGAGTGATGGTGGAGAATGTAAGGACTTCCCATGCCACTGTGTACCAGAGCAAATATGGAAATGATGCCACTGATGTACAGGCAAGCAAGGATTGTGGAGATGGGGGAGTGTTTGGTTATTTAGCAGTATATTAGAGCACGGTAAGTTGGGTATAATATAGTGAACTGAGACTTGGGTCATAGGTATTGATGTGAGTGAGCATATGGATGACTGATACTTGGGTGGTTTATTATTGATTAATATTAGTAATGAGAGGTAACAGCTATAGGTATGGATGTGAGTTAAGGAAGGTTGAGTGAGGTGGGGGTAGTTAGTGTTTAGTGTGATACACTAGATTGGTATCAGTGTGATACTCTAAGTATCAATGAGCAAGGATATTAAGGTATTGATTGAAGGAAAGGTAAGCTAAGGAAATAGTATTAGAACATAAGTAAGGTATTAGCATAACTTAAGTACTAGTATATATAGGTCATATATATTAATATTAGCTAGTAAACTAGTATTAGCTATATGTACCTTAGCTAGTATCAAGGTAATGACTTTTTTGATCTAGAAAACCTAGATCGGTAAGGTATTGACCAAGTATATCTAATACAAGCTAGAGTTAGTTAGTTAGTGATCAATATGGAACAATTAACTTGTGTAGGACCTAGTTTAGGTAGAGTGGCCTTCAAATGGCCTAAAAAATCAAATTAGTGCATTTTGCCTCATTTCTCATTACATTGTACCAAGTAACATGATATTCATATATAGGTTGTGTGACACCGGCTCGAATACCGAGATATATCATTTTCTTGGGACCACAGGCGAGTACATTCTCTGATAGTTTTTATATTTGATAGCATATATGTTCATGTATTTAGTATTGAGATATTTGATTCTTGATACAAAGGTTTCACGGATTGGTATACGTGGATCTTGGTCATGAGATGTTATTGTCGTGGTTACTTTATGATTGTCATGTCATACTTCTTGATTAATCAGTAATTATCGTAATATCTTAGTGATTATATAGATCGTGATCATAGTGCTTATAGACCGTGCAGTGTGATATGCTTGTTATAATATGTCATGATTTGGATCCGTGTACTAGTCGAGGGTTACAGAAGTATTAGTATATATATATATGATCATACCTTATAGCCCATGATTTAGTGTAGCCCGTGACAGTTAGCAGATCATGCAACTCACGCGTGGTCACGCTAGCTCACCTTTTATATATAGCCCGTGTTAGGCCCAAGCCGATCACATCATCTTACTAATATTTTAAGGCATATTTATATACATTATTTCCTTTATTTCAGTTTATTACATTATTTTTCTTCACCATATTGTTCTCAGTTTCTTATCATTATTTCATGATTATATTGTTTCTCGTGATATATGCTAGTTCAGTTACTTTCATCATTTATTTTCATTTTTGTTATTATTTTATAGTTTCTGTCAATTATTGGAACTGCTATTTGTGTTGTACTTCTCTCCAATCCTGACTGGATATATTTTTTAGATGATTCATTAGAGGACTGGTGTCCTACACACTATGTGCCACATGATGGTGAGCTAGTTGAGTTTTATCATCCGTAGAGCCCGTTGAGTTAGTATCAACAGTTAATGAGGCATAGTTAGTTATTCATGATATTATATATGTCAGTTAGACTTTGGCATTATATTATTTGATTTCTTGTGTTAATTTTAGAATTGGACTTGTGATATATTTATGACTTTATTTCTTTCCTTCTATTTTATATCATGCCATATCTTTCTCTAGTTTGTTATTGTGAATGAGTATTGTTTACCATTATCATATTATCATTGTCCTCCATTTGTCATTGAGATAGCGTGACATGTACCTTATATATATTGTGTGAGATATTCAGATAGTATTGTTGACCAAGATAGTATTCTACCGTCGATGTTGCAATATAGGTTGGATGTACCCACGTACTCGTATCCTTACATCGGGTACGGGTCGTGTCATAGTTTACTCACTATAGGATAGAAAGAATGAGAATGGTGAGTGATTAGGGACATGGAAATCAATAATATTTATAGGGTATTAACAAATCAAATTTGGCCAGAGTTCGGATAGGATTTAATTCAAATTTTCAAACGTTGGGCCCAAATATTAGGGGTGTAATAATTGGGTTGATTTCATACTAAATAGGTGACCGAGTTTGGTACGAATTTGGTCCGAGTTTGGTTGCCTATTCTAGAAAGATTTGGCTTTGCATGTAGGCTGATTTGGGGGCTAGGTTCGAAGGTTTGTTTTAGTGGACTTAGGTTATGCCAGTACAACTCGATGTACATGAGTCCTAGACTCAATAAACATTAAATTATATTGCTGAAAACTAAAAGTACTTGATGACGTCAATTCTTCTGAAACGTCCGCTGACTAAAGACGTATTTTTTATTTACAGCAGTTGTCTAAAGATCAACAGATTTAGAAATCTAAATTCCTTTTGGGGGCTCCGGATAAGTCGTAGGAAATTCAGAGACATCTTCTGGTATAATGCCGTCTTTGGCTCATCATCATATAGCATATATCCATTACTGATCTTGCTTATTGCTTTCTTCAAGTACATGTTAGACGAATAAAAAAATATACAGAAGAAAATACTGCATATCTGGATAATAATGAGTTTAATTAGAAGATACTACAGTGATTGATCGATTATCATAATGCTAAACTTAATTGATTAGCCATATTAAAAAACTCAACTAAACATTGGGCCAACAATCTTTTCATTTTTATTATGACAAATCAGTTAAGTTTAAGACAAATATAATAGATGCATATATCAAAAATAATAAGCAAAAATCACTATACATATACTACTTAAACATATACTTACATACTTAAACTTACTTCTCCCCCGTTGACATGATTAAAAAAAGCTCCCACATAATAGGAGATATTACCTAAGCTTCTACATGTGCATAGGCTTTTTCGTAGTACATGAGTTATTTGGCAAATATGCACATATTTGACATAATTCCTTTGTCAAAATAGCTAGTTTACGTCTCCCCCGGAAATGAAGATTATATCACGAAGACAAGGTGAGTAACATAAAGCATATAATATGATCATATGGCAAATTAAGAGTAAGTAACTAGAATATCACCATAAGAAATCATGTAGAATGATGACTAAATGCAGACATATTCAATACATAGCATAAAAATCATAAGAACATTGGACAACAATTTAGTCATATACAAAAGCCAATTTTAAAATATCCTAACTTAAATATATAAGTTAAATAAATCATAAAAGTTAGGTGGCATACATGGAAGGATTTAAATACTACAAAAATTATGTAGTAGAAAAGAAAATAAGTACATCATTGCAACTAGCCAAAGTCTAAACTCAAATTTAAACTAAGTGACATAGTTCAAAAATAATTAGAAATACCCAAAATAGTGCTTACTAAAAGTCCTAGTGTCACATTCTATACTAAAAGTTATCAACTTTAAGTTAAAAGTATGGCTCAGATTTACTATTATATTCTAGAAACAATTACAAACAACTTTAAGTCATAAATCATTATTCAATAAAGTGTTGATCATCTTGGGTTAGCTGTAGGGGCCGATTCCCGTGTAAACCTCCTCACCCAAAATTAGGTCTACTTAGCATCGATAGAGAAACTAGGGCTAGTTTGTATCCAATTGGAAATAGGACACGGCATTTTATTTAATTATACAATATTTATATCCCATAGTGCACCTTACCGTTGCTTCGATAATTGGAGCACTACACTAGCCATTGTCTTCCTACAAACTTTACAACCTTGTCCTAGTCATGACTGCCTTCTATTCTGACCTCAGTGTAACTTATAATTATGCTCTCATGTGCTATATTTTAGTCGCACAATATTTATCGAAGATATCATTAATTAATTCTAAATAAAAATTAACTTTGTACCCATGTGCGTTCCCATCGAAATTGGAGACACTATCTTGACCCATTTTGTGCAACCCAAATTTTGTTAATATTCTACTCTGAGTCTTCTATGTCCATGATACTTGTGTCCTACCTAATTTTACCCCATGTACTTTAAATTAATTCAAGAACATCATGCGCACAAATTTTAATTTATTTAATCTAAATTTCGTCTTTGTACAATTTTCTAATTTTTGGACGCTTTTATGCAAAAGCGCATTGAGGTGTCCACACCGTTGGATAATACATGAAGAAATCCAACTTTCCCCTTCATAGGATTTTTTTATAATTTTTGGAATGTGCAACGCGCAACATCGCTCCCTTATTTTAAAATCCTTGCATTTAAACAATACAATTATGGACCTCCAAATATCCTCATATGAGCCCAAGGCCCAATCCCAAGGAGTGTTGACCAAGCCCTAATCCTAGGTCAACCCCAAACGTAAAAATCCTACATGTATAAATATCTCCCTTCCTTTATTTTTTTCCGAAAACCAAAACCCAAATTTTATCTCAGCCGACCCCTTCACCTTACTGTTCATCCTCCTCCCTCTCCTTCCCCGCCTGACACCACCGGCATCCTCGTCGGAGAAGCCTCCCCAGCTGCCTCAACCAAGAACCCCACCTCCTATCCTTTCCTCTTCATGTTCCTCCGTCGACCGGTGCCATCTCCGCCAACCGCGGCCACGACCATCTCCTTCTTCTCCAACTTACTGCACACCCTGAGCCGCTGTGTCGACCTCGACTCGACTCAACCGCCGCAGTCGACTCCTCCGCCACCCCTCGCCTGAAGCCCGACCCTCTCCCCCTCTTCTCCGACTTCCTTTCTTCTAAACTTCCCAATCCACCCCGACGCAGCCAGCAGCGGCTCCGCCCCTTCTTCCCTGCCTCCTCCTCCTCAATCACCACCACCATTACCACCCTCGACCCAGCTCGCCGGAGTAACCCTTTTCGACCTCGACTGTACCTCTTCCTCATCTCGACCTATGTCCTCGTCCACCTCGCCACCAGCAGCACCACCCTCTTTCTTTACGACCACTCGCCGGATCTCCCCGACCTCAAGAACTCCTCCCTCTTCCCTGTCCCAGTCCGACCTCCTCCCTGAATCACTTCCTCCTCTCTGCTCAGCCCCCCTGGCCGGAGCAGCACCTCCCATTAACACCACCACCTCATCTTGAACTCCCCTGGCTGGACCTCCTTGGCCGGACCTCTCCCTGGTCGGACTCTGCTCCTCTTATCATCGACATCATCATCTCCTCATCGTCATCATCATCAACTCATCATCGACACCAACACCATCTCATCATCATTATCATTATCCTTCCATCATCGACATCATCGTCCTCGTCATCACCATCGTCTACATCATCATCCCCGTCATCACTGTCACCCACATCATCATCCTCATCATCACCATCATGTAATCACCACTATGTAATCACCATCATAATCACCACCATCATCTTCACCATGAGCACCCACATCATCATCGTCGTCGTAATCGTAACCTAATCATCTCATCGTCATTACCCTCGTCATCGTCGTCATCGTGGACCCGTCACCCTTGCCAGACAAACCATAGCAGATACCCCCAATTTTCGTGCCTGTGCACACTAACCCTAAGGATCTATTGGATTGGTTCTACGCTACTTCCAGAGCAGGTTATTGGCATTACGCAGCTTCTTGCCAGGCAAGTATACCTTGCCTTATTGTACTGTTTAAATTCAGTTATTATTTTAGTTGCATGTTTATTATTTTAGATTATATAAACTGTGCGCGTCCGAGAGAGACTCGGGTGTAGTCAACGAAGGCGTTGACGTTAGGACTTGTGTCTGACCTAGTGTCTAGTAGACCCACCTAAAGTTGTGGAGTTATCGGTATGACTCTCCAGGCCTTGACACATTTCTTACAAGTATTGTGAGTCTCATGCAGGGCACGGACTTGCGTACACGGTTGGCTACCTGTACGTGTAGGTCGTACGACGGATAGGGTATAACTGCTAATAGTGATGCATGTTAGAAGACTTAGCAGTTATTAGTAGTCGGAGCATAGACTATCGTGGTACGATGGCCCAATCCTTGTCCTTGTTTGGTTGTAAGGTTGGGCTATTGTTCTAACGATAGACTATGAGCCAAAGTTACGATGCCTCGGTGTAGTAGCTAAGGCGTGTTATGGATACAACATGCATAGATCATTGGACGGGAAGGACGACTAGTAGGCGTATGGGATACCCACTTCCTTTATTCAGATGCCACACTCGACGGAGTGATATGGACGATATATACTATACAGATGCTACGTTCTTTGGAGCGATATGGACGTTATATACTATTCAGATGCCACGTTCTTCGGAGCGATATGAACGTTATATATTATTCAGATGCCACGTTCTTCGGAGCGATATGGATGTTATACTATGCAGATGCCATGATCTTCGGAGTTGGACGTTATTATATTATGCCCTCCTATGGGGGCATATGTGGCATATACTAGCCAGTTGTCATGATTGGTGAATTATGTAAGTATATTTCTAGCCTACACTTTCCCATACGCTCAAAGTTGACCTCAAATTGTATTCACTTAGATGGTTAGCGCACCCCTATTATTTATTCAGTATTTACTTTATGGCATGCTTCTATGTATCTTGTTATGTCCCTCTGAGGACCTGGTCCCTTTCCAGGTATAGATGTTTATGAGTATTCGCAAGAGCGCAGATCCGGACTGGCTACTTATATTTCGAGGAGGTCTGCTCTTCGCGCCTCATGATTGTTAGATGTTGCATTTATATTATGATTTTTTATATTCTAGTTGGCAGTGGATTTGTTTCCATCCAACGGTCATCTCTAGATACTTTATATTGAGATCTAGTTTCATAGATATTGGTTATTTATTTCTCTTTGATTTCTGTGGATGAGATTAGATTATACACTGTGACTTGTGATAGTTTTACCACTTATGAATTATTGTTCATAATACAGCGTACGCATGTGTTATGGTTTCCATATATTGGAGTTGCCATATACATGCAGCTGGCATGCTTACGTGTCCTAGTCCTACGTATTTTAGGACTGGGGCGTGATATCCCGCTACCGGTGGTCCGAAGGCACTTAAGTACCGTATTGCATAGGCTATTTACATATTTTTGACAGAAGAGCCCTTTCGGCTTATAACCAAAAGTAATCTTAACTTTAAAGAACTTAGATTTTATAGGTATATATGCTAATAGTAGCATCATACAGCATTGAAATCCAGAATTCCTAGTTCTTGATGAACAAAGTTCACTCATAGATATAAATCATGCATAGACAATGGTGTCATATTAAAGTAAATAACTCCAGAAAGTGAACTAATCAATAACTAGCCATGAATCAAAAGAGAATTAAACTAATCATGCTAGTATCATATATCTCATATTGATTTAAAAATAAATACCAACTAAAGGACATCAGTAAGAGATAGTAGAAAATATTGATTAAAATATGTTAGATTTTATAATTATAGTCATTTAGGACAAATCAATTAGCTTGTTATCGAAGTGGCTCAAGTAGCTATATTTATGTTGGTACAATTGCTTGAAATATGACCTTTGTAGTTTTGCAATCACCAATATTCTTCTCGATGCTAATTTCTGACACAAAGTGTTCTACCTACATCATTAGATAGAGACTTTGGTATCCAATATTTGGATCCATATTTGTTAGCTTTGGAAACCCACTTATACATATTCATATCAACCAATTATCTAGCCTTACACTGATGTAAAATGTGTCATTTTAAACCACAATAACGACATGTAGCATAGGCATTTGTGTTAGGTGTAGAAGGGTAGACATGAGTATGTGAAGTGGTGTGATGTGTCTTGATAGATATTTATTATAAAATACATGATTATGTGAAGCATTTAATTTTTTTGTTGGTGTCTTGTTGTGAGTGCTCTTTTGTTTAGCCACGTGTCTCGTGTTAGACTGAGTAGTAGGTTGTACGACCTGCTTTTCCAATCTAATCTCTAACTTTTTAGAGGTGGCATATAAATCATCATATTTAGCAGTAAGAGCATCAATTCTAAGTGAAGCAATAGACTACTTCTTCCTCTCTTATTCTAAGTCCTCCTTAAGTTTAGCATTTTCTTGATTACTTTCATCAAAGCAGTCAAGTGCTTCTTGTAAGCTAAGCTTAAATTTCGAGATATAAACAGAATTGTCAAAAAAGGAATAGTCTATAGCTTTATGTCACCCCCACTTTTCCAGCTAGGAATAATTTGGTAATTTGGTCTAGTTATTTAATTTTAGGAATATAATACTAATATTGGTGGGCTATGAATATTTATTTGATGCTTGTATTAGTTATTTGATCATTAGAGTGTTATATTTAATTAGAGGCTTATAGCATCTAATTTAGTTAGTGGGATAGCCTATTTAATTTGACTTGATATTAGTGGACCTAAATTAGACTTGTCATGACAAATAGTGAGCCAACATGGACTAGGCCCAATGAACCCATTCCCACCAATTAACTAAAGAGAATTAGTTTAATTATAATTAGTTAGAGACTTCCAAAAATTTACCCTTATTTATTCCTCATAATTCACCATGTAGTTGCTTGGAGAGGGGAAACTTGGGGGCGGCCACATATAGGCTATTATTTCTCTCTCTCTCTCTCTCTCCTCTCATTTGCTCATTCATTCTATATCTCAAATTCCTAGATCCCCAATTTCCTTTATTCCTCCATCAATTCTACCTAAATTTATTCTATTCCCTCTCATTCTTATCACTCAAGAAGCATTGGAGCTTGGAATTACGAGAAGCACAAGAGAAGAAGGAGTTTTGGTAAGGAGATCGTGTCCAGATCGTGTCCACTTGACTTTTTATTGGGAATCCATCTCCCAATTGGTAATTTTTGAATTTTTCTTATTATAACTTCCAAATCATGCATTTCACCATTAGAAATGATCTCATGGCATAGGACTACCTATAGTAACAAGTTCTAGGCTATTTGGCAATATAATATGAGTTCTATGTAGAGTTTTGTGTGCACGTTAGGGAAATTATGAATTTGACACATCAATTGTGTATCATGATACCAATTAGATCTAATTAGACTTAAATCAGGATTATGGGACTAGGTACGTATCCACAATTGAATACGTGTAGGCCGTATCATGGCAATTTAGTTATACGGATTAATTTGAGGGTTTTTCGATACGGGAGTGTGCACATGCCATATTTTGACACAGACACATAGTTGAGTAGCTAGCACTTTATATTGCTTAAAAATATGATTCTAGACTTGCTCGTATCATGTATGATAAAATTGGTGATATGTTGGGGCCAGATTACGAGCGTATCATAGAATGAGTGTGATACGGGTGCGATGCACTCTACGTGTTTGTTATAATATTTACTATCCTATTTAGTATTGTGTATAGCTATATTAGGATTGATATATATATATATATATATATATATATATATATATATATATATATATATATATATATATATTAGAGTGTATAGATTCATTAACCATGTTTTATATTAGGTGTATAGATGTATTTTGGATGTATTTATTAGATGGGGTATATGTGTGGACTGTTTGGAAGTTGTGGACTGACATTGGACTGTTTGAGTGTTTGTTCAGTTATGGACTGTTGGTACCCAACTGATTAGGAGGGGTTGAGGTTCAGTCATTGGTTGTGTGCCATCTTGAAGGGTGTTGCACTGTTACGAGTGTGTTTAGGACTGTGTGCTTAGTGTATATAAGTGTGAGAAGGGTGAGGGCTAGCTATACCTATGTGTAACAGTGGGACTGTTATGAGAGGATGGTTGTGTATGGTGATAAAGTATAGTATGGTGTGTGATTGTGTGTTGTGCACACCTGTGCACAGGGGGATTCAATAAGGGGTCCAATCAGTATGAAGTTGTGTAAGTCTACAATATTGTACACATGCCTTGGCACCGCAATATGCAAGCAGTGTACACAGACCCTTGCACGATAATGCATAGGCCATGGAGAGGGAGGATTGAAGGTTAGGAGCAGCTACTGGTAAAATATTTGAGGGGCAGGGGTGCCTAGGCTTTAGTCCAGACTTTGAGGTTGTATTGCATATCCTACATGTGCAATGTAGGTCCGGTGTGGAAGGGTTGGAGCAGTTAGCAAGTGCTCGAGTCTGGAAGTATACCAAGTACTACCGCAGACATCAGGATTAGGCTGCCAACTGATAGTACTCATTGATAGATATCCAATTTGATGCAGGCCAGGTCTTCTTACTTAATAAGTATATACCTGTGAAAAGAAGGAGATGTATTAGGAGTGATGTGCAAACAGTAAAGGGTGCAAGGATGGATTAAGTGTTCAGAGGTGTACATGTGAGTGCCTAGTAGTTTTGTGATACTCTATGGTATCTTAGAGTATAGAGCATTAGGTAGTGTGTTAGAGAGTGATGATATCTTAGAATTACAAGTATAGAACCCCATAGATATAAGTTGAGTTAGGCGTAAGGTTGTGTGGAGTTATGGTTGTAGAGTGGTATTGCTTGTGGGACTGTATGTGAGCTATAAGGGGTATGCAAATTTATGTGTTGGATAGTTGGGGGTCCATTACAGACCTGTGCACAAGTGCACAGGATAAAAGGGAGAGTGACTTTGATGTTGTGATGTTAAGTACTAGTTGTAAGTTATGGTTTGATATCAGTAGATATTAAATTAGAGTATAGGAGTTAGTGTATATTGGTCTTAGTTAGTATTATGGTAACTATTGGTTGATACCTGTTAGTATATTAGTATGTTATAGTGTGTGAGTTAGTGTATTTATAAGTTGATATAAGTTGATATAAGTTAGTATAAATCAGTTGTTAGTTAGTGATAGTTAACCATTAGTATTATCAGTTGTGTATATTAGTTAGAGTTTAAGTTAAGTTAGAGTATTGATTGTAGGTATCAGTTAGTATATGAGATAGGTAAATGTAAGTTAAGTTAGTGTGTTAAAATTTAGTTAACATTATATGTAGTAGTTAGTTAGTGATGTTAGATGAGTTAGTGAATAGTTAAGTTAGTTAGTATATGGTATAGTTATCAGTTAGTATATATTGAGGCTAAGTTATAATTTAATATAAATTAGTAAGTTAAGTTAGTGGTTAGCTCGATTACCTAATATATGGGTTGTGTATAGTCAACAGTTAGTGTAACTAGGAGAAGCTAGTTATTAATCCATCACTTGTAAATGGTATTATATACTTATATTTGTATATGATTGATACTAGTACTAGTTATAAAAATAGCTATGAGTATAGAGTTACCTATTACATATTTTAGATAACTAGTAAATATAAATATTGATACTAAAGGTATCCCAATATCTAGAATAGGCTAGTATGACTTGCATCATATCGATATGGACCTAATAACCTAGAGATGGACTCATACAACCTAGTTTGACCTAGAGTTGACCTAGTTTGACTATCTTGACTTAGATTTGGCCTAATGACCTAGAAATTGACTAGTTTTACTTGTTATCTTTGAGACACAATTCCGGATACGGGTTGATACTTTATCTCGGATTCCAGACGAGTACATTCTCTGATAGTTTCAATTATTTGATAAATAATATAATACAAACATTTGGAAATATTTTACTTGATTTTGACACAGTGGTTACATGGACTGGTACTATATGGATCCTATCAGAAGATGTCATCCCATTATCGTATACTTCGGATACTCCTTCATATGTACTTTATTGTATGCATCGAATATTTCTTGTGCTCTTGTTCATTCGTGTACAATCATGTTCTTTGTGTACTCATATTATATTTATGTTCGTGATGTGTCATGATCGAATCCATGAGTATTGGTTGAGGGCAGGGGAAATAATAGCCAGATATGTGATCAAAGCCTAGACAATATTCAATGTTCAATATTCAATGTTTAAGTAGACAATGTTTATCCAATGTTTAAGTAGACAATGTTCAACCAAAGCCGATCCCATATCTAACTAGTATTTCAAACACTTAGTATAGTTACAATTCTTCACAATATTATATTTTATTGTCTTGTTCTATTTTATTGTGATTAGTGTATATCGTATTGCTTTAGTTTACCTATTCTTTATACCATAGTTTGATATTGTTCATTGTTTCTCATCTTGTATTACTTTCTCTATTTTTGTTTATAGTCATTAGCAATTAATTGGAACTGCTATTGGGTTGTACTTTGCTCCAATCCTGACTGGATATATTTTTAAGATGACTGGTTAGTGAGGATGTGTCCCAGTTACTACGGGCTAACAAATAGAGTGTCACCCAAGGAGGTAGTGCCAGATACTGAGGCCATTTAGATTTTTATATCATGTAGTAGTTGTTTCTAGTTAGACTTTGGATTGTATTATTATTTTGAGATCTTGAGTTGTGTTTAGATGTTGAGTTGGACTTGTGATGTATTGAGACTTGTACTTCTTTTCTTTCTATTCCATATAGTGCTTAAATCTTCCTTTAGTTTTTATATATGATTGAGTATTGACTAACCTTTATTATATCATCATATTGCTCCTCTATTTAGAGTTGAGATGGCATGACAAGTATTATATATATATATATATATTGTGTGAAATATTAGATAGTATAGAAGACCGAGACAACGTTCTACCGACGATGCTGCGGCATAGGCTAGACGTACCCACGTACTCGTGCCCCTACATCGGGTGCGGGTTGTGACACATTTTTATGGTGGCCCATGCAAGCCTGGCTTCGCAATAGTATGATATCGTGGTAATGCAACGGCCTAGTTGTACTACTGCGAGCCTGCAATAGGATAGGATGTAGGATACTATGATGAGAGCATATACTCAATCATAACTAGAAAATAATTCCAACCTAATTGAATTTGCCATCTTTATCATTCGGAATACTATTTTCCTTAAAAAATTATGTCCTTCTTTGATGATATCGTATCGTGCTCAATATTGATTCCTTATTTTTGAATCTGTCTTCAGGATATCGCCGAAGATGCATTCCCAGCGCTCAGGCACAATGTCAGCGAGGTCGGTCACTTCGTCGCCTATGAGGGTAGCACCAGCAGACACTGTTCCAGCAGCTACATTCCAGAGGTCCACTTCACCAATCCAGGTGGGCATTTCTAAAACAGATTTTGGGCTTGCCCTACGTCTGGTACAGAGGACAGTACCGACATTTTTAGGGGATCTTATATCCCCGCCACCTACAATCAATCAGACTTGGTATTTGTGCTCTATCAGTAGATAATAGAGGTACAACAACGCCAGTCATAGGTTATGAGGCAGGGTATTGAGAATGCTCACCAGATTATACTCGTCGCAGTCGAGAGAGTCGCCTTGGTCCAGCTACAAACGACACTGCCTCAGTCTGATCCGCAGAAGTCGAGGTCAGAGACCATCATTGACTTCAAGAAGATAGGGCCTAAGGACTTTAAGGGCACAGAGAAAATCTTGTACGCCGATGACTGGATAAAGGACATTGAGAGGGACCTGCGATTGGCACAGATTTCTGAGAGCTTGCAGGTAGAGGCGGGGGGTTGTATGATGTTAGACATTACGCTGACATGGTTCAGGACAGACCCTAGGATATCAGTGCCGGGACTTACTTGGGAAGCTTTTAAGGAGCATTTTAATGAGAAGTTCTTTTCGGATGTGGCTCAGAGTACTTTGGAGAGTCAATTCCAGAAGCTCGTCCAGGGGAACTTGATAGTGAATGAGTATGCGGCAGAGTATTGCCGATTGGGACAATTTATTGAGGGGCAGAATCTGTATGCCAAGGCTAGGAAATTCAGAAAGGGACTGAATAGAGAGACTAAGTTCCATACTAATAGAGACCGCACTGCTACTTTGGAGAAAATTCTGAGACAGGAACAATCAGTAGAGGATGATTTGGAGCTTGGCTCTAAGAGGCCGAGAGACACCGGAGGAGTGAGTAGTGGTACGGACCCAGCAAAGTGAACCTATATTGCATATCCTACATGTGCAATGTAGGTCCGGTGTGGAAGGGTTGGAGCAGTTAGCAAGTGCTCGAGTCTGGAAGTATACCAAGTACTACAGCAGACATCAGGATTAGGCTGCCAACTGATAGTACTCATTGATAGATATCCAATTTGATGCAGGCCAGGTCTTCTTACTTGATGAGTATATACCTGTGAAAAGAAGGAGATGTATTAGGAGTGATGTGCAAATAGTAAAGGGTACAAGGATAGATTAAGTGTTCAGAGGTGTACATGTGAGTGCCTAGTAGTTTTGTGATACTCTATGGTATCTTAGAGTATAGAGCATTAGGTAGTGTGTTAGAGAGTGATGATATCTTAGAATTACAAGTATAGAACCCCAAAGATATAAGTTGAGTTAGGTGCAAGGTTGTGTGGAGTTATGGTTATAGAGTGGTGTTCCTTCTGGGACTGTGTGTGCGCTATAAGGGGTGTGCAAGTGTATGCATTAGACAGTTGGGGGTCCATTACAGACCTGTGCACAAGTGTATAGGGTAAGAGGGAGAGTGACTTTGATGTTGTGATGTTAAGTATCAATTGTAAGTTATGGTTTGATATTAGTAGATATTAAATTAGAGTATAAAAGTTAGTATATATTAGTATAAGTTAGTATTATGGTAACTATTAGTTGATACCTGTTACTATATAAATATGTTAGAGTGTGTGAGTTAGTTTATTTATAAGTTGATATAAGTTAGTACATATCAGTTATTAGTTAGTGATAGTTAACCATTGGTGTTATCAGTTGTGTTTATTAGTTAGAGTTTAAATTAAGTTAGAGTATCGGTTGTAGTTATCTGTTAGTATATGATATAGGTAAATGTAAGTTAAGTTAGTGTGTTAAAATTTAGTTAACATTATAAGTAGCAGTTAGTTAGTGATGTTAGTTAAGTTAGTGAATAGTTAAGTTAGGTAGTATATGATATAGTTATTAGTTAGTATATGTTGAGGCTAAGTTATAATTTAATATGAATTAGTAAGTTAAGTTAGTGGTTAGCTCGATTACCTAATATGTGGATTATGCATAGTCAACAGTTAGTGTAACTAGGAGAAGCTAGTTATTAATCCATCACTTGTAAATGGTATTATATACTTATATATGTATATGATTGATACTAGTACTAGTTATAAAAATAGATATGAGTATAGAGTTACCTATTATATATTGTAGATAACTAGTAAATATAAATATTGATACTAAAGGTATCCCAATATCTAGAATAGGCTAGTATGACTTGCATTATATCGATATGGACCTAGTAACCTAGAGATGGACTCATACAACCTAGTTTGACCTAGTGTTGACCTAGTTTGACTACATTGACTTAGATTTGGCCTAATGACCTAGAAATTAACTAGTTTCACTTGTTATCGTTTTAAAACCTTATATTTATGCAATATTCCATATTTAGGTCTTCGAGACACCATTTCGAATTTGGATTGATACTTTATCTTAGATTTCAGGTGAGTACATTCCCTAATAGTTTCCATTATTTGATAATTACTATAATACAAGCATTTGAAATTTTTTTAATTGATTCTGACACAGTGGTTACACGAACTTGTACTAGATGGATTTTGTCCATAGATGTTATCCCATTATCGTATACTTTGGATACTCCTTCACATATACTTTATCGTGTGCATCGATATTTTTTGTGCTTGTGTTCATTCGTGTATATTTATGTTCTTTGTGTACTCATATTATATTCGTGTTTGTGATGTGTCATGATCTGATCCATGAGTATTGGTTGGGGGCAGGGGAAATATTAGCTAGATATTTGATCAAAGCCTAGACAATGTTAATGTTCATTGTTTAAGTAGGCAATGTTCAACCAAAGTCGATCACATATCTAACTAGTATTTCAAACACTTAGTATGGTTATAATTTTTTACCATATTCTATTTCATTATCTTGTTCTATTTTATTGTGATCAGTGTATATCATATTGCTCTAGTTTACCTATTCTTTATACAATATTATAATATTGTTCATTGTTTCTCGTCTTGTATTACTTTCTCTATTTTTGTTTATAGTCATTATCAATTAATTGGAACTGCTATTGGATTGTACTTTGCTCCAATCCTGACTGGATATATTTTTCAAATGACAGGTTGAAGATGTGTCCTACTTACTACGGGCTAATAGATGGAGTGTCACCCGAGGATGTAGTGCCAAATATTGAGGCTATTTAGATTTTTATATCATGTAGTAGTTATTTCTAGTTAGACTTTGGATTGTATTAATATTTTGAGATCTTGAGTTATGTTAGATGTTGAGTTGGACTTGTGATGTATTGAGACTTGACTTCTTTTCTTTTTATTCTATATCGTGCTTAAATCTTCCTTTAGTTTTTGTATATGATTGAGTATTGACTACCCTTTATTATATTATCATATTGCTCCTCCATTTGGAGTTGAGATGGCATGACAGATATTATATATATATATATATATATATATATATATATATATATATATTGTGTGAAATTTTAGATATTATAGAAGATGGAGACAACGTTCTACCGCCGATGCTGCAGCGTAGGCCGGACGTACCCACGTACTCGTGCCCCTATACCGGGTGCGGGTCGTGACACTTCATTTAGTAAACAAGTAAGCTTTTCATTCTCAAGCTGATAAGATTTAATATCTTTTCTAGCTTACTTATACTTATTCATAAGCTTCATGTGATCTTCAAATAAATCATTGAAAGCATTACATAATTCATCATACAAAAATTCTTCAAATAAAGGATTATCTTTTACCTCGTTATTGAATGTCGTTAAGCATACAATTACAGCATGTCGAGAGATTTCTTCTTCTGAATCGCTAGCTTTACTTTCACACCAGATGCTTGTATTTGCATATTTGTGAGACGAAGATTCTCCTTTATTTGATCGTTCATATCGATTCTCCCTTTTGATTTGGAATAATCTTTCATCATGTGGCCTGGCCTTTTATAGTTGTAGCAAATTGGTTCTTCTTCAAGATCATTCTTCTTTTGGTTTGATTTTACAAACTTCGAGAATTGTTTGACGAAGTTCTTAGAAATTTGGGCTAGATCCTTGTTGTCTGAATCATCGTCGATTTCTTCATCTTCAAAGGCATCGTCAAAGGATCTTTTATGATGTGCCTATAATACGATGGCCTTCTCTTTAGGAGTTGACTCTTTAAATTCTTTGAGGTCTAGCTCGTGATTTATTAGCTTTCCCATTAGTGTCTCAAGAGTCATGACAGTAAGGCCATTCCCTTCAATGATTGTAGTAGCCTTGGGATTCCAATTCTTAGTAAGTCCTCTGAGTACTTTGAGAATCTTTTCCTGGTCGTTGTACTCCTTGCTAAGAGAGGATAGAAGGTTGACGATTTTGAGAAATCTTGTAAACATCTGAGTGATTATTTCATTCTTCTTCTTCTTGAATACTTCATATTCCTGTCTCAATCGACTTATTATTAATTCCTTCATTTATGAGGTTCTTTCATGAGTGACCTCAAGAAGTTTTCAAACTTCGTACGAAGTACCACAAGTAGAGACCATGTTAAATTCAGTTATGTCTATAGAACATAATAGAGCATTAATAACTTTAGCATCAAGATTAGCATATTTCTTCTCAGTGTCTGTGTACTTAGCTTGGGGATTCTTTATAAGGTTGCCATCAACAACTATTCTAGGTGGCTCCTTGTATCCATCTATTACATCAGACCAAAGATCAAAATTAAGTGACTTTATATAGAAGCCCATTCGTATTTTCCAGTACGTGTATGTCACTCTCCGTTCCTGATATATGTATTTGGGACGTATTACTTCTTGCTTGCATGTTTCTTAGGCTACATAAAGACTAGATCCACTCTTTGGTTTAGTGTGGTTCATGGTTTATTTTGTGAGTTGGTTCAAGTTATGAGAGAAATCATGGTCTAAACCTCAAACCCTAGCTATATAACCCAACTTATTTCTCTCTCTTCCCTTACTTCTCTCATTTCTACTCATCTTTTCATTTTAGGCAAGTACACCTTGCATGATATGGAGAAACCCTTAGATCTTAATCCTTGCATTTTTTTCGTGTATTTTATTAGTCTAATATATATATATATATATATATATATATATATATATATATATATATATATATATATATATTATTCTAAATACTTTTAATATTTGGAGGTTTTGGTTTTAATAGGTGGATGTGAGTAGATCTACATTTTTAGTTTAAGATTTTTATGGGTTCCATAAGTTTTTCTTGGTTTTGATCTATTAAAACATGATATTTTATAAACCAATTTTTTTAGCTGATAGAGCATTCCATTTCAGGCATTTTGGATTTTGGTTTAATTGATTTGGAGTTGAAATAAAATTTTTATGAAGGGAATAAATCTTTGGGTTCTTGGAGCTTTTCCATGGCCAAACTTACTGTTCTGGGATGATGGAGTACCATGTGGCCTAGCAATATGTGTCCCTCCAGCATGCGCCCATCTTGTTGGATGCATAACTGCTCTTTGCATGTGTTCTAAAGTCAGACGCATAGTATCTTGAGCTCATGGAAATTTACTAAGGCCATATTTCATGTGCCCATGCTGCCAGGAGACTATGCGGCCATGATCCATGCGTCTCTTCTTTTAGGCGCATGTATCTGCACAACTTTTATGACTTTGCACAGCTTTTTTGCTTTTGTCTTATCTCTTTGATATTTTTGGCTTGTCACATCAAGTCACTTCCCTGACTTGTATTTATTGCCCGTCACTTAGCACTTGCCCCGATGAGTAGACTTTGCCTATCTATGTGCCTCATATTCCATGCATCCCGATTCTCATGCTCCATGATTGACTATGCGGCCTTATCTTCATTCCCGCATACGGTCCCTGTATATTTTATTGAATTAATTTGGTTTGAATGTCCATTGGACCTTTGATTCATATGTGTAATCTTAATAACTGTGAGAGTATTAGACCCACCTCTGCGCCTGACCTGTCACTACGCCCAACCCGACCATGTGTATAGTTCGACCACGCGCCAAGTGACTACACCACCTATGTGCATGACTTGACTTATGTGTTGCAATGTGATAGAACTCATATGATTTATTGTGATTGGTGACTTGACTCAACCATTTGTATCCATGCTGATACACTTATTACGTGCTATGTGTTCCTATGTACTAAGTATTCATATGTGATTATATTAGATGTTTACACTGAGGGGTACCTATGTGCTACGCGATATGTGATATAATACGATTCCTCCAAGCATGGACAAAATAGTTTAGTCAATTTCCAAGCGTGGTTAGGACTGGTCTGATTGTGCATCATGCTGGGGTGAATCCAAATTGGACTGCCAAGTAAAAAAGTAGATTCGTATCTAGCATGTCCATACTACGGTGCGACATATAAGAGAAATATTATGTAACCACGCCATGAGATTTCAGTAACAGTAGGGTTAACTAGGCAACTAAATAATGTAGAGCATTGGGAGGGACATAATCCTGAGATCGTACCTAAATAGCCACCCCCAAATAATTGTATGGGGTATGCAGGCTGGCCCCCATGGATATTATTCAAATCCTCATTAGTGGATGGCAATATCCGACAATTATATTATATTATATTTTCTATGAGATCTTAGCACGGTGGCCTTACGAGGGATCGATGTATAAATACTATGTATTATGCGACGATTCATGGCTCGGCTAGCCCTACTAGCTCATGGCTCGATCTGAGGATTCCTATTATGCGCATATATCTCTGGGATAACCCAGACTCCACATGGTAAGTCGTACAAGTGAATGGCCGATTATGTAAATGAGCTTGATTGTGTATTGTATATTCTGTAAAATAGTTTAGGGACATGGACTATAATGGTGTGATGGTCTAACCCTTGTCTTTGTTTGGTTGTAGGGTTAGATTGTTATATCACGGTAGGCTATAGACCAAAACTTTGAGACAAAACTATATATATGTATTTATTTATTTATTTCTTACTATTTTTTTCCTTCATTTGTGCTTCCTTTGTAGTACTTGCTATTTGGGGTCTAACCCCACTGGTTTTGCATGGCCAGGTTTAGAGCCAGTACTCGAGGATCCAGCTTACTTCCCCCTGAATAATGGTGCACACCATAGGATGACCGCTAAGGGACACGAGTGTGTTCCTTAATCACTGCTCGTTATTATTTATTTTTCTCTTTTGGGCGTTTAGCCACCGGCACATGTTAGCCATAAATCTGGACATTTAGTTTCCTTACAAGATTATAATTAATCAGAATGCAGCTGATCATGGTCAGTTACTTTTGCTAATTTGCCAGCTTCTTATTTTGTACAACTGATTTCTAGAATATTTTGGTAGGGTGTTTGGGATGCCTTACTTCCTTGTCATATATATTCTATATTTACTATCCTTATTTGACTAATTGAGGCATTAGATATTCTATGTGACTCTAAATGACTTGCTTGTAGAATACACCCCTTGTCTAGTTACATCCGTGATCGACGTACGATATTTTATACCTTGTATGGGGTAGTTGGCCATGTCGTCTCGTACTTTAATACTGGGGAGTGATAGTGTTATTGGTACCATCAAATAGGGGTGGCAGACTTATGGACTTCCCTTCACCATTGTTGGTGTGGATAGATCTAACAGTTGTCATAAGTCTCTTAGGATGTTAAGTCATTATCAAGAGAACCTGCTCTGATACCAATTGAAGGAGCAATTGGAATCAGAAACCAATTCAGAGAGTACCTGCTCTGATACTAATTGTAGGACCGTATCTAGAGGGGGCGAATAGAGTACAGTGGAACCCAATTAAAAATTATGCAGAGTGAAGGCAGCTAACAATGTATATGCAAGACAGTAATATAAAGTAGTAAGAGTAAGAGAGAGCAAACGCAAATACCGCGATGTATACTGGTTTTCCTCTGAGAGGACTAGTCCAGTCCTGAGAACTCTTGCTTGAAGTTGTATCCACTATAATCACCAATAGTGAATCATAAGCTTTGATCCGAAGGCTTGCCACTTCTTTGCAAGCAAAATTTTTGATCCGAAGGCTCACAACTTTACATACGTGCATTTGATGTAAAGAGCATGCAGACTTCAAATAGAAGAAGAGCTTGATAAACCAAGCTATTACAACTCTGACAGACTTCTAACCGAGATCGCACTTGGCACTAGAAGGCTGGGAGTTGATCATGGAGATAGAAAGATTTAGGCTCTGATGGTTTACTTACCATAGGATAGAAAGAATGAGAATGATTGACTGAGTAGGAATGTGGAAATCAATCATATTTATAGAGTATTAAGAAATCGAATTCGGCCAGAGTTCGGATAGGATTTAATTCAAATTTTTGAACGTTGGGCCAAGAAATCAGGGGTTTAATAACTGGGTTAATTTCATACTAAATAGGTGACCGAGTTCGGTCCGAGTTTGGCATGAATTCGGTCCGAATTCGGTTGCATTTTCTAGTAAGGTTTGGGTTTAAATGTAGGCTATTGGTGGCTAGGTTTGAGGGTTTGTTTGAGTGGACTTAAGTTATGCCAGTGTGACTCGATGTATATGTCCTAGACTCAATAAGCACTAAATTATATTGCTAAAAACCAAGAGCACATGATGACGCCAATTCTTCATAAATGTCCGCTGACTGAAGACGTATTTTTCCTTGACGGCAGTTATCTAAAGATAAACAGATCTAAAAGTCTGAGTAACTTTTGGGGGCTTCACCCTCGAACACCCACGAGGGCACTTCCCCTTTGACCCTCGTCCGCTAATCGGACAACGGAACCCCTGAGTGCGAGGCTCTGAATAAGTCGTAGGCAGTTTAGACACATCTTCTGTTATAATGCTGCCTTTGGCTCATCATCATATAGCATATGTCTATTGCTAATCTTGCTTATTGCTTTTTATAAGAAAATATACAGAAGCAAATATTGCATATCTGGAAAATACTGAGTTTAAGTAAAAGATACTATAGTGATTGATTGATTATCATAATGCTAAAATTAATCGATTAGCCATATTCAAAAACTCAACTTAAACATTGGGCCAACAGAAGTAGCATAATATTTAAGATAAATATTGCAACAGCGGATTAATTTAAAACACAGATAGACACTAAAAGCCCTACATAAAACTAAATGACACTGTGAAAGTTAAGCGGGAAAGAAATCATATTTGCTAGAAGTTATATGTAAGTAACAACAACGGAAGAATAAAGATCTATAAGCTAAACTAGAAAAGGTAGTAAATAAACCAAATCAAAGTTGATTATATCCTCGTGATTGAAAATAATTTGTATATGGAGACATAGAATTGGACTAGTGCTGGACTTAAAATACATAAAAATCATATGTTGATCAAGAAGAAGAGGATAAAATACTTATAAGTAGATAAATGGTTAATTCAGCTCTAATTTGTGTGCACAATATAGTTGACTCAACTTTAAGCCAGATTTGGTCCTTCCGTTGTTATTGCTTGTAGTTATTATGGTGCTTGTCCTGATATCTCTAGCTTACCTTGTGTTTAGATTCTGAGAAGGAAATATTTGTAAGGAGGGTAGAGATGTCACTCTCCATTACCGATATACGTATTGGTGCATATACAGCTTGCTGGCATGACCGCCAGGTAAACTTGAGAATAGACCCGTTTCCCTTTAGTTTTGGTTCTTGGTTTATTTGTGTGGCTAGGATTGCTTGGGAAAAGTTATGACTTGATCCAATGGATAAGCATCCCGCCCCTACCTTCTATATACCCTTTTCTTTCTCTCTCTCTTCCCTTATTCTACACTCTCATTTAATTTTCTCTTTCGAGCTTAGGCAAGTACATCTTGCACAAATGGAGAAACATTGCATCTTTTATTTCTTAGATTTTCCTTGTATTTTATTAGTCTATAATATGTATCTTATGATTCTATACATCTTTACTACTAGATATTTTTGGTTTTGATGGATATTTTGGAGTAGATATAAGTCTCAAAGTTAGTATTTTATGGAATTCTATGGGAATAATCTCCAAAAACTTAGTATTTTTGAAAACTAATTGTTCTATTATGTAGAGAATTAAATTTTGTGTGATTTTGACTTTTGGTTCACTTAATTTGGAGGTAAAATAGAGATTTTATTATGAAAACAAGTTTGAAGTTTTTTTTATGGTGTGGTTGCTGTTCTAGGATGATGAAGTCCTATGCGGCAGGGAAGCTATATGGCAGCAATGCCATACAGTATGAATTCTTTGCCGCAGATACCCTTCACAGCATGTACGTTATACGCCTAGACTTTCTGGGCGTATGGATGAATGTGCATGACTGTTTCGCATATGCGCTCTTTGCTATGCGCCCGACTATGCCATACGGCAGATCCTAGTATACGTCAGATCTCACCAGGTGCCTGAGGGTACATGCAAAAGATTATTATATGCCTGGCTCGCTGAATGCATAACTTGCTATGTGCATGGATTGTCATGCGCATGTCTTGCTATGCACCAGGTTGCTATACGTCAGGCTCATCGCATGCTGCCACGCTGTGCTCATGCGACATCTTTGCCATGCGGCAGTTGTGCTCATGTGGCAGCTATGTTCATGCGACGGATGTTCCATGCAGCATATTACTATGTGCCTGTACTCATGTGACAGCCTTTTACAAGTATATGTTCTTATGTGCGCATATGACCCTATGTGCATGACTTGCTCAATTTGTTGTTTTGCTTGTTTTTATTATTTTCACTTGATTATTTTGACTCTATGCCTTGACCCTAGTATGCTACAAGTGTTAATAAACTTAGTGACCCCAAAGTGCCCAAGATTCTAATGCATAATGACCAGTACCTGATATTGTATAGAGCTATGGGCTCAACCTGACTATTGGTTAAAATTTTGCCATAGAGGCATCGACCGTGTACCTGACCTGAATAATGTATTACAATGTGAAAGAGGTGTTCGCATGACTGACTGATTGACATGGTATCCTAACTTGACTACTTGTATCCGTGCTGATACACCTACCATGTGCTAAGCGTGTTACATGTCTTATTTGTGTACCAAGGTGCCACTTGATCCTGCTCGACATATGATATTATATGTTCTCAATTTTCTCCAGCATGGGCATTGTAGTTTGTCAATAACCATAGCATGGTTAGGATAATTTTTTATTGTTACATTACACTAGGGTAAATCTGGATTGGGCCTTTGGGCAATAATATGGATTCGTACTGAGCGTACACGTGCCAAGGTACGACATCTAGGAGGAATGATCATGTGACCACGACATGAGATTCTAATTAACAATAGGGTTAATTAGGAAACTAAAATGTATAGAGCATTGGAAGGAAACAGAATATCGAGATCATGCATGACGGTCACCTCACAGACTTTAGTTCTAGCATGCCAGGATGGCCACCACTGATACTATATATCATCCACAATAGTGAAGGACAGTATCTGGCTACTATGTACTATGTGTTATTATTGATACATTAGCATGGTGGTCGTACGAGGGATCGGTGCCTATTATATGTGCAATATGTTATTATTTGTTCGGCTAGCCATGCTTGGATATGGCATGATCTGAAGATCCCTATTATATGCATTATACTACTGGGATAACCCAAACTTCACATAGAAAGTCGTAGGATTATTTGGCCGATTCATTAACCGAATTGATTGTGTATTGTATTATTCTGCTAGCAGTTTAGAGACATGGACTATCGTGGTACAGTGATCTAACCCTTATCCTTGTTTGGTTGTGGGGTTGGGTTATTGTGCTATGATAGGCTATAATCTAAAAAAATAACGCAGAACCTTTAGTTTGACCTTAATCAGAGGATGTACTCTATCTCAGAGTGATACAACATTGCTTGTCCTTGTTGGGTGTAGAAATATTGTATCACCTCGATGATGGGGGTATACGCCTATGATTCTTTGCTCATGCATTACTTATGCTTTGGTTTGGATTTTTATTTCTTCACTCGTGCTATCTTGTGGTACTTGTTATTTCGGGTCTAACCCCACTGATTTTGTATGACCCAGTTTAGAGCCAGAGCCCGATGATCCAGGGTATCTTCCATTGACTAATGGCACACACCTTACGAATGGCCGTTGAGAAACATGAGTGGATTTCTTCTTCACCACTCGTATTGTATATTTATTTTCTTTTTCGGTATTTAGCCCCCAACACCTATTAGCTGAAAAGTCTGGACATTAGTTTCCTTTACATAATTTGTCATGACCCACACCCGGATGATCGAGACACGAGTATATGATACGTCCATCCTACGTCGCAGCATCAGCGATAGAATACTGTCTAAACCTCAATAGAATCATACTAATACAACTAGTTCTATCATGTACTCAATCATAATATTCTAATGGAAAAATGAATAAGGAAGATAATCCAACAATAATCTAAAAGAAATAAAACTAAGCCATGTTACTGAGATAGAAAAATATTAGCCTAGATCTCACCAGAGGTCACTTCTAGGTCCAATATGCAAAAATATTCTCGATCATAGCATCACTCTTAACTCGGGAACATGGAGCACAACAAAGCCTAAAAATGTTATCCAGTCAGGATGGAATGAGTACAACCCAATAACAGTTTCAATTAATTGACAAAGACTATAAAATAGTATTAGTAAATGTAATACATGATGAGAAATCAATAAACCGATATCATGGTATGGTAGTAATGAGAAATAGATAATAGTAAAATTGTAGTCATGGCAGGGAAGGTGATGAACAGTAAGTAACTGGAGCAAGACATCATAATTAGCAGGTATAAACTAAACATGAAAGAACTGTAACTATACTAAGTATTTTGAAATACTAGTTAGATATGTGATCGGCTTGGGATATTCGATAATTTATACTAAGGGAAAAGCTAGCTCAATCATACGTGAAGTGTATGATTAGCTAGTAGCCGATGACTTACAATACTTGCTAATAGTTCATGAACACATATCTAGCTAGTACTTTCCCACCCCAACTAGTATGATGGATCCAACCATGATACATTATGATACAACGATCAATGTCAATAGCAATACGATAAACAATATCAAATATCAATACGATGAATAAAGTAATATCTCATGACTGAAGATCCAATCTATATACTAATTTGTGTACCAACGTATCAGGAATCAGGTATAAAATTACTAAATACATGTATCATAATAATTATCAAATAAAAAAAATTATAAGAGAATGTACTAGTCTGAAATTTGGTGCTGAATATCACACAGTGTCTGACTCGGTGCCTGAAAGACCTATATATGAATTATCATGCCAAATAGTGGTTTGGAATCATAAATAAGCTTAACTAGTCTTGTTTTTAGGTTTCTAGGTCAATTGTAGGTCAATAAGGTCAAACTAGTTAATTACCTTTTTTTTGGTTCCAAATTATCTATCTAGTTGGCATATTAAGCAATACTAATCAATTCTAGATTTTCTAGGTCAAAACATTGCTAATACTAAGTTTCTAGGCCATACAAGTAAATATAGTATATTTTTTATCATAAATATATAATATAGACCCTTAAATATCCACATATTATATCATATCTTAGCCTTTATACTATACCTCACTAGAACCTTAACCAAATTCCAATACCATGCCCTGTCCAATTTACCCAACTTGACACAACTCAACTTACCTTGCCATTACCTAGACTAACACTCAAAACCTATTATCTTAACCACTATCCAATACCCTGACCCATATCAAGATCTCATCTCATATCCAAGATACCTAGCACCTTGTTACCAACACATTGACACTCTAGGAACACACCTTCCTATGAATATCAATCACACACTTACTTACCCCTAGATACTTACAAATACTCAATTTACCCAAACTTGCCTCATACTAGGACAACATACCCACAGTCCTTACATACCTTAGCACTAATATCCTTGTACATCTCTAATAACTCCACTTTAAGACTTTAACATAACCAAGTATCTCATCTATCCAATACATACTTTCTTGTGTATCACAAGATACTTACACACTCACGACATAACTTAAAGACCCTGAAGCACTCCACCTGATACTTGTATCAACCCATGATATACATCATGCTAAAACACACTCACACACTCTCAAGGTATCAATAACACATATACCCACATAATTACATGTACAAATATCTAACAATACCAACACAACATTCTATCTAGACTCTAGTACATCCACACCCACTGATACACTTGGTATTCAATACCACTCAAATGATTGAAACACACTTACACACACACTCTCTCTTAACATAGAACCAACTCACCATAACCCTCTTGCTTTGTACTGAACCACTCTCACTATTATAGACTACAATCCCTCTCCTCTTATCTGACTGTCACTGCTCACACTAGTGCGCCCCCAACACACAGAGACACCTTCACTCCTTGTAACACTCTACATGAACTCATGCTCACCTAGGACTGCAGTGCTAAGTCAAATGCACTGTAGTACTAATCTGCAACTAACCTACTTCCTGTATGCAGAGATCACTCTTCCTAGTTGCTCTACCCACACACCTCATTGTCAAGCTCAGCCAAGGCCTTAACATAGACCCTCCACAAGCAACCTCAAGCTTCACCTATACCTGTAGTCCTTCCTACATGTGCAATATGTGTGCACTTTTGTGCAATATTCTATTGTAGGTCTGAACCAGACTCCTTGTAATACTTCCCGAGCCCCCCATCAAGACTGATGCACACCTACAACAGCAACTTACACCAAAGCCTCAGTCTGCATCACAAACTCTGCTACCCTTGCACCTGTAAACAAGTGCAGAGAGCTCCCTCCTCATGCTACTACACATGCCCCTCAAAGCCTACATCCCATAACTAATGTTGTTGCCACTGCAACTGCCAACCAACAGGCCACACTCTCTTTTCTCTCTGGCACACATCATAACTCCTCTCTACTCCCTCTCACATACACATAAACCCACAACTAGTAATCACATATACTATCAACTTCCCCCTCTAAGCTCTCTATCTCTCTCTCTTATTCTCTCTCTCTCACACACACACAAACATCTCCCATACTATCAAACTCTCAAATATCAACAAGAGTACACTCACCAATTGAAACCCCACTCATACTATACATATATACAACTATATGCATATCAATCACCTCTCCTTCATATATACACACTATTACACCAACAAATTACTCACCCACAACTAAACACACACGACCAACACTACCCACAAACAAAACTTGGTGTGCATCTACTCTAGATACACAAATATCACACCAAACACCATGATACACATGTGGTATACCCCTCCAACACCAATATACACCACCAAAACATATAGAACATAATTTGCATATATAATATATCATAAAAATAGTTAGAAATAATTATTCCTATGCAATTAAGAAGGAAAAGACATAATAGGACACCAATACATAGAAATTACCAATTCTACCAACCGGTATCATGGCGTATCATGATACGGCCTACACATATTCAATTATGGACATGAGGACACTACCATAAGCACAATTAGATACTAAATGTCCCATTGAGGACATAACACAAACACTTTGTAGGCACAATTCGGATTTTCCCTAAATTGTCATAAAAATATCTACAACTATCAAATTAGAAATCTTTACTCCTTAATTCTTTCCCTATTGGGTTGTTCCTAGACATAGGTGAGTTCCTAGAGGTCCAATATGATAATCTAACCATAAAATTGATATAAAAATAGAAATTATACCTTTTGGGAGTTGAAATCCCAATAAAACTCCTCCAATGAACACAATACAATAAGTAGACACAATCTCTCCTATCTAGCTCCTCTCATATGGGTCCTCTTATACTCCAAAGCTTCTAGGCCTCCATGAAATTGAAATAAAAAGGGAATGAGTGGATTTGGTTGGGGAAATTGGTAAAGATTGAATAAATTTGAGATTTTGGGTTTTGGAGAAGATGGAGGCTAATGATATGATGGATAAACAAACCCTAATTAGAGTATGCCTTTTATAGTAGGGTTAGGGTTGATGCTAAAATATTAATTTTGTCCCTCTCTATTGTCATTGTCATACCTCGAAACCAGAATACTGGAGAGCGGGGTAGACAACGGCCAGCTATGTATACTTGGAGCATGTCGGTACTCTGCATATACGGTAAAGCTATAAAATATGGGGGCCAATACTATAATCCATCAGTCATTCCTAGGTCAAACGGTCCTAAGTGTCTCAATCACAAACAAATAAGCAATATACAAGAAATATGATCATCGGGAGCAAAATAGCAAAGTGTCCCATACCAGATATACATAGATGATCATGAAGCTAGTAATACAAAATAGAGAACTAGCAGAGTATAAGTCATAAATGATCAATACTAGCCATGGTCTAGATATACGCTAATCATGTCAGTGCCCGTGGGCAGAATATCAAATCTAAAATATGAGCTAACACGTGCTCGATAGATAAATGCCTTAAAAGAATATACAGTACGAGATCTAGTGGGAATGGAAGAAAACCCACTCAGGCTGTCTGGTGCTCCGGGTAGTCACCATCCGCGGAAAGAAAAGTAAGATCCTCGGGCTCTGCTACCGGATCTGGCCGAGCATAACCAGTAGGGTCAAGCCCCCAAATAGTAAGTACCACAAAGGAAGCCAAACTAGTAACTAAAATCAGTAAAATAATATGGAGCTACAATACACTAAGTAATATGAATAAATAAATAAGGATCGAGACTCGTGCGCTACCACTGCACTTATCTCGAGAAAAGAAAGACAATGAGCTGAATAACATATAACCACTAGAAATATAATGGGCACTATATAAACACAAAAATAACACAACTTTATATGTACAAGATAGATCAATCACAACTACACAGGTAAACATAGAGCTAAGGTGCACAACACAAGCCACAACAGAAAATGCCATGAACAGGAAACATAAGAACGTTGTTACTAGCTACTGCCTGCTGAATACTGGTTAAAAATACATAGGGTGTAATTTTCCCCTACTAATACTGATGTCTGATCGAGTCAAGTATACATAGAGTGTAAAATTATCCTCTACTAATACAAATGACTGGTCGTGTCAAATATTCGTAGAGTGTAATCATCCTCTAATAATATAAGTGCCTGGTCGTATCAAATGTATATAGAGTGTAATCATCCTCTACTAATACAAATGTCTGGTCATATCAAATGTATAAACATCACCTACTAATACAAGTGCCTGGTGTTGAAGAATAAAAAATACGCTGGATAGCTCTACGCAGCATATTGATGCAAAGCAGCATAAACAGAGGACTTCAGAGCCTTCAAACGTGCAAACAGAGCTTCTCCGCCAAAGCACAGTGAGAAATATAGGCTCGAGGACCATCCACGTAGGGCAGTATGCCCAGGCTGCTTCGGCGTAAACAGGGTACTTTATCGCCTTTATGGCGTAAAACTCATCCTCTTTCAATGCAGCATTGAAGTGTACGAGGGACGCTTTGTATTCCCTTCAATGAACCTGTCAGATCCTGCAATGAACCTGACGTCTCGACTTCTGACAAAGGGATACTGCTCGACTACCCAGGCGACGGCTATAATGATGGCGAGGCACTGCAACCCAGGCTGTCATTTACTGCCATTTCCCTTGCGTAAACCGCTTTTACGTACACAGAGGAATACGCTGCCTAGTTTTTACAAAGGCAGATGAGAGCTCCTTATGCTCCGCGAAAGACAAACCGCCTGCCACGTCAAAAGCTGCACTCCGTACGGGACTCGAGGCGCGTCTCTACATTTAATGCACAAGCGGTGACAGGCCATCAAGGCACGTCTCTGCAATTAATGCGTCGAATACTGACAGATGCCTGAGGCACGTCTCTGCGTTCGATGCACAGAAGGGTGACAGACCTTCAAAATATGCCTCTGCATTTAATACGCAAAATGATGGCGGATCTCCACATTTAATGCAGGAGATTTGATTGAATGTCACCGAACCGTCGTCTAGTGACATCCCCTTTGCAAGAGCTGCTCCTACGCATACAAAGGAATACGCTGCCTAGTTTTACATAGGCAAACATGAGCTTCTTACACTCCGCAGAAGACGAACAGACTACAACGACAGCGGTTACTCTTCGCACAGGGTTCAAGGTGCGTATCTGTATTTAATATACGGAATGATGGCAAATCTTAAAGATAAGCATCTACATTTAATGCACAGGATGGGGGCAGATCTCTGCATTTAATACAAGAGATCTGATTATCTCCAAGAGCCGTAATTTTGGCTAAAACGTCCACATCATCACTCTGGCACGTTACGCAGTGGCTTCTACGCCCATTCAGCTTCGGAGCCTGCTCGGCTTCTACGCCCATTCAGCTTCGGCGCCTGCTCGGAATTCTACGCCTACTCGGCCTTTATGACCACTCGGCTTCTACGACTACTCGGCCTTTATGACCACTCGGCTTTTACGTCTACTCAGCTTCGGTGACTGCTCGACTTCTACGCCCATTCAGCTTCGGCGCCTGCTCGGGCTTCTATCACGACCCGCACCCAAAATTTGGGCATGAGTCGTGGGTACGTCCAGCCTACGCCGCAGCATCGACGGTAGAACGCTGTCTAGGTCTCAACACAACATATATCCTGTCAATCGTCTCAACTCCGTATGGAGGACAATGATAATAATTCACAGTTCTATAAATATACTCAATCACAAGCTATAAGAAATAATGGCACGAAGAGAATGGAAAAGAGTTCTATATAAACCAATCACAAAAGTGCAACACAAGTCCTGGGTCTAAATGACCTCACAAAGTCACAAAATAATAACTACAGCTCAGTCTCAGTCTGAAACAATAAATATAGAAAAGTAATCTAAGTACTGGCAGGTAAGATCTCCTCTAGGATAGGCAACTCCTCTGGGATTTCCGGAGTGAAATCTCCCTCTAATCCTGGGCCGTAATGAGTGGGGCACAAGTTCTCCAGGTCCTCTGAAAAATGTTACCCAGTCAGGATTGGAGCGAAGCACAAGCACTAACAGCAGTTTCATTAAATTGACAAAAACTATAAACAGTGTAAGAAATACAAGATAAGAATAAATGCTGGAAATGTAAGGTACTGGAGAAATGAAATAGGCAATTGTCACTACCACATTTTAAAAAAAGAGTATTTTAGTAATTTCCTATTTAAATAAATATTGTGCATGGTAAATAATTTTTGTTGTATTATTTAATTGTTGTTGGATGTTATTTAATTATTTTGGACTTATTTTAGTGGACCCAACTAGTGTAGTTTGGACCCATGGACCAACATGAATTAAATAGTTAGATTTGGCCCATTTAGAAAGCCCATAGTTAAGGAGATGGATTAAATTAATTAAGTGATTAGACTAGAAGCTTCCTTTCTTAATTATTTCTTCATGAGAGGCCCCAAGGGGTACATTGGATATTTTAAAATTACTTGGGAGAGGGGCAAGGCCGGCCTATTAAAAGAGGGGGGAAATTTCTCTCTCCTCTCATTCTCATTCCAAATCTAGATCTAGAATTTCCTACTCCCAAATTCCCTCCATTCCCATTCCAATTCCCTACCAAATTCATTCCAAATTCTTCCCAATTCACCATTAGAGAAGGAGGAAGCAAGGATCTAGAAGAAGGAAGCAAGGATCTACAAAGAGAAGCAAGGATCTACAATTTGGAAGCAAGTTCTTCTCAATTGGAGGTTTCATTGGGAATCCATCTCCCAATAGGTATAATTCAGATTTTTCCATTTAAATAGCTTCTAAATCTGAGATTTAATCATGTAAAATCAACCTATATGTATGTACTACCCATAGGACTTTGTTTTGTGTTCATAGGAGACCCATGGAGAAAGTTATGGTGCTTTTTGTGTTAATTTTGTTGGAATTCCGAATTTACATTTTGTTGTGTGTATCAATTGATCCTATAGATCAATTGGACATGAGCTTATGTGTTTGGGGCTAGTGTCGTGTCCATAATTTGGTACATGTGGTTCGTATCCCAACTATTTGGTGATACATGTTATTTTGGGGGTTTTCCCTCTGACACGGGGCTTTGAACATGTCGTATTTTGACACGGACACATAGATCTACTTTTGACACTTTGATTTATTCATAAATATTATTTGTGATTTGTTTGTATCCTTCGGGGTACAATTGGTTGTGTGTTGGACTCGTGTCACATGCGTATCCTAGATCTAGTGGGATACGGTGTGATACTCTCCAATTGTGTGGATTTTTGAATAGATCTAATTATGTATGGTTTAAATTCTTCAATTATAATTAGTAAATATATATAGATATTATATATTTATTTTGTGTATTTATTATAGTAATTATTGTAGCATAGATCTATATATTTTTGTGTGTGCTAATATGATGTACAAATATAATATATAGTTTTTTTGCATGTAATTATATATGTACTTATGTTAATAGTATAAATTATACATAAATGTTTTATAAAATATATTTATGTGTTTAATTGTGTAATTATATTATTTATAATTATTATGTAATTATTTGTATATTAATGTATATATTTTAGGTTTGCTTCTAGCCATGTAAAATATGAACATTAATATGTGCATGTGTTGTAACTATTAGTATTTAATTATAAGTTTATATGTGCATATATATATAAGTATATAATTATTTATTTATATATATGTATTGTGATTATTATTGCATATATATATTTATATATATATATATTTCTGTGTTTTAGTGACAGTGGATTTGTGACAGTGAAACTGTCGCTAAATAGGCGGGTCAGCAGCAGCCGCTGTAGCCCACTGTGCATTAATGACAGTTCTGTCATTAATGCTGTGGACGGGATCTTAGCAGCAGTGGCGACAGTTTTCGGTGACAGTTGATTAACTGTCACCAATGCAGCAGCAGTGGGTTTTATTACACAGTGGTTTTTACGACGTTTTCTGTGACAGTTGAGACTGTCACTATAAGCTGTTTTAATTAAATTATATTTTTAACTCCCTGTTTTCAGTGACGCTTTGGCAGTTTTAAATTATATTTTATATATTATTATTGTATATATATATATGTGTATATATATGTGTTTTGTGAGGTATAATATTTGTAATAATATATTATTTTATTTGTATAAATATTGGTTGTTTATATATTATATTAAAGTATGTATTATTTATATTATTAGTATACTTTGTGTGAGTATCTTTTGGGATCTAATTTTGATTCCTAAATTGTTGTATTTTATTTCTATATTATTTTATATAGTTTTCTTGTGAGGTTGACCTTGGTTTGACTTTAGTTGACTTTAGAGTTGACCATAGTTGACTTTTGACTTAACATTTATTTATTGACCTAGGAGTTGACTAGTTTGACTTGTTCTCTTTCCGGGACCTTGTTTTAATGTGGTATTCCATATCTAGGTCTTCGAGGCACCGAGTCAGACATCTGTGAGACTGTTCTTTAGATTTTAGGCGAGTACATTCTCTGATAGTTTCTCATTTATGATATCCTCTATGTTCGTTGTATCTAGTGTAGATTTACATGTTTCTCTCGACACTATGGTTACACAGATTGGTATATTCGGATCTCGTCATGAGATATTATTCCTTGGTATATGGTGTATATGGTGCAAGTATTGTTTCATTGGTTATGTTATACATGTACAGACACCGATTCTCGGGGAGACTAGCTATCTTCTTGGAGAATCTAGTGCCATAGCATACCGTGGTTGGATCTATTATACCAGTTGGGGTGGGGAGTATTAGTATAGATATGTGATCAAATCCCTATTGAATAAAGTATTGGTAAGCGAATAGTGTTGATCATGCACCGCACGTATGATTAGCCAGGCCGCATTGTATCTTGCCCAAGCCGATCACATGTTAAGCTAGTACTCACACACTTAGTCATTAGTATTATTGTTTCATTGGCATATTGTTCATTATTGTATTTCTTTCCAGTATTTCCTTATTGTCTATATATCTCATGTATCTATTTTGTGCATCTTGTTTATCCACAGCTATTTACTGATTCATCGTTTTTATCATGGATTAGAACTACTGTTAGAGATGTACTCTGCTCCTTTCCTGACTGGATATATTTTTCCAGATGACACTGAGGAGTACCCTACCTATTATGGACCCTAGGATATTGTGGGTTTAGATTCGGAGACCCTGGCTCAAGAGGGACTTATCCCAACTGAGACAGTTGACCCTGGAGTGTAGCTTGTAGTATGATAGTATTCTTTTATACTGGATTTGTCTCCAGCTTATTTTTGTTACTCTTCAGACTCATTGATGTATTATTTTAAACTCATGAGTTGATGACTATTCTATTCTTATCTGATTCGTGTTCATTCTATCTTAGTTCTGTGATTGAGTACACTATCTTTTGGTGGTTCATTATATTAGATAGACTTTCTAGACAGCGTTCTACCGCCGATTCTGCGGCGTAGGCTGGGCGTTGTTTCCGACTAGTGCCCTTACCCCGGGTGCGGGTCGTGACACGTTTTTGGTGGTGGCCCATGCAGGTCTAGCTTCACAAGTATGTGATGTCGTGGTAGTGCAACAACTTAGTTGTACTACTGCAAGCCTGCAATAGGATATAGGGAATAGGCTGAGATACTCAATCATATCTAGAAAAATTCTTTTGATTCAACTATTCTCCTTTGACATTGATACTTGATCTCTTAAACTATCCTTTCCTTGATGTCTTATATCTTGTGCCATATTGATTCTTTATTTCGCTTTGTCTCAGGATGCCGCCTAAGACTAGATCACAGCAGGGGAGAGCAGCTTCTGAGAGGTCTGCGACATCCCGAGGGCCTGCACCAGTCACTTCTCCGGTGATTGGAGTGTCAGCTGCTTTCGGAGGTCCACCACCTACTCAGAGGACTGTGCCAGCTGTATCTGAGGGGCTTCCACCTCCACCTCCTGTGCCAGCAGAGGCGTCACAAATATTTACACTGTTTCGTGAGATGCTCGAGGCACAGAGGGCTCAGTCAGAGGCACATCAGAGGCAGACCGACGTTCTACGGCAGGGCATCGAGAGTGCTCATCAGCTTGCTCGTGCTGTAGTTGAGAGAGGAGTTCTAATCCAGCAGCAGGTTGTTCATCAAGTTGGTCAGCTTCGGCCAGGCAATATTCAGGACTTTAAGAAACTGGAGCCTAGGGTTTTCAAAGGGACGGAGGGCATCGTCTATGCTGATGATTGGCTCGAGGACATTGAGCGTCTTATGAGGGTGTCCCGTCTTTCTGAAGATCTGAAGGTTGAGGCGGTAGGACTTCAACTGTTCAACGTCGCTCGCACTTGGTTCAGGAATAAGCCGGTTCTAGTTGACGCAGGACAATCTTGGGAGGTATTCAAGGACCTTTTCAAGAAGAAGTTTTTTGCTCGGATAGACAGGCTTGACTTGGGGAGACAATTTGAGAGTCTCATTCAGGGGAGCATGTCTGTGGAGGAATACGCTGCGGAGTTCGGTAGATTGAGCCGATTTGCAAAGTACTTGGTGAGGGAGCCGGAGGTTCGAGCTATTCGTTTCCGAGAGGGTCTAACTGGGAGGTGAAGATTCTCATTCCATCTTTTTATGAGACATACTCTGAGATACTTGCGGAGGCACGCAAGGTTGAGCGGGATCTGGGTTTGAAGACCAAGAGAGACCGTGATTCTTTTCTGGGGGCCAACGGCAGTGCAGTATCTGCCAAACGTCCTCATTTCCAGTCCAGACCTTTCCAGCAGCCACAGTAGAACCAGACTCCAGCTAGAGCGCCTTTTCACCAGGCACCTCAGCAGTAGAGGCAGTTACAGCAGGCCCCATGCAACTTCTGCAAGAAGCCCGGCCACATCTGGGAAGTTTGCAGGAGGAGGCTAGGAGTTTGTTTGTATTGTGGTACTGAAGGGCATCAATCGAGGGAGTGTCCTCGTCGTGCAGTTCAAGGAGCAGCTCCAGCTCCGAGGACACAGACGAGACCACCTGCAGCACAGCCGAGGGGACCGCTTTCGACACAGCAACAGTATTTTGTCCAGCATTAACAGCAGGGAGGTGCTCGGCAGGGACGAGCGTTTGCTATGACCGTCGAAGAGGAGGAACCCACAGGAGATGTCATCGCAGGTTCTATTCTTCTTGATTCCATTCCAGCTTTAGCTTTGTTTGATAGTGGTGCTTCCTACAGTTTTGTATCTGTTTCTTTTGCTCTGAAGCATGGTTTGGTAGCTGAGTCTTTGCTTAGGACTTACAAGATCATGACCGGGGGAGGCATTATCCTGGTTAATGATATTTGCAAGGATCGGAGAGTTACTCTGGGAGGCCGGGAGTTGAGTGCGTGTCTACTTGTAATGCCACTTCCAAGCTATGACATTGTACTTGGGATGGATTGGTTGAGTAGGCACCGTGCTAGCATAGACTGTAGAGGAGGTAGAGTTTTGTTTGGTTAGCCAGGAGAGCCAGAGTTCGAGTTTTCTAGAGGAGCTGCGGAGCAGGGAGAAAGCATTATTTGTGGAGCTATGGTGGAAGACAAGAAGTTGCCACATCCGTTGATAGCAGAATTCTTGGATGTGTTTCCTGAGGAATTGCCAGGATTGCCACCAGATCGAGATGTTGAATTTTTTATAGACTTGGTGCCAGTGCAGAACCAATTTCGTAACATGTCTATAGAGTAAACAACAGCGAGCTGGTCGAGTTGAAGAAGCAGGTGGACGAATTGCAGGATAAGGGGTTTATCAGATCGAGTTCTTCACCATGGGGAGCCCCGGTATTGTTTGTACCGAAGAAGGATGGATCGGTGCGTATGTGCATTGATTACAGGGCTTTGAATAATCTCACTATCAAGAATAAGTATCCTTTGCCACGGATTGATGATCTGTTTTATCAGTTGAGTGGTGCGAAGGTGTTTTCTAAGATAGATTTGAGATCAGGCTACCATCAAGTGAAGGTGAAGCCGAAGGACATACCGAAGACTGCTTTTAGAACTCGGTATGGTCAGTACGAGTTTATGGTGATGTCGTTTGGTTTGACTAATGCACCGGCGGTATTTATGAACTTGATGAACAAGGTATTCCACCAGTACCTTGACAAGTTCGTGGTAGTGTTCATCGACGACATACTCATATACTCGAGGACACCGGAGGAGCATGAGGAGCATCTGAGGATTGTGTTGGATGTGTTGAGGAAGGAGAAGCTGTATGGGAAGTTGTCCAAATGTGAGTTTTTCTTGGACAAAGTAGAATTCTTGGGGCATGTTGTGACTGGTGATGGTATTTCAGTAGATCCGAAGAAGATTTCAGCAGTGGAATCTTGGAAGACTCCGAGTTCAGTAGCAGAGATCAGGAGTTTCTTGGGATTGGCAAGCTATTACAGGAAGTTTGTGCAAGATTTTTCAAGGATTGCCGAGCCGATGACCAGACTCACAAGGAAGGATGTGGAGTTTGTTTGGACGGAGGATTGCCAGGTTGCTTTTGAGGAGTTGAAGAAGAGGTTGACGTCTGCTCCTATTTTGACGTTGCCATCAGGGTCCGGAGGTTTCACTATTTATAGTGATGCATCGGAGAAGGGTTTAGGTTGTGTTCTTCAGCAGCATGGGAAGGTGATTGCCTATGCATCCAGATAATTGCGTCCTCATGAAAAGAACTATCCTACCCATGATTTGGAGTTGGCAGCTGTCATATTCGCCCAGAAGTTGTGGAAACATTATTTGTACGGAGAGCGTGTGGAGATCTTCACAGACCACAAAAGCTTAAAGTACGTTTTCACGCAGAAGGAGTTGAACATGAGGCAGCGTCGATGGTTGGAATTGATGAAGGATTTTGATATCTCTTTGCAATATCATCCTGGGAAAGCCAATATAGTTGCCGATGCTTTGAGCAGGTATCCGGTAGCTATGTTCTTGACGCAGGATCGATATTTGTTGGAGGACTTGGAGAGCTTGGGCATTGAGGTGATTATTCCTGGGTGTGCTATGCAAATGTGGGGATTGCAGATACACTCAGTTTTGATGGACAGGATCAAGGCAGCACAGTATGATGATGTATCCTTGAGGAGTATCAGAGCTCAAGTGAGAGCAGGATTGGAGGATGATTTCACTATTGCAGAGGATGGATCTTTGAGGCATGGAGTTAGATTGTGTGTGCCTAGTGGGGAGTTACGAGAGGAGGTTTTGCAGAAAGCGCATCGCTCTCAGTATTCCATGCATCCAGGTGCTAACAAGATGTATCGGGATATGCGAGAGAGTGTGTGGTGGTATGGCATGAAGAGGGAAGTGGCACAGTTTGTATCCAGATGCTTAGTGTGCCAGCAGGTGAAAGCCGAGAGGCAGAGGCCAGGAGGTTTACTTCAGCCATTACCCATTCCAGAGTGGAAGTGGAAACGCATTACTATGGATTTTGTGTCCGGACTTCCACGATCTCCAGGAGGGAAAGACGCGATTTGGGTCATTGTTGATAGATTTACCAAGTCGGCCCACTTTTTGCCTTTCAAAGTGGGTTTGTCTACGGAGAAGCTGGCAGAGATGTATGTGAGGCAGATCGTTAGGATACACGGAGTTCCCGTCAGCATAGTCTCAGATCGAGATAGTCGTTTCACTTCTCATTTCTGGAGGAGTTTGCAGGAGAGTTTGGGCACTCAGCTCAAGTTCAGTACTGCATATCATCCCCAGACAGATGGGCAGTCAGAGAGGACTATCCAGACTCTCGAGGATATGTTGCGCACTTGTGTACTAGATTTCGGGGGTTCTTGGGAGGACCATCTCCATTTGGTAGAGTTTGCTTACAACAACAGTTACCAGGCCAGTATAGAGATGTCACCTTTTGAAGCTCTATATGGTCGGAGGTGTCGTACTCCTTTGTCTTGGGACGATGTTGGAGAGAGAGTTTTGCTTGGGCCAGAGATGGTTGTGGAGGCAGCAGAGAAGGTTCATTTGATCAGAGACAGACTTCGAGTGGCGCAGGACAGACAGCGGCATTGGGCCGATAGCCATCGGAGACCTTTGGAGTTTGAGGTATAGTTTAGATTTTGTTTGTGCTTGTTCTTATTTGTTATAGATTAAGTTCTTAAGATGGTGTTTTGTTCTAGGTGGGTGGTTTGGTGTTTCTAAGGATTTCTCCAACACGAGGCACGATTCACTTCGGTGGAGGCGGAAAGCTTAGTCCGCGATTCATCGGACCTTTCACTATTCTAGAGAGGGTCGGTGCAGTTGCTTATAGACTAGACTTGCCACCTGCATTGGAGGGAGTGCAAAATGTGTTTCATGTGTCGCAGTTGAGATGATACGTGGCAGATCCTAGTCATGTATTGGATCACTCGGAGATAGAGGTGGGCCCTACTCTTAGCTATCCAGAGCAGGCAGTTGAGTCTGGATCGGAGAGAGAAGGTGCTGAGGAACCAGACTATTCCTTTGGTGCACGTCGCATGGAGGCATCACTCTCCGGGGGAGTCTACCTAGGAGAGAGAGGATGACATGCGAGAGCGTTATCCATATTTGTTTGTACCTTGAGGTATGTTATTTCTAGTTATGTTCTGTTCATTGTTATGTTCTGTTCATTAGTTAGTTGTGATTCTTTAGTTCTGTTCTGTGTTTTTCTGGGGGTAGTTTTCGTCTTTGAATTTCGAGGACAAAATTATTTTAAGGAGGGTAGACTTGTCACTATCACATTTTAGGAAAAAGGGTATTTTAGTAATTTCCTATTTAAATAAATATTGTGCATGGTAAATAATTTTTGTTGTATTATTTAATTATTATTGGATGTTATTTAATTATTTTGGACTTATTTTAGTGGACCCAACTAGTGTAGTTTGGACCCATGGACCAACATGAATTAAATAGTTAGATTTGGCCCATTTAGAAAGCCCATAGTTAAGGAGATGGATTAAATTAATTAAGTGATTAGACTAGAAGCTTCCTTCCTTAATTATTTTTTCATGAGAGGCCCCAAGGGGTACATTGGACATTTTACAATTGCTTGGGAGAGGGGCAAGGCCGGCCTATTAAAAGAGGGGGGAAATTTCTCTCTCCTCTCATTCTCATACCAAATCTAGATCTAGAATTTCCCACTCCCAAATTCCCTCCATTCCTATTCCAATTCCCTACCAAATTCATTCCAAATTCTTCCTAATTCACCATTAGAGAAGGAGGAAGCAAGGATCTAGAAGAAGGAAGCAAGGATCTACAAAGAGAAGCAAGGATCTACAATTTGGAAGCAAGTTCTTCTCAATTGGAGGTTTCATTGGGAATCCATCTCCCAATAGGTATAATTTAGAATTTCCTATTTAAATAGCTTCTAAATCTGAGATTTAATCATGTAAAATCAACCTATACGTATGTACTACCCATAGGACTTTGTTTTGTGTTCATAGGAGACCCATGGAGAAAGTTATGGTACTTTTTGTGTTAATTTTGTTGGAATTCCGAATTTACATTTTGTTGTGTGTATCAATTGATCCTATAGATCAATTGGACATGAGCTTATATGTTTGGGGCTAGTGTCATATCCATAATTTGGTACATGTGGTTCGTATCCCAACTATTTGGTGATACGTGTCATTTGGGGGTTTTCCCTCCGACACGGGGCTTTGAACATGTCGTATTTTGACACGGACACATAGATCTACTTTTGACACTTTGATTTATTCATAAATATTATTTGTGATTTGTTTGTATCCTTCGGGGTATAATTGGTTGTGTGTTGGACTCGTGTCACATGCGTATCCTAGATCTAGTGGGATACGGTGTGATACTCTCCAATTGTGTGGATTTTTGAATAGATCTAATTATGTATGGTTTAAATTCTTCAATTATAATTAGTAAATATATATAGATATTATATATTTATTTTGTGTATTTATTATAGTAATTATTGTAGCATAGATCTATATATTTTTGTGTGTGCTAATATGATGTACAAATATAATATGTAACTTTCTTGCATGTAATTATATATGTACTTATGTTAATAGTATAAATTATACATAAATGTTTTATAAAATATATTTATGTGTTTAATTGTGTAATTATATTATTTATAATTATTATGTAATTATTTGTATATTAATGTATATATTTTAGGTTTGTTTCTAGCCATGTAAAATATGAACATTAATATGTGCATGTGTTATAAATATTAGTATTTAATTATAAGTTTATATGTGCATATATATATAAGTATATAATTATTTATTTATATATATGTATTGTGATTATTATTGCATATATATATTTATATATATATATATATATATATTTCTGTGTTTTAGTGACAGTGGATTTGTGACAGTGAAACTGTCGCTAAATAGGCGGGTCAGCAGCAGCCGCTGTAGCCCACTGTGCATTAATGACAGTTCTGTCATTAATGCTGCGGACGGGATCTTAGCAGCAGTGGCGACAGTTGATTAACTGTCACCAATGCAGCAGCAGTGGGTTTTATTACACAGTGGCTTTTGCGACGTTTTCTGTGACAGTTGAGACTGTCACTATAAGCTGTTTTAATTAAATTATATTTTTAACTCCCTGTTATCAGTGATGCTTTGGCAGTTTTAAATTATATTTTATATATTATTATTGTATATATATATGTGTGTATATATATGTGTTTTGTGAGGTATAATATTTGTAATAATATATTATTTTATTTGTATAAATATTGGTTGTTTATATATTATATTAGAGTATGTATTATTTGTATTATTAGTATACTTTGTGTGAGTATCTTTTGGGATCTAATTTTGATTCCTAAATTGTTGTATTTTATTTCTATATTATTTTATATAGTTTTCTTGTGAGGTTGACCTTGGTTTGACTTTAGTTGACTTTAGAGTTGACCATAGTTGACTTTTGACTTAGCATTTATTTTTTGACCTAGGAGTTGACTAGTTTGACTTGTTCTCTTTTCGGGACCTTGTTTTAATGTGGTATTCCATATCTAGGTCTTCGAGGCACCGAGTCAGACATCTGTGAGACTGTTCTTTGGATTTCAGGCGAGTACATTCTCTGATAGTTTCTCATTTATGATATCCTCTATGTTCGTTGTATCTAGTATAGATTTACATGTTTCTCTCGACACTATGGTTACACGGATTGGTATATCCGGATCTCGTCATGAGATATTATTCCTTGGTATATGGTGTATATGGTGCAAGTATTGTTTTATTGGTTATCTTGTACATGTACAGACATCGATTCTCGAGGAGACTAGCTATCTTCTTGGGGAATCTAGTGCCATAGCATACCGTGGTTGGATCTATTATACCAGTTGGGGTGGGGAGTATTAGTATAGATATGTGATCAAATCCCTATTGAATAAAGTATTGGTAAGCGAATAGTGTTGATCATGCACCGCACGTATGATTAGCCAGGCCGTATTGTATCTTGCCCAAGCCGATCACATGTTAAGCTAGTACTCACACACTTAGTCATTAGTATTATTATTTCATTGGCATATTGTTCATTATTGTATTTCTTTCCAGTATTTCCTTATTATCTATATATCTCTTGTATCTATTTTGTGCATCTTGTTTATCCACAGCTATTTACTGATTCATAGTTTTTATCATGGATTAGAACTGCTATTAGAGATGTACTCTGCTCCTTTCATAACTGGATATATTTTTCCAGATGACACTGAGGAGTACCCTACCTATTATGGACCCCAGGATGTTGTGGGTTTAGATTCGGAGACCCTGGCTTAAGAGGGACTTATCCCAATTGAGACAGTTGACCCTGGAGTGTAGCTTGTAGTATGATAGTATTCTTTTGTACTGGATTTGTCTCCAGCTTATTTTTGTTACTCTTCAGACTCATTGATGTATTATTTTAAACTCATGAGTTGATGACTATTCTATTCTTATCTGATTCATGTTCATTCTATCTTAGTTCTGTGATTGAGTACACTATCTTTTGGTGGTTCATTATATTAGATAGACTTTCTAGACAGCGTTCTACCGCCGATTCTGTGGCGTAGGCTGGGCGTTGTTTCCGACTAGTACCCTTACCCCGGGTGCGGGTCGTGACAGCAATCGAGCATCTAGCAATGAACAGTAAATAGTGAATGCTAGAACAATAAGTAGTGAATGCTAGAACAAGTGAATCTGAATAAAGAATAGACATCTAGCTAAGTATTTGAATTATCAGTTTATTATGTGATCGGCTTGGGACTAGATCAGGCTGGTTATATATGATTAACTATGATTCATGTAGGTCAGGCTAACCATATGGTTAACTATGATGCATGTAGTGGTCAGGCTAATTATATATAACAGCTATGAAGCATGTAAATGGTCAGGCCGCACCCGACGTGAGAAGTGGGGTGAGCTATGATGCATGTAAATGTTTGGATATGATCACATAATCTACTAATAGTTCCCCATACAAGGACTGCCCATGGTCTACAACAACTGGAACTAGGTAATGCTCACTGTCAACCACCCTTTCATTGATACGAGAGTATCAAGGTATCTTGCCCAGGTCTTCCCCCTTGTCTGCACACACTGCCAACTACTAAATACATTCTTGTATTTGACTGTGCTCAGGTTCACCCTATTCCTTGCAATCGGTACAAGTGCACACCTCAGTCTAATGCCAACTTGAGGTTGTTGCTGTTGCACATCAAGCATCTCTATACCTCACAGTCCACACGTTCAACTTCAGATACCATATACTTCACACTGAACACTCACACACTTAACTGTTAGGATACTGAAACTCTGAACTCACTCACTGAGTTCTCACTGATACACTATGACACAGGGTCATACACAAGTTCACACACACTGAACACACAGAGATAGGTACACAGGTTTCTCATACACAGATACAAGGACACAGATACACATACACTGGGACCTGACCTAGACACTGAGACACAAGGGAAACCCGACTTAACACAGTATACACAATACCCGACTGTGCACACAGTTTTCTCTAAAACTCGACTGCTCACACCCTTCTAAACAACCAACACCACTATATACATATGCATATATATATATATCATACATTAAAATAGGTTATATTGAATAGATTAGAAAGTTATTCCCTTAGCAATCATTTCATCAAACACATGAAGTGCAGAAAAACGAATTTATATACAAACCCATAAATTCTCAATCAAAACCCTAAGAATCGAGATCTAACCATACATTAGGGATGAAATCGGTCCACTAGCAAACCCCTAGGGTTAGGGTTCCTGAAAATTGGGGGAAAAACACCCGTAGGTCACCAAAACCTTAATTCGACCTAGGTTTTCATGTAGAACCTACGAAATCGAGATCCATACAAAAGAGGGTTCCCTAAAATCGAAATCTAACAGCAAGGGTTCCTAAAGGCCAACCACAAATAGAAAAAACAGAAATCAATAGATAAAAAATCGGATTTACCTATGGGAGATGGTTTCTCCAATGAAGGTTCTTCTTTCCCAAGGCTTCTTGACCCCAGATCCTTGTTTTCCCTTTGTTGGAGGAGGAAGAGGGATCTCCTAGGTCTAGATTCCGAATTTGTGGTGGGGGAAAGGGCCTTTCTAATGGAGGCTAGGGTTTCTCTCTTCATGAAGGAAAAGAGGGTTCCCTTTTATATTAAAACTAGGTTAGGGTTTCTAATGCATAGTTTTAGGTTAAACCCCCATGTTAGGTCATGCAGAACTCAATTAGCTCAGGTTTAGTCATGCTAGGGTTTGAGGTTCAACCCTAAAGTTGGAATTCTAGGGTTTGTCTAGAATTTGGGTTTTCAAATTAGGGTTATTCATTAGGTTTATAGTCCTAATGAGTTCTAGGGTTTGACCTAAACCAAACACAACTAACAACATATAAATAGTTTATAAAACTCAGCAGATTAAGTTAATACATAATTATTCAAAATAGTAAAATTACACAAATGCCCTAATCTGGAAATGTGGTAGTGACAAGTCTACCCTCCTTAAAAGAATTTCGTCCTCGAAATTTAAAGTCCTCATAGTAGTGTTTACTCATACACATTATTATTTTCCATAAATAGTGAAATTCAACAACCCACATAATCCTGAAATAATCCACCTTGTCGTTTCAAAATTTTCAAAAATTTCCGAAATTACTATATTCCTGAAATATCCTCAAAATAAAAAAATTAGTTTCCATTTCCTCATAATTCCCACGAATTTAAAATAAAAATTTGTACTCGGAATTTGATATCCCTATCAACTGACCTTTAGTCCACAACATCCATGATTACATCCTCATTGCATACACCTGCTTATTAATACTTAAATCTGATACCAAGATTCTCTAATATAACCATGGTTCAATAATGCACCCAAATTTGATACCTCTATCTCTTTAGTACCACATTCTCTATCAGTTCTTGTTCCTACTACAATTGTCCATACTATTGTTCCCATCACTCCAGTGCACACCAAGTGTAACACCATACTAAGTATTGCTCTTCCCAACACAACTCTAGATGGACACCCAAGTCAGTCTGCGGTGCTATCTCAATCATGCTCAAGTCATCAGATCCTTACACCTGTATATCATCTACTCCTATATTTAATATTCATATTTCTCATCTACCATAAAATTAATCCTCAAAATAATCGTCAAGGTTTAACTTCTCGATCAACTTAAAAATAATTTGCATATACCTCCTCAAAGTCAGATACTCAACATCGAAATAAAAATTTTAATCACTTCTAAAATCTTTGTAGCCTTGACCATGTTTATGGAATCAAAATTTGAACCCTAAAAAATTTTAATGACATAAATCTCAACTCCTCAATAATTCTCAAAGTTAAAATTTATTTCCACTCTTTAATTTTATAAATCCACAAACATACATATAAGTGCTCACAGTCTCTAATACTCGAGGTGCACTCAATACATCTATTGTCTACAACTGTGTACTAAAATTGTACTGCCCGAATCGCTTGCACTATTACCTCCAATGATCAAAGTTATCATCACATGTATCTTCTCCAATGATTTTCTATCTATATTAATTGATACACCAATCTAACTATCATCACACGTAGTACTTACTGTTATTAGCACCATTCTCAATAATCCTTGATATAGACTCACTAGCACTATTGGTATGGTAACACTAGCTTCATCATTAGATCACCTCGTCACATTGACTAGAACTTAAGATCTCTTGCAATTTCTATAATACCCATGCTTTACTTCAATCTCAAGGACAGGCATATGGTTCCATATCTTGATTGATGTATAAGCATATCTCTTAAACCTTTTACAGCCTGTTAAACTAATATGTGATACATTTCATAACTTTCATTACCAATCTTGATATTTCTCTACTCATGGCATCTCATTAAAACCCTTTATGCATATACATTTCTTTACTCTTGATACACCCAGTATCAATCATCAAATTGAACATCATGCTCCATTAATCTTTAACACAATTCTTTGATACTTAATTGTTTACATAGATCATCCAATTACATAATTTTAATGACTACCCAGGACTGGCATGCTGATTCTGACACTTACTCTTGGAACCATCATTGATACTCTTACTCCTTCTTCTACCTATAGTACCAATATTGACTATAATAACACCTATCATAGAACTATTGCTACAAGGTACTATGCTATGGGTATCTCTAGATTAATGCCTACTGCTCCCATGTCCAACTAAGAACCACTTACAAACTCACAAGTCACACTCAGTCAACACTAATACAAGACACAAACAAAATTGTAAGTCACTAATTATCATACTAACAAGGAATCCTCAAAGAAAATAAGCTCAAAAGGAACTAGATCAAGGACTGAAGGTATCTTTACTGCTAGTAAAGAAAAGAAGCGATGGAACAAAGTCCTGGAATAACAAAAATAGATAAGTATTGAGATAATACTTTAAGAACCAATTTAAGATACAACCTGATAATCATACACGTCTGTCTGAAATCATGACACTCAGAATCCTCGCCACGCCAGTAAGCATAGGTGCGATAAATGATAGGTTCCGCAACTAAGGTATGCAACCCTATAATCATGTCATCTAGAATCCTCGCCATGCCAACCGGTATGGCTGCGAGAGACTCTAAGTTTTATAACTACAATATGTACATCCTAGTCAGGTTCCTATGTTCTTGTCACGACAACTAGTATAGCTGCGATAAACTCTAGGTTCCATAACCAAAGTAGACGTTTTACCTTTCTCACTGTCCTCATCAATATATGTCATCAGATGATACCGTAAATTTTAGCCCATAAAATTCATCTTGATATAAAAATCCACTCAACAACGATGCCAAGAATTTAAATTTAACAACTGGTAAACAAGAATCAAACTCAATATCAACGAGTGAGGATGGACGAAAACAAGGGGAAAAGAATTAAATTGGAATTTATAATGAGATTCTCAAGGGTCGTCCCAGGAATCTCTCAATAATGGTGATTGAGCATCCTGCTCTGCTCCGCTGCTCCTCTGGTGACCTCGAACTCCGGCTCTCCTGGTGGTCGAAATAATACTCTGCCTCTATGATAATCTATAGTAGCATGATGCCTACTCAACCAGTCCATTCCGAGTACAATATCGTACCCCGGGAGTGGCATGACGAGTAAGCTCACGCTCAACTCTCGACCTCCTACTGACACCCTTCGGTCCTTACAGTAATCACGGACTAGGATAATACCTCCACCAGTCGTGATCTTGCAAATTCTAGCTAGTGGTTCTGTCTCTAAATGATGTCGAAGTGCATAAGATACAGACACAAAACTATAGAAAGCGCCAGAGTCAAATAAGGTAAATGCGAAAATACAATCGAGAAGAATTGAACCTGTGATCAAGTCTCCTGCTGGTTCGACCTCCTCGACTGCTATGGCGTATGCTCGCCCCTGGGGTGCACCTCTTTGCTGCCGGTGCTGAGCAAACATCTGCTGCTGCGGTGGAAGTGGAGGTCCTCTTTGTTGTTGGCCTCCTGGTACGGCAGGTACCCTGTCTGGTCCTCTCTGGGCGGCTACTCCACCCTGACCTGGGCGAGTCTGTATGGTAGGGCAATCCCTCAGCTGATGTGTCGTCGATCCGCAGGATAGACATGTGCCCAACCTCTTCCTGCAGATGTCTCTGGTATGTCCCATCTTCCTGCAATACACACACTGGATAGTGGGCCGAGTCTGTCTCTGTGGCTGTTGCTGCTGGATGTATCCTCGAACTGGTGTCTGGTGCTGCTGATGATGAGCCATCTGCGGTCCCACATGTGGCTTAACTGGACTTCTTTGATTTGGATCTGCGCACTGGTCGGGAAGATAAAGAGCTCGAAGACAACCCCTCACTTGATGTCCCGTAGTGCCACAGTACAAACAAAGTCCTCGCCTCATCCTACAGCTCTTCCAAAGGTGACCTGGCTTCTTACAGAAGTGACAAGCCTGCTGGATCTGCCTCGGAGGCTGCTGATGATCCTGCGATCTGGTCCTCGACGGCATCCTGAGGACAGCACGAAAGGAATCGATTAAGGTAATAGATACGATATCATCAAGGAAGGACAGTAATTTCTAAAGGAAAAAAATCATTAAGAGTAGTATTATAAGAATCAGAAATTCCTAATTGTGATTGAGCATATCCTCTCTCATCCTAGAATCCTATGTCCTATATCCTATAGCAGGCACGCAGTAGTACAACTAAGTTTTCGTACTACCACAACATCACATAACTTGTGAAGTCTGACCTGCATGGGCCACCACTAAAAACGTGTCACGACCCGCACCCGAAATTTGGGCATGAGTCGTGGGTACGTCCAGCCTACGCCGCAGCATCGGCGGTAGAACGCTGTCTAGGTCTCAACACAACATATATCCTGTCAATCGTCTCAACTCCATACGGAGGACAATGATAATAATCCACAGTTCTATAAATATACTTAATCACAAGCTATAAGAAATAATGGCACGAAGAGAATGGAAAAGAGTTCTATATAAACCAATCACAAAAGTGCAACACAAGTCCTGGGTCTAAATGACCTCACAAAGTCACAAAATAAAAACTACAGCTCAGTCTTAGTCTGAAATAATAAATACAGAAAAGTAATCTAAGTACTGGCAGGTAAGATCTCCTCTGGGATTTCCGGAGTAAAATCCCCCTCTAATCCTGGGCCGTAATGAGTGGGGCACAAGTTCTCCAGGTCCTCTGAAAAATATTATCCAGTCAGGATTGGAGCGAAGCACAAGCACTAACAGCAGTTTCATTAAATTGACAAAAACTATAAACAGTGTAAGAAATATAAGATGAGAATAAATGCTGGAAATATAAGGTACTGGAGAAATGAAATAGGCAATCGAGCATCTAGTAATGAACAGTAAATAGTGAATGCTAGAACAATAAGTAGTGAATGCTAGAACAAGTGAATCTGAATAAAGAATAGACATCTAGCTAAGTGTTTGAATTATCAGTTTATTATGTGATCGGCTTGGGACTAGATCAGGCTGGTTATATATGATTAACTATGATTCATGTAGGTCAGGCTAACCATATGGTTAACTATGATGCATGTAGTGGTCAGGCTAATTATATATAACAGCTATGAAGCATGTAAATGGTAAGGCCGCACCCGACGTGAGAAGTGGGGTAAGCTATGATGCATGTAAATGTTTGGATATGATCACATAATCTACTAATAGTTTCCCATCCCCCAGCTAGCACGATGGATTCCAATCACGACTCCTCATGATGGGGATCTAGGGTGCTAACTCGTGTATCCATAGTGTCAGAATCAAGTATGTAATACAACTAGATTATAGAAGTAATCAACAAAATAAAAACTGTCAGAGAATGTACTCGCCTGGGGTCCTGAGCAAAATGTGAGGATCGATGTCCAAAGGAATTATAATGACCTATTATAAATGAAATATAAGTGTTAAATGGTGGTGTGGAAAGATAATTATAAATAATAACTAGGATGATGTTTCTAAGCTATTTCTAAGTCTATACTAGGTCTACCAGTCAACCTTAGTCTTATTCTTATCTAATTTACCATACTAAGAATACCTAGCTTATACTAGTTGATAACTTAACTAGTAACTTAATACCTAATACCTATTTGGTATCTAACCTTACCAACTATACATGATACCAATTAACCAATACCAAATACTAATGATAGGCTCACTGATATTGTCACTGATACCATAAATTCCTATACTACCACACACATATACACAGGAACACACTCTAGAATCAACACTGATACACACTGAGGTATTAATTTGCACAGTTTCACCCTGCTCACAGAATTCTCATTACACAGTCACACACTAGAATGAACATAGGACTCACTGACCTGAGGATTTATGGGACACACACACTAGTTTAAACAGGGATGCACACACACACACACACATAATTTCACACTGGCACATACACAAGTTAAACTCTCACCTAACTGATACACATTGACACTGGTTCACCTACACTGACACACCTACTTCACAGACACTGATGCACACTGGTACCTTACTGCCACAGTACAAAAAACTGCACTGATACTAGTGCACTGCACACACATGGGTTCTCCTATACTAACCTACACAGTACAGATGCATACTGAAAATTCCCTATACACCACACACTGATGCTCTGCTACTGAACTACACACTGCTCCCTTACTCATCTACACACTAATACTAATGCACTCTCACATAGCTATCTAACTCACACACACACTACCACACAGGTAGACACAGGTTGTTTCTTAATCCTATACACACATACATCAACACATAGGCAACACTGACTAACTGATACATACCCATTGTTCACTCTAAAGCCCTTAATTCAGCAGGATACCTTATACTAAAACCCCTAAATGCTGATACCATAGTGTCAAATCTCTGAGGGAAGCATATAGCTACTATACTGGACTCCCTGAACTACCTAATGCACATGCTCACCAAAATCCTCCACTCATCACTACTATACACTGTCTGTGCTTGCTGACACTGAACTCAGTGCACAGTTAGATGCACCACACTCACACAAGTTCACAAACAGGTACACAACCACACACAGACTCTACTAGTACACACACTCACACAACACCAATTCACTGCACACACACACAGTTATCTGGATTCTGATACAAAGAGCCACTTACTGCACTCTGCACACACTGATATTTAATACTGAAAACACACACAAATAAAACTAGCTACTGATACACTAAGAATCCTAGAACCATACCTACAAGACACTAGCACACCAGCCTCTAGCCCAAGCTTATGCACAGCTAACACAAGATACACTCACACACATTATTGAACCTGGGACAAAACTCTATTCACACACAGATATCTATAATCTAACTCCTACAATGTGAACTCACACAGGTATTCTGAGATAATTCACACAGCACTCTTATACATTGGGATACCCACGGATACTCACAGGCCTACACTGAGGCACAGTTCAGAAACCTACTGACCCTCTATTCTCTATACCTTACCTAATTGTTCACTCACACCCTAACTCATTTTACTAGTGCAGGGCCTCCTTACTGACCTCATACAAGGACTGCCCATGGTTTACAATAACTGGAACTAGGTAATGCTCACTGTCAACCACCCTTTCATTGATACGAGAGTATCAAGGTATCATGCCCAGGTCTTCCCCCTTGTCTGCACACACTGCCAACTACTAAATACATTCTTGTATTTGACTGTGCTCAGGTTCACCCTATTCCTTGCAATCGGTACAAGTGCACACCTCAGTCTAATGCCAACTTGATGTTGTTGCTGTTGCACATCAAGCATCTCTATACCTCACAGTCCACACGTTCAACTTCAGATACCATATACTTCACACTGAACACTCACACACTTAACTGTTAGGATACTGAAATTCTGAACTTACTCACTGAGTTCTCACTGATACACTATGACACAGGGTCATACACAAGTTCACACACACTGAACACACAGAGATAGGTACACAGGTTTCTCATACATAGATACAAGGACACAGATACACACACACTGGGACCTGACCTAGACACTGAGACACAAGGGAAACCTGACTTAACACAGTATACACAATACCCGACTGTGCACACAGTTTTCTCTAAAACTCGACTGCTCACACCCTTCTAAACAACCAACACCACTATATACGTATGCATATATATATATCATACATTAAAATAGGTTATATTGAATAGATTAGAAAGTTATTCCCTTAGCAATCATTTCATCAAACACATAAAGTGCAGAAAAATAAATTTACATACAAACCCATAAATTCCCAATCAAAACCCTAAGAATCGAAATCTAACCATACATTAGGGATGAAATCGGTCCACTAGCAAACCCCTAGGGTTAGGGTTCCTAAAAATTGGAGGAAAAACACCCGTAGGTCACCAAAACCTTAATTCGACCTAGGTTTTCATGTAGAACCTACGAAATCGAGATCCATACAAAAGAGGGTTCCCTAAAATCGAAATCTAACAGCAAGGGTTCCTAAAGGCCAACCACAAATAGAAAAAACAGAAATCAATAGATAAAAAATCGAATTTACCTATGGGAGATGGTTTCTCCAATAAAGGTTCTTCTTTCCCAAGGCTTCTTGACCCCAGATCCTTGTTTTCCCTTTGTTGGAGGAGGAAGAGGGATCTTCTAGGTCTGGATTTCGAATTTGTGGTGGGGGAAAGGGCCTTTCTAATGGAGGCTAGGGTTTCTCTCTTGATGAAGGAAAAGAGGGTTCCCTTTTATATTAAAACTAGGTTAGGGTTTCTAATGCATAGTTTTAGGTTAAACCCCCATGTTAGGTCATGCAGAACTGAATTAGCTCCTAGGGTTTGAGGTTCAACCCTAAAGTTGGAATTCTAGGGTTTGTCTAGAATTTGGGTTTTCAAATTAGGGTTATTCATTAGGTTTATAGTCCTAATGAGTTCTAGGGTTTGACCTAAACCAAACACAACTAACAACATATAAATAGTTTATAAAACTCAGCAGATTAAGTTAATACATAATTATTCAAAATAGTAAAATTACACAAATGCCCTAATCTGGAAATGTGGTAGTGACATACTCGGCCTTTATGACCACTCGGCTTCTACGCCTACTCGGCCTTTTTGACCACTCAGTTTCTACGCTTATTCGGCTTCTATGCCGGTTTGATAACTATTTGGCTTCTATGCCATGGTGACAGACATTGGCTTCTATGCCAACCTCTTCTACACGAGGAATACCTACCTACGTGACTTTTACGCCATGATCTTCGTAGCGATTATACGCGTTTTATCCCTTAGTTGGACCCGCGTCACACGCTCATTCAAAGGATCATCTATACGCAGGCTTTAGTTATTTTAATCGTTGTGTAAAAGGGTGCTATACTTTCCACTACTCGGTTTTTACACCGATTGAGTGGTCACTGTCACTAAAAACTCTATAAATAGAGACCTCTATCAACAGAGGAAAATGGAGAAGAAAAAGGTTGAACGATCAGAAATAGGTCAACAAATCAAAGAAAAAGAGGAGAGAGAGAGAGAAGCGTCCAGAGCTCAGGCAAAGAGAAGGGATCAACGACTTTGGCATCAGGCATCCACCCTCTTCAGCAACCCTCGAAGCTGCTACCTGTCTTCCACGATACTTCTTCAACATCGTGTGATCCAAGGGCTAAAGTGATCGACTGCAGATCAGACACCTATAGCAATATTCACCCAGATTAAATAAATTATACTTAGACATCCTCGTGTAGGATCAAATTTGTACAATCTTGTTTGTAAACATAAAAGAAGGGCGGATCTTCGTACAAGACCTCGTTTTTCGTATTTTATCAAATATTTTCTCGTTTATATTACATATCCAAAATAAGCTGGCGACTCTGCTGGGGACATCTTTCTCTTCTGATGAGGAAGCTATTGCTCAACACGATACGGTATCCGTGGGATCCATAAAGAAGACACTGGTCATCCAGTTCGACCAATCTGCCTACGAAGATATGCTCCGGACAAAGGGCAGCTCTCACTCTCTCTCTCACCAAAATAACAGGAAGCTGTGTAAGGTCTGGATGCCCAAGACATCCTCTACCATTCCTGTGAACTCTCCGATATCTCTGATCTCTTTGACCAATGAGGTTGTAGCCTTGCTCCCTCCGCGCCCTGCGCATAAAATTCAGTCGCCTGTCTCTGACAGAACCGACAAAACTTCTGGCAATGCCTCAGCGCTAAACCAGAAGTATACTCCGCGCTCTGCGCGTGAAATTCAGTCTCCCGTCCCTGGCGGAACAGACAAAACTTCTGGCAATGCCTCAGCGCTAACCTAGAAGTATACTCCGCGCTCTGTGCGTAAAATTCAGTCTCCCATCCCTGGCGGAACAGACAAAACTTCTGGCAATGCCTCAGCGCTAAGCCAGAAGTGTACTCCGCCCTCTGCGCATAAAATTCAGTCTCCCATCCCTGGCGGAATGGACAAAACTTCGGGCAATGCCTCAGCGCTAACCCAGAAGTGTACTCCGCGCTCTGCGCATGAAATTCAGTCTCCCGTCCCTGGCGAAATAGACAAAACTTTGGGCAATGCCTCAGCGCTAACCCAGAAGTATACTCTGCGCTCTGCGCGTGAAATTCAGTCTCCCGTCCCTGGCAGAATAGACAAAACTTCGGGCAATGCCTCAGCGCTAACCTAGAAGTATACTCCGCGCTCTGCGCGTGAAATTCAGTCTCCCGTCCCTGGCGGAATAGACAAAACTTTGGGCAATGCCTCAGCGCTAACCCAGAAGTATACTCCGCGCTCTGCACGTAAAATTCAGTCTCCCGTCCCTGACGGAATAGACAAAGCTTCTGATAAAGCCTCAGCGCCAAATCAGAAGTACAAGATACGCTCCGCGCGTAAAATAATATCTGACCTCTACGGAGAACCAGACGATCCTTGTGATCTCTGCAAGGGAAAGCGAGCGGCGGACTACTCAACCTCTCGGCCTTTACGCCAGCAAGTTAACAATCTTCACGCCCTCCGAATTACGCGAGACGCTGATGGCCGACTAAGGACATCCTCAACTTTACGCAAACCAGAGCGAAGCTCCAAATTACGCCAGGCAAAGTCCCTAGGCGCAAAGAAGGCTCCAGTTGCGGAAAGACACCCTCCTCGGGGATTATCCGCCACCCAGATGGTCAACCTGTTGTATACGGGTGGCACAGGGAAGACTACGGTTCCCATCATCCGCATGCCCACCAATGGGAACAGAATAAACAAGCCATCATCTTCTTCTTCTGCAACTCCTCCTGACCTGCGCAAATATCTAATCCGGAAACGCAAGGAGAGGGGATCTTCCAGCATGGCTATCACACCTCCTAGTGAGCACTGCTGTAATAGTCACAGGATTGTAATTAATTATTGTTGTTTTAAAGCAAAATGGCCAATTTTCGACCGACTGAGCTACTCTCCATCTTTCCTAGAAGAAGAGCCCGTGCATGCATCTGTGAACATGGCTTCACATATACCTGGAGGAAGCTCAGACTCAAGACGTCCGTCCTCTAGAATTTTGAGCCGAAGAAGATTCAACATGCTCCTTAGGGACACCGAAGCTGGGGTGTTCCAGAACACTCGTTCAAGATCACGACAACTGACTTCGTGCTCTTCTGACTCCGATGCTAGGGGTCACCAGTCTCCCGAATCAGATACTGAGAGTATAGAGTCAACTTCTGCAGCGACCTATACTCATCCTTCAATGACGCCCAGGGAGGTGGGAGTTTATGCCATTGGAGATGAACACGAGGAAGCCTCGCCATCAGGGAACGCTGAGCAATGCATTACTACACTAGAGACATCTCTGAAGCAAATGCAATCCATGATGGAGAATATGCACCAAATGATGCTAACTCAACAGGCGGCTGCTATGGCTCAAACGTCGGTCCCACCTACTCAGATACGTGTGGGGGTGGACCTTCCACCATCCAACACGATCCAAGAGCCTGATCTAGATCAAGAGTCAGCTGGTCCTTCACTTCCTAACCTGGAGAATGTACTACCTCCTGCGGGAGTCACGATCCAACCAACTCCGCACCATTCCGTGGTCTCGCTACCAGCTGAAAATCCGATGCAAGCAGTGCGGGAGTTGAAAGCCCAATTCGACGCCTTGAAGCACAAAGATCAGATCAAGAAATTGGGAATCAACCAGCCATACCCAGCTATCTGGGAAGAGGCCCATTTTCCTCCGAGGTACAAACCACAGACTATGGCCCTGTTCGAGGGAAAAATATCACCAAGTCAGTGCATGAACTATTTCAGTATGATGACGGTGTTGCTACAAGGGAATGACGCCCTCCTCACCCGGGTGTTCAAGGGCTGTCTCTCAGGAGTAGCTTACCAGTGGTACCGCAGCCTGGCAGACAACTGCATTACTTCCTTTGAAGACTTCAAGGCTTTATTCTTCACACGATTCTACGGGGGAGGAATGGACATGTCTATGTCCTCTCTCATCGAAGTCAAGCAGAGGGAGAAGGAGGACGTTCGCAACTTCGTCGAACGTTTTCGTCAGGCCACCTTACAGATGCCTCCAGGAGTTCCAGGCTCAGCGTTGGTGGACATTTGCAGGAAGAATCTTCTTCCCGTGATCTCGGTATTCACAGGACTATATCAGTTCCATGATTGGCCCTCGTTCATCATCTCAGCGATAGCCGCCGAGGACAACAGTCGCAAGGCGCGTGACAACGACATCATGATCTCTACCTCTGACAGAGGCAAGAGGTCATCCCCCAACGGCGACCATCCTCGCAGTTCCAAAGGGAAAGAAGCTCTGGCGATCAATACGTCTAGACAGAAGACTGTGGAAACCACGCAGACAAAACCGAGGACTTCCAGGCCCGTAGAGGTATACTCTTTCGACGACGACGATATTCCAAGTATATTCGAGTGTCTCGTCAAAAGTGGCAAAATCACCCTTTCGGAGGAGAGGCGGCCTAGTGAGGCCGGCAGCGCCAACAACCCCAAGTACTGCATCTTCCACAGATATGTACACCACCCAACAAAGACGTGTTACATACTGAAAAGGAAGATCCAAGAGCTGATCGATGCTAAATTCATCACTCTGTGCAATAGCGAGAAGACGGTCACGGCCAACATGATCTCTCTGCAATTTGGCAATCTGCCTCCCCAAGAAGTACCGGACGGTGTTACACCTATTTCCCGGACAACGATGAACATCGTTAATCTCCCTCCGGCTAGGGGTCAAAATCATGACCTGTTACCCCTAACTATCCAGAGAGGCGAGATTATGTGGGTTCACCCAGACTTGGTGTCGGAGCTCGAAGAAGAGACTAATGCTACTAAAGCTAAGTCCAGGAAGAATTCCAAATGCAAGCCATGCCATATGGTTACAACTTCTTTGACCTCAGACGAAGACGAGGTCTTGGCCGCAGCAACCCGTTCAGGGAAGGCTTACCTCAAGGACTACGAAGCAAGTCAGGAAGATGCACCTGCAGATGCTTCAGCTGCCAAGCCTTCGGAACCAGAGCCCGCCGTACCAGAGGCCGGTCCTTCGAGACCAACTTCGGTGGACAAGGGGAAGAAAAAAGAAGTGTGCTTTGATAAACCTGTAAAAAACATTCAAAACAAAGGTTTAGAAAAGCCGTACAACTTTGACATCCTGGCCCAACTGGCTAATACACCAGCCAGGTTGTCCATCTTTGAGCTACTCAGGCTCTCCCAAGACACTCGTCTAGCCCTGAGTGAAGCATTGATGCAGGCGGATGCATACTTGACCCAACTCAAGTCCCCCGATGAAGAACCTACAGCGTGTCCCCGATGCCACAGTTTGATGGAGGTGGTCCCAAATATCACTTTCACTCAAGAGGACATGCTGTTAAAACATAACAAGCATGACAGACCTCTCTACCACACCTGGTACGTCGGTTCCATGGAGGTCGACCGGATTCACATAGATCCGGGATCCTCAATCAGCATCATTCCTTATAGTCTGCTCAGACCACTGAGGATTCCTACCAACGAACTAGCTTACACCACCACTACTATCGTGGATTTCAACGCCGGAAGAAGTAAGCCGTTGGGAAAAATTTGCCTGAGGATCCAGATTGGCAACCTCAGATCAGTGGCTACATACTACGTCATCGATTCAGAGGTATCCTACAACATCCTGCTAGGAAGACCATGGATCCATGACCACAACATCGTTCCTTCGACTCTACATCAATGCTTCAAATATTTAGACGCCCAAGGGACAGTACAAACAGAGGTTGCCAACCTAAACCCGTTTAAAGGAGTAGAATCCTACTACTCCGACGCTGTATTATACTCTCAAGACTACACGGAAGAGGTGTCAGCCCAAGCAGAGAAGGAATCCCACCGGGAGCCTGAAGAACCTTCTACCAAGCAATCTCTGTCAATCAAGATGAAAGGACAGACTACCCGTCCAAAAGTGACAGAGCCTATGGCTATCCACCTGAACTAGACCAGGTCAGCGAAAGGGGGTAATCCTCTAGTGGTCACTCTAAACCAGAAGCCTCCGCCCTTAAACATCAACCTTCGGCACAACAAGCAGCCGAGTGATGTAAATGCAACCAGAAGTGCGATTTCTGATAATAATAAAGGACCTCTTTTCCAGTATATCGACGCTCGGATTCCAAATCAGGAATCCTCTCCCCATGACGATATAGAGCCTATAGCACAAAAATTCTTGGCAGCTATAGATTCCTATCATACGCATATATGGGAAGTGAGGTCATCATCAATGTCACCACGACGTATGGACCACATGATGATTCTATCTTCATTGTTCTACCTGTCCGCAACGGTCAGCGTTCAATAGTCTTCGGCCGCATGCGCAACGAACAGACTATACAAGAGGATTCCTTTGATGACGACTCTAGTGAAATGCAAGTTCACAGGTACAGCCCGCAAGCCTTGAAGATCATGCAAAATATGGGTTACAACTTAAGGATGGAACCAGGTCTCAACTACAGGAAAGACAGACGAACACCGCTGCTCGGCAATCCCCACTATCAACAAACCCGTTCCGGGTTAGGGTACGCCACCTCCCTTACGACTTCTAAGTCCAACGAGGATATCTTTTTCTCTTTTCAAGATGGCTCATCGCCCTCTGGCTTATCTTATGCTCTCGAGCAAACATTATCAGCAAATATGGTAGCGACGGATTCCTTCGAATCAGACGAATAAGAATCTGAACCATTCGAAAATGACGCTTGGGCTCAGCATATGGATACACAATGGGAGTTTTGCTTCGAGCAGAGAGAATATCCCACTAAAGATGAAGTTATCCAGATTAACGTAGGGGATAAACTTTTACCAAAGTCGATATTTATCAGTAACGACCTTTCCGAAGAAGAAAGGAAAGATATTACCCAGCTGATAAAAGAATATATCGATGTTTTTGCGTAGAATTATGAGGATATGCCAGGTCTTGATCCAAAGGTGGCTACTCATAAACTCAACATACTGCCCGATTCAAAGCCTATGAAGCAGCACCAACGCTGGTTCCGCCCGGACATGATGGACGCCATTGAAGCTGAAGTCAAGAAGTTGATAGCTTGCGGCTTCATCCGTGAGGAACAACATCCCGACTGGGTCACCAATGTTGTCCCGGTCATGAAGAAGAATGGGAAAGTACGAATCTGCATCGATTACCGAGATCTGAACGCAGCCTGCCCCAAGGATGAGTTCCCTCTTCCTATCACAGACGTCATGATCGACAATACATGCAGTTTTGAACGTATGTCTTTCATGGATGGATTCTCAGGATACAATCAGATCAAGATGCATCCTGAAGACGAAAAGCATACTGCCTTTCGGTCACCACTGGGGGTATATTGCTATACGGTCATGCCCTTCGGATTAAAGAACGCTGGGGCTACGTACCAACGAGCTATGAGTGATATCTTCCATAAGCATTTACGCAAGACAGTGGAGTGTTACGTGGACGATGTAGCTGTCAAAAGCTGCCTCAGGGATAATCACATCCGAGACTTGAAGACAGTATTTGAATTAATGCGCCAACATCAACTCAAAATGAACCCTACCAAGTCCTTTCTGGGGGTATTTAGCGGCAAATTTTTGGGATTCGTCATCACCGCCAAAGGCATTCAGGTGGACCCTGACAAAGTCAAGGCCATCTTAGAAAAGCGACCGCCCTGCAATCTGAGGGAACTCAGGGGATTTCAAGGTCGTCTGGCTTATATCCGAAGATTTATATCCAACCTCTCCGGGAGATGCCAGCCCTTTTCTTGTCTTATGAAGAAAGATGTATCCTTCGTATGGGATAAAGCCTGTCAGCAAGCGTTCGGAGATATCAAGCGCTACCTCACTAGCCCGCCAGTTCTGATACCTCCCGTCATAGGAAAATCGTTCGTGCTATACGTTCGAGCAATGGATCATTCTCTGGGAGCTCTTCTCGCACAAAAGAACGATATGGGCCACGAGCAGGCTATCTACTACCTCAGCAGGATGATGGTCGGAGCCGAACACCGGTACAACCCTATGGAAAAAGAATGCCTGGCTCTGATGTCCGCTATTCAAAAAATGCGACACTATATCACGAGCCAAACTATTCATATCATCTCCAGGTTCAATCCTCTTCGGGTACTGATGAGCAAGCCAAATGTTCTTAATTCCCGACTTGCGACTTGGGCGATGTTATTAACGCCATATGACATGGTGTACGTCCCTCAGAAGTCCGTCAAAGGCCAAGCATTGGCCGACTTTCTAGCTGCTCATCCCATCCCGGAGGCCTCCAAACTATACGAGGACATTCCCGACGAAGTTGCAGAGTGTAATTCTGCAACGGAAGGCGATGCATGGCAACTATTTTTCGATGGCGCCTCCAGAACTGGTCCCAGGGGAAACATAGTTTCAGGAGTAGGGATCGTCCTAGTCACTCCTGATAAACTCGTTATCTACCGAGCATATTCTCTTAGCGAACCCTGTTCTAACAATATGGCAGAATACAACGCTCTACTAATCGGGCTCCAAGTCGCTAAAGAGCTGGGGGTCGATTCTCTGGAAGCCTTTGGTGATTCTCTGCTGATCGTCAATCAAGTCAGAGGAATATATGAAGTCCGGAATCCCGACCTCATCCCCTATCATCGAGCAACGGTCGAGATAGCCATGACATTCAAAGGATTCTTCCTTGAGCATGTACCTCGGTCTAGGAATTGGGAAGCTGATACCCTAGCCAGTCTAACTGCAGATTTAGCCACCCCTGTAAGAAGGCAAAATTCGGTAATCCTTCTTAATAGAGACTTATTCTGTGTGAAAAATAACTTTTACATAGAACATAGCTATACAGTGAACGCAGATCCGCCCAGGAGAGACTGGAAAAGTCCCTTTATAGATTTTGTAGCATACGGAATCTTGCCAGAAGATCCTAAAGAAGCAATATATGTCAAAAGACGATCATTACGCTTCTATTTTGACGCATCATCACAATGCCTATATCGTCGGTCTTATGATGGGCTATTATTACGATGTCTCTCTGGTGACGAAGCACAACAGATTATCCGTGAAGCTCACGATGGCGTGTGCGGCGCGCATCAACCCGGTCCTAAGCTACAGGATCGTATCAGGAGAATGGGCTATTACTGGCCCACTATAATCGCAGACGCAATCCAGTATGCCAGACGATGCAGGGCCTGTCAGGTCCATGCAGACTTCATACATCAACCGTCCGAACATCTACATCCCACGGTTGCATCCTGGCCTTTCGAAGCATAGGGTATGGATATCATTGGCCCTATTCACCCGTCTTCTTCCATAGGTCACCAGTTCATACTGGCCATCACGGATTACTTCTCCAAATGGGCAGAGACGATCCCTCTTGCTGAGGTAAAGACATCTAACGTGACCAGCTTCATCAAGCATCACGTCATTTACCGCTTCGGGGTTCCCCGAAGGATAATCCATGACAATGGGCCTCAGTTCATCAGCCATGCGTTTCACCGATTCTGCGATAAAAATTGGATACAAAATGTGGCCTCCACGGCATATTATCCAGCTGCTAATGGGTTGGTAGAAGCCTTCAACAAAACCATTATCAAACTCTTGAAGAAGTTCGTCTCTTCGAATAAAAGAGATTGGAATGAGAAGCTGGGAGAATGTCTCTGGGCATACCGCACAACGGTACGAGCACCGACAGGTTGCAGGCCATTCTCATTGGTCTACGGGAGTGAAGCAGTTATCCCCATCGAGATTCAAATTCCGTCACTCAGGATAGCCTGTTAAGGCTTCAAGAGCTAGAAGGATTAGACGAGAAACGCCTCCAAGCTCAGCAGCGCATCGCGCTCTACCAAGCACGCATTTCAAGAAATTTTAATCAAAAAGTAAAGAAGAGAGTGTTCAAAGTCGGCGAGCTGGTTCTGGCTGTAAGAAGGCCGATGATTCTTACTCACAGGAGTAAAGGTAAATTCCAGCCCAAGTGGGAAGGCCCTTACGTGATCGAGACAACGTTCTCAAACGGCGCTTACAAGTTAGCCCAGCCTAATGGAGACCTGCTAATGGCTCCTATCAATGGCAAATTCCTGAAAATGTACTATGCTTAAACCTCATCTGCTCAAGTAGAATAAGGTGATCTTATTCTGACAAAACTACTTCCAAAACGAAACTAGTTGGATCATATTCTGTCATGTCCATATGACCTCTGAATAGATAAGCTCTGCTAAAGCTTACCGAAAGTATATCACGTCCATACTACCTCTGATATCACTTTCACCCAAACCTGTCATTTACATTCCGAAATGATAGGTCCACAAAGGCAGATGAAAAGCCTCTTTATTATTCCCAGAAAAGAGCAAAAGTACATATGAAAAGCAAGAGCAAAAGTATATCAAGAAAGGGGAGATGTCAGGTCACGAAGCTGCTGTGCCAGTACGGCCATCCTCTCAGCCCCGGAATCCAAGACATCAGCGCGGACCCGCTCCAACCGTGCCTCGTCCGCTATCAGGAGGGACAATTCGGCTCTAGCCCAAAGGAGACCGGCACGGGCGACTCCTGCACTCGCCAAGTTCTGTTGTGCTACGACCAGCCGGCCATTCACCACATCTAGACCTTCCGACGACTGAGAAGCCCACTCCTTTGCCTGAGCGAGCTTTGTCTCCAGTTTGTGGACCCTCGCTACATTGTCGTCATGCTCGGCCTGGCACTTTGTTTGAAGGGCAAGAGTCTCAATGAATTTATCCAGACCTTCCCTCTTTTCAACAAGATGCGCAGTCAAGGAGTCGTATCTGGCCTGGACTAGAGCTTCAATATTGCCTCGAGCTAGCAGCAGGTATTCGTTAACGGGTTGCTCCAAACCATTAACCACCGCTTCCAGCGCGTCAGCTACCCCAGGGTCACCGAATTCCCGATCGCCTTTATAGAGAACCGAGAGGACCTCTTCAGCTGCGCAAAGTCCAGCTTCTTCGCCAATACCATTGACATCAGCGTTCTTAAAGTGGTGTAGAAGATCCCGGTGTACTGCTCAATCAGCGCAACTAGGTCCGCATGAACGCGGGGAGTGTCCGCGATCGTGGCAACTTCCCCTCCAGGAATAACCACAGACGATATCGCCACGGCCGACGCCTCAACAGGAGGTGCGACGAAGGAAGATTCGCCATCACCGGACGAAGTGACCGGCGTGCTCTAAAGAGGTACTATCGCAATGACAGACTCGTCCTCCTCTTGAGGTATCGGAGTCCCCTCGACAGGCAAGCCAGCACCCGAAGAGGTCTTCTCTTCAAAATCAGGTACCTCCGTGTCACTACTAGGACCTGACACAGAGCCAAAGGGCACATCTATATCACCCTCTTCGAAGAGGTCTTCCCGTGAAAAGAAGACAAAAGGAAGTTAATATCAATGTAATATTAATTTTCCCAAAGAAGAGGCATAAAAGACGATATTTACCCCTGGCCGACGACATATACGTCGCATCTGCAGCCTATACAGCTAAATCATTTCTTAATAATGCTAGGCGAGCTGTTATACCTGGAGAAAGGGGTCTGCAAACTGACACTGGCAAGTAGTCCTCCAGGTCCTCCTCAAAATCCAATCGAGGCTCATCGGCTGGAATCGCGCTAGGTGCGCTCGTAGGCACGGCAGAAGTCCCTCTCGACGCCGATCCGGCTAGAGGTATACGGAACTTTATTATACTCAGCCCCGAAGGCGACCTCGTTCCACTACCTGAAGCAGTAGCAGCGACGGCGGCATCCAGTTGAGATTCTCCGGCACCACCAGCCGGAACTATGGAAGATCCCTCTCTAAAAGGCGAGGAACCTCCAATCAAAGAATCGTCCCCAACACGGGGAGATGCAAGCTCACCTCCAGGAGCATCAACACCAGGAATCCGGAGAGGACGATTTACCATCTTCTTCTTCCTCTTACGAGGGGAAGTCTTCTTGGAATCAGGAGGCCTTCGCTTCCCAAGAACTACTAAAGCCCCTGCAGGCGGAGGTACTTCACCCCTAGGGACCGACACCAGAGGCTCATCCGGAGTAACAGACTCACCCTCATCGGAAGAAACCGAGGGGACTTCAACTCTTCCCCCAGGCTTGGAAGAGGACACCCTGTCACTACCACATTCTGAAAACAGGGGAATTTTCGAATTTTTACAGTATTTAATATTATGTTATTTTAATTAATTAATTGCATAATAGTATATTGATTTAAATAATTATTTGTGCGATGTGTGATTAAATATATAATTAAATGCAGTGTTAAATTATTTTATTTTAGCTAGCAGACTAGACCTAGAAGCCCAATAGACGAACCCTTGTCCGAATTATAGAATTCTAGATTTTATTATTTTATTTAGAATTTAATTCTTGGTGTTTATAATTAATTACTGTATTTTTATTTAATATTTTGCGCATTGCCTTTGCTTCGATATTTGGAGCACTATCCAGACTTTTGTCTTCCAACAAATTTCACAATAAATTGCTCTAGACATGCCCGCCTTCCATTCTGCTATTTTTGCAACTCATAATTTTGCTCCCTGTACATTGTTTCTGGCCGCACAAAAATCGTCGCGGACGTTTATTTTTAATTTCCTATTTTTTATCGTTGTGCGTTCCAATCGAAAATTGGAAGCCATCTTGACCTATTTTTCGTGCGACCCAAATTAGGGTAATATTCTGTTCTGAGTCTTCTTCAATATTGGTATTGATGACTTGACCTGATTTTGGCCCCAGGTACTCCTAATTAATTGTTGAACACAACTTGCATTTATTTCTATTTAAATTGAGGATACCATTTTATCTGATTTTTAAATCCCAATTTAATTCCAGTGCCCTACAAATTCAGTCCATACCCATCTTACAGCGCCCCTGACCCTACAAAATATCGGACCCCGAATCGCCTGCCCAATTTTCGTCATTTCATGTGTTTGTGCAATTTCCCGAATTTAAGGGGCTAAGTTGCAATTATTCAATTATAGGTGCCAACACCTAATTATTTTAAATCAATGAGGGAGCCTATTAATTTTAATTAAGAACCCTCATCCCCCATGAATAAATTCCTCATGTTCAATCCTAGCCATTCATTAGAAATTGGCCCATCACAACCCTCCACCACACCCTCTCTCTCCCTATTTAATGACTTGTACTCTCAAACCCTAATCCCTATGCAACCTAGAAAACACCACCTGACAAGCCTCCAAAATTCCCCAAGCCCCCACATCCTCTCTCCTACGTAGGATTCCTCTCCCTCTTCCTTTCTTCTTCTATTTTTCTTCTCCTTCTTTTCTTCTTCTCTTTCCCTTCCTTCTTCTTCCTTATTAAATTCTTTTTCACTTAAATTTAATATTTGAACATTGGGGGGAACACTGTTCCCTGTGCTTTTCCCCCCAGACCCTGTGCTCCGCCGGCCAAGTCGATCCCCGGCGGCCTCTTCAACGCCGGCGGTCCAGCCGACGGCTCCCCGCGGCGACAGCCCGGCGACTGCACCTCTGCCGACTCAACCCGGCCGTGCTCCGGCGCCGAGTCCCCCACGGCGGCCCTGTCCTTCCACCCGGCGGCCAGCCCCGAGACCGGCCGGCCTAGCCCGAGCCCGTGGCTGATCCTCCTTCCCTCGAGCTTCTGTCCGGCGGCTACCCCCTGCCCTGTCCGGCGCCAGCGACCTTCCCCATCAGCCGCTGCACCTCTCCCATCTCCTCCTTCCTCTCGCTGCACCCTGGCAACAACTCCGGCGGCCGGCCAGCAACTCCGGCAAGCCCACAGTAAGCCTCTCCCTCTTCCCTGTGTATATATATATATGTATATATATATATATATATATATATGTATGTATATATTTATATACGTACGTATATACGTATATATAAATGGTATTATCTAATTAATGTTTTAAATACGTAAATAAATATAGCAATTATTAATTAATATTTAAACACCTTATGTGTAGTATTTATTTTTATTAAAAATTAAGTGTATGTAATTAATTTAATTGTATATATATTTTGTATAAGTATATATTTAAATTGTGTATATTTAAATTAGTGTAATTAATTTGTATATATATATAATGTAAAGTAATTGTGTATTTAATTAAGGCAAATGTATATATAACGTATTTGGTATATGTATTATTTTTGGTAAAAATGTATAAATATGTAAATTGTATATTATTTAATTATTAGAAATCAATTGTATAAGTATAGTATATATTTAAATAAATTCTATAATTAAGTTTGGCATATATATATATATATATTTTGTATATATATATATACTTGATATAATTTTAAATATATATTTTGTGCATGTATATTATTCATAAATAAAATGTTTAAATACATGTATTAGCATAGTATATATATTTCAGTATATGTTGGTAATTGTAATTTAGTATCTATATAAATTAGTATACATATATATATATTCTTTGTGTATTATATATATATGTACATGTATATTTTATTTTTCATTAAAAGTTAAACATGTATAAAAAAATGTGTTTTAGTAATTAATAATATATCTATAATGTATTTTTGGCATATATGTGAGTATACACTAGTATAAATCAAATATGTAATTTTAAAAGGAATATATATGTATATATATTGTAAATACATTTAAATAGGTGCATGTATAAAATATTGTAAGTATAAATTATTATGTTTATATATACATACAAGAATCATTTATTTTAAAGTATATATATATTTATACATATATCTATAATTGTAATGGATGGAAATTATATATACTAGTTAATGAGATGTTTATATTTATATATCCCTACTAGATGACCCTAGTTGACTAGTGCCCTGCCTGGCATAGCCCTAAGGCCAGTGTATTTCTATTGTATGCTAGTATAGCCCCTGATACAAATGTTATATTGTAATGTGTCTTTAGGACTGTTGGTTCACCCAGGGGATACTCTGGAACAGGACACCATAAATACCAGCTAAGGACCGAGGCAAGTACATTCTCTGATAATTTCCAATTCTTGATAATAGCTATAAGTTCAATGATCTTGAAATGTTACAACTGAATCTTTGACACTGTGCTACACGGACTAGTATAGCTTGGATCTGCAGTCATGAGATGTTACCTTGATTATCGTATTGACATTATACACGACATTTATATTGACATTTACATTAGACATTGTACATAATATATTAGACAATGTTGTGTATTCGTGACGTGTCATGATTGGATCCACAGTACTAGTTGGGGGCGGGGAAGTAGTTAGTAAGAAATGTGATCATAACCTCTTATTGTAAATTGTAAGTGTTAATCATGCTCTTCACCATGATTAGCCAGGCCCTGTAGCTACTGTACATGTCCCAAGCCGATCACATTTTGAAACTACTATTTCAAACACCTAGAATAGATTACAGTTCTCTATTTTTAATCATATACTACATCACCCGTATATGATACTGTTTCTTTTATTTTTATACATGCACTGACTGTGTTTCATTGCCTATTGCCTGTCTCTCTTAAACTGTCATTACATTATTCCACTGTCTTCTCAGTAGCTAGCATGACATGTTTTATTGTATTATAGACATTATCAATTAATGGAACTGTTATTTGAGATTGTGCTTTGCTCCTTCCTGACTGGAAATATTTTTCCAGACTATGCCTTAGATGACCGCTGTCCGACACTTATGGTGAGTAGCTGCAGACTTGGTAGTAGTTGATTCTGGAAGTCTAGTCGGAATTATTATTCATAGTTAGTTCTTTTAACAGTCTATTTGGTACCGGATTTGTCTCCGGCATTTTGATGATTCTTGGATATTGTTAAGTTAAGTTATTTCTTGTGGACTTGTATTGTGTTTAATTTTAATTTCTGTTTCGAAATCTTATCGTGCTGTGATTCTGTGGTTGAGTATGTGTTCATCTTATTTGTGTCATCCGTGCCTCCTAATGGAGATTGGATGCCTGCGTGACATTAGTTAGATAGTATCGATACCTAGACAGCGTTCTACCGCCGATGCTGCGGCGTAGGCTGGACGTACCCACGCACTCGTGCCCCTAAACCGGGTGCGGGTCGTGACACGTTTTTAGTGGTGGCCCATGCAGGTCAGACTTCACGAGTTGTGCGATGTCGTAGTAGTGTGACATCCTTGTTATACTACTGCGTGCCTGCTATAGAATCTAGGACATAGGATACTAGGACGAGAGCAAATACTCAATCACAATTTCTTGAGAGATTCCTGGGATGACCCCTGAGAATCTTGTTGAAACTTCCAATTTAAATTCATTCCCTTGTTCTGTCCATTCTCACTTATTGATATTGAATTTGATTGTTGTTGATTTGTTATTAAATTAGGATTTTGGTTTCACTTGATTTGATTGTTGTTAATTAGGTATCTAAGTTAGGATTTTGGGTTTCATTGTAGGGTTGATTTCATATTAAGAGGAATTTATAGACTGATTTATGATATTATTTGATGATGCCGTCAATGAGGACAGTGAAAAGGATTAACATTAGGGCTATTGGACTACGAAAGGTGGATTTTAATTTTAATTTTGAGGATTGAAAATGAGTTTCAAATTTTAAGAATTTTGAGAGGTTGAGATATTATGTTAATAAAATCTTATTTTGAAGATTTCAATGAATTGCAAAATTTTGAAATTGAAGAGTTGAAATATGGTTATTAAAATTTTATTTTTAAGGAATTCAGATTCAATTTGATGAACCTAGACAAGTCTGTAAGGATCTTTAAGGTGATTAAGTTTTCATTTCAGTATTTAAGTAATTAACCTTGAGGAAAGTGTATGCATTTCTACTTTAAAGTTTATTCGAAGAGTTATTTTCAGGAATTTTATTTGAGGATAAAAATCTTATAGTGGGAGATATATTATAATATAAGTAGATAAGATGCATGTGTAAGGATCGGTTGGCTTGAGTATGATTGAGAATTCACTGCAAACTGACTTGGGTGATCATCAAGGGTTGTATTAGAAAGTACAGTACTTAGTGTAGTGTGTTGCATTTGATATGCACTTGGGTGATAAGAATAGCTAGTATCAGCGATTGCAGTACGTAAGGAAGCTAGCAGTGAGTGTGTTTTGTGATAGAACTGTGGTACCTAGGGGATAGAGGTATCAAACCATGGATGTATCTTTGACCTGTGCAAATCACAACTAAGGTTTATTTCCAATCTATTTATCTTGAATGTTGCTTCTTTAGAACTGTACTGTCCTCCCTTGATGATATCGCATTTTGCCTAAATTGATTCTTTGGGATCTGTCTTCAGGATGTTACCGAAGACACTATCTACGAGAGCGGGAACACCAGCTTTAGAAGGGTCTGCCACCTCTCCACCTGAGGGACAGACAGCAGTAATTCCTCCTACATCTTCGATGCACGTAGGTGATCTTCCTTCTCCACCTGTTCAGAAGATAGCCGCAGCTGTGACGGACGACCTTCCTCCTCCACCGACTCTGATTCCCGGAGGTTTGCCCATTGACGGGGCACAGATGTTCACCTTGATCCAAGGCATGGTAGAGGCCCAGAGAATGGCGGCAGACGCTCAGCGAGTTCAAGCTGAGGCTCAGAGGGTGCAAGCAGAAGCGCACCAGGCACAAACCGAGCTGATGAGAGAGAGCATGGAGAACGCTCACCAGATGGCACTACAGACAGTTGAGAGAGTTGCCCAGCAGTATCCTGGCCAGTGGCAGCCGAGGGCATTTCAGTATCAACAGCAGTACCAGGCACCAGTTCCAATTCGGCAACAACCAAGGGCATTTCAGTATCAACAGCAGTACCCGGTACCAGTTCCTGTACAGCAGGATCAACGAACTTGTTACTTCTGTAAGAAGCCAGGTCACCTTCGGAAGAGCTGTAGAACGAGGCTGGGACTTTGTTTGCACTGTGGCGCTGCGGGACATCGAATAAGGGATTGTCTTCGAGTTCCTTATTCTTCCAAACAGCGCGCGACTCCAAATTATAGAGATCCAGTTAGGCTACCTGTAGAACCGCATGTTGCTCAGCACCCGCAAAGGGAACCACCCCAGCAGGGCGAGCATTTGCGATGACGGTCGAGGAGACCGATACTGCAGGTAATGTGTTAACAAGTTCTGTTCTTTCCTTCATTCTGTTCCTATCTACTTGATTGATTGGTTGATTCCTTAGTACCATAATTGCATGCATGATTTCTTGTTATAATGTAGTTAGTAGTACCCCTGTTATAGAGACTGTAATACCCTGGCAAAAGACACCATGATCATACATAATTCCTTTAGGTTGCATGTTGTATGGGTGTAGGTAGAATTCTCTTAGACTTTGATTGTTGAGGATTTAACTGTAGTAAAAGATTAACGAAGAGGTTATGACTTGACAAAGAGAGACAACGTGCCTAAAATTTTGAGGGAAAATATTAAATTAAATAAAGAGTTGGGAATTTAATATGGCGTAATTGAAGTTTTTGTTAAATCATTGATTTTTAGAAAATTATGAAATGATTGAATTTATCAGTGAATTTGAGGAATTTAAGAAGGCCATCGATATAATTGTTGGACTGCAAGTTGCGAACTTATATTTTTGAATATTGTATTGGAGGTTCCATAAGTATTACATCGTTGCAAAAAAAAAAAAAAAAAAAAAAAAAAAAAAAAATCGAGGGATAAAGAACACAAATGGATTAGTGTTAAATTCAAATTTTGGACGAGATTCAATTTTTTGAAATATGCATTGATTAGAGTTCAATTAGAGGATTGAATATTAAATTCTTGTATTTCGTTATAAACTTAAAATTTTGGAGAATATTGTGATAAGAATGTGATTTGATTTATTTTTGAAGATTTTTAGGGATATGCTATTTATAGAATCTTTAAAAGAATTTATTGTGAAATAACAATATGGAGTAGTTCATGATTATATGATTTGAGGAATTTAATTTTGATGGTAGTAAATACATAAATAAAACAATCGAGGATTTAAAAAATTTGAGGATAATTATTGATTTAAATAAAGGGTCAAGAATTTAACACGACGGAAATTATGATGTATTAATTCCAGGAAAGATTATGACATGTTTAAGTTGGTTATTAATTTGGAAATTTTGGGAGATTTATCAATGTATTTATTTAATTGCAAGTTATGAATTTTAGAACTTTATATTTGAATGTGACAATTGGGAGAATCCTTAAATATCATATTGTTGAGTATTTTGAGGAGTGGATATTAAAATTCCGGGTATTGAATTATAACTCAAAACTTTCAGGAAATTTTTGATGGACTTTGATTTACTTTGAGGATTTTCAGGTTATACAATAATTTCAGATTTTTAAAATTATGAAAAGACCTTGTGGATTATTCGTGGTTGATGAATTTAATTGAGGGAATGATAAGTGTGTATGATTTAAACACTAGTAAGAGGATTTTAAATTTCGAGGACGAAATTCTTTTAAGGTGGGTAGACTTGTCACTACCACATTCTGAAAACAGGGGAATTTTCGAATTTTTACAGTATTTAATATTATGTTATTTTAATTAATTAATTGCATAATAGTATATTGATTTAAATAATTATTTGTGCGATGTGTGATTAAATATATAATTAAATGCAGTGTTAAATTATTTTATTTTAGCTAGCAGACTAGACCTAGAAGCCCAGTAGACGAACCCTTGTCCGAATTATAGAATTCTGGATTTTATTATTTTATTTAGAATTTAATTCTTGGTGTTTATAATTAATTACTGTATTTTTATTTAATATTTTGCGCATTGCCTTTGCTTCGATATTTGGAGCACTATCCAGACTTTTGTCTTCCAACAAATTTCACAATAAATTGCTCTAGACATGCCCGCCTTCCATTCTGCTATTTTTGCAACTCATAATTTTGCTCCCTGTACATTGTTTCTGGCCGCACAAAAATCGTCGCGGACGTTTATTTTTAATTTCCTATTTTTTATCGTTGTGCGTTCCAATCGAAAATTGGAAGCCATCTTGACCTATTTTTCGTGCGACCCAAATTAGGGTAATATTTTGTTCTGAGTCTTCTTCAATATTGGTATTGATGACTTGACCTGATTTTGGCCCCAGGTACTCCTAATTAATTGTTGAACACAACTTGCATTTATTTCTATTTAAATTGAGGATACCATTTTATCTGATTTTTAAATCCCAATTTAATTCCAGTGCCCTACAAATTCAGTCCATACCTATCTTACAGCGCCCCTGACCCTACAAAATATCGGACCCCGAATCGCCTGCCCAATTTTCGTCATTTCATGTGTTTGTGCAATTTCCCGAATTTAAGGGGCTAAGTTGCAATTATTCAATTGTAGGTGCCAACACCTAATTATTTTAAATCAATGAGGGAGCCTATTAATTTTAATTAAGAACCCTCATCCCCCATGAATAAATTCCTCATGTTCAATCCTAGCCATTCATTAGAAATTGGCCCATCACAACCCTCCACCACACCCTCTCTCTCCCTATTTAATGACTTGTACTCTCAAACCCTAATCCCTATGCAACCTAGAAAACACCACCTGACAAGCCTCCAAAATTCCCCAAGCCCCCACATCCTCTCTCCTACGTAGGATTCCTCTCCCTCTTCCTTTCTTCTTCTATTTTTCTTCTCCTTCTTTTCTTCTTCTCTTTCCCTTCCTTCTTCTTCCTTATTAAATTCTTTTTCACTTAAATTTAATATTTGAACATTGGGGGGAACACTGTTCCCTGTGCTTTTCCCCCCAGACCCTGTGCTCCGCCGGCCAAGTCGATCCCCGGCGGCCTCTTCAACGCCGGCGGTCCAGCCGACGGCTCCCCGCGGCGACAGCCCGGCGACTGCACCTCTGCCGACTCAACCCGGCCGTGCTCCGGCGCCGAGTCCCCCACGGCGGCCCTGTCCTTCCACCCGGCGGCCAGCCCCGAGACCGGCCGGCCTAGCCCGAGCCCGTGGCTGATCCTCCTCCCCTCGAGCTTCTGTCCGGCGGCTACCCCCTGCCCTGTCCGGCGCCAGCGACCTTCCCCATCAGCCGCTGCACCTCTCCCATCTCCTCCTTCCTCTCGCTGCACCCTGGCAACAACTCCGGCGGCCGGCCAGCAACTCCGGCAAGCCCACAGTAAGCCTCTCCCTCTTCCCTGTTTATATATATATATGTATATATATATATATATATATATATATATGTATGTATATATTTATATACGTACGTATATACGTATATATAAATGGTATTATCTAATTAATGTTTTAAATACGTAAATAAGTATAGCAATTATTAATTAATATTTAAACACCTTATGTGTAGTATTTATTTTTATTAAAAATTAAGTGTATGTAATTAATTTAATTGTATATATATTTTGTATAAGTATATATTTAAATTATGTATATTTAAATTAGTGTAATTAATTTGTATATATATATAATGTAAAGTAATTGTGTATTTAATTAAGGCAAATGTATATATAACGTATTTGGTATATGTATTATTTTTGGTAAAAATGTATAAATATGTAAATTGTATATTATTTAATTATTAGAAATCAATTGTATAAGTATAGTATATATTTAAATAAATTCTATAATTAAGTTTGGCATATATATATATATATATTTTTTGTATATATATATATACTTGATATAATTTTAAATATATATTTTGTGCATGTATATTATTCATAAATAAAATGTTTAAATACATGTATTAGCATAGTATATATATTTCAGTATATGTTGGTAATTGTAATTTAGTATCTATATAAATTAGTATACATATATATATATATATATTCTTTGTGTATTATATATATATGTACATGTATATTTTATTTTTCATTAAAAGTTAAACATGTATAAAAAAATGTGTTTTAGTAATTAATAATATATCTATAATGTATTTTTGGCATATATGTGAGTATACACTAGTATAAATCAAATATGTAATTTTAAAAGGAATATATATGTATATATATTGTAAATACATTTAAATAGGTGCATGTATAAAATATTGTAAGTATAAATTATTATGTTTATATATACATACAAGAATCATTTATTTTAAAGTATATATATATTTATACATATATCTATAATTGTAATGGATGGAAATTATATATACTAGTTAATGAGATGTTTATATTTATATATCCCTACTAGATGACCCTAGTTGACTAGTGCCCTGCCTGGCATAGCCCTAAGGCCAGTGTATTTCTATTGTGTGCTAGTATAGCCCCTGATACAAATGTTATATTGTAATGTGTCTTTAGGACTGTTGGTTCACCCAGGGGATACTCTGGAACAGGACACCATAAATACCAGCTAAGGACCGAGGCAAGTACATTCTCTGATAATTTCCAATTCTTGATAATAGCTATAAGTTCAATGATCTTGAAATGTTACAACTGAATCTTTGACACTGTGCTACACGGACTAGTATAGCTTGGATCTGCAGTCATGAGATGTTACCTTGATTATCGTATTGACATTATACACGATATTTATATTGACATTTACATTAGACATTGTACATAATATATTAGACAATGTTGTGTATTCGTGACGTGTCATGATTGGATCCACAGTACTAGTTGGGGGCGGGGAAGTAGTTAGTAAGAAATGTGATCATAACCTCTTATTGTAAATTATAAGTGTTAATCATGCTCTTCACCATGATTAGCCAGGCCCTGTAGCTACTGTACATGTCCCAAGCCGATCACATTTTGAAACTACTATTTCAAACACCTAGAATAGATTACAGTTCTCTATTTTTAATCATATACTACATCACCCGTATATGATACTATTCCTTTCATTTTTATACATGCACTGACTGTGTTTCATTGCCTATTGCCTGTCTCTCTTAAACTGTCATTACATTATTCCACTGTCTTCTCAGTAGCTAGCATGACATGTTTTATTGTATTATAGACATTATCAATTAATGGAACTGTTATTTGAGATTATGCTTTGCTCCTTCCTGACTGGAAATATTTTTCCAGACTATGCCTTAGATGACCGCTGTCCGACACTTATGGTGAGTAGCTGCAGACTTGGTAGTAGTTGATTCTGGAAGTCTAGTCGGAATTATTATTCATAGTTAGTTCTTTTAACAGTCTATTTGGTACCGGATTTGTCTCCGGCATTTTGATGATTCTTGGATATTGTTAAGTTAAGTTATTTCTTGTGGACTTGTATTGTGTTTAATTTTAATTTCTGTTTCGAAATCTTATCGTGCTGTGATTCTGTGGTTGAGTATGTGTTCATCTTATTTGTGTCATCCGTGCCTCCTAATGGAGATTGGATGCCTGCGTGACATTAGTTAGATAGTATCAATACCTAGACAGCGTTCTACCGCCGATGCTGCGGCGTAGGCTGGACGTACCCACGCACTCGTGCCCCTAAACCGGGTGCGGGTCGTGACACACCCTAAAGCTTCCATGCATATCAAAATCACAATGGAAGGTGTTCGTTGCCACATAGAACTGGGCATACAAATGCAGGATGTGCAGCTCCGTGGAGAGTGTAATGACGGGCACGATAAAAATTGCCCCAGTGCAGCCCATGATAAAATATTGCCATCCCCTCGCTCCATTAATGAGTCCACCTCTGGACCTGAAGCTGGTGACGGCATTGCCCACGTGCAACTGATCATACCCAAATTGCCGGGCAAACCGACTAGGCAAGTAGGGCTCCAAGAAGCAATGATCTTCGCTTCTATACAGCAGATGGGAGGGTCTAATATAAACCAACCAATTAAAAGCTTCGGGAGAAAGAATGGTCTTCTCTCTACCCGAATCCTCGACCATAACCCCCGATTGATTGCGATGTACAGGAGGGACGGTGCAGAAAAGCTTCCAACTATGACTGAAGCCTAGCGCCCGCCGACAGTCTATAACTGTGTTCACGTTCCAGGAAGACTTCCGGTAGTTCAACAAGAAACTACCCCCCGAACTACTGCCGGAACCGGGAGACATCACCCGGGGGTTTTAGAGAATTAACCACCCCATCAAATACAGGTATGGTAATTCTATCCTGGGAAAGCTATCACGCCGAATTTTATCGACGAGCAGCCCGTCAATCATGGCCCTTGGGCCAGCTTGTATACGGCACACCATGGCAGGGAGAAAGCCTAGTCTTGCCCCGAACACCAGACGCACTGCAGGCCATAGCGTATTGCGGTGAATGCGATCCGCAGATACGACGCCAGGCACTACTACTCGACGCAGCCATTTGGAAAGGAAGCCAGCCAGTTGAGCCTTCCTGGACAGAGGCCTACAACAGCGCCTCAAATAACTATAGGCCTTAGTGCCTTCAGGATACTTTCCCGTCCCTTTGTCGAGGAACCGGTCCGGAGCCCCAGCATCCACAATGAGATCGTCAACTACCTGAGCATTAAGCGCACTCAGGGGATTCACAGGCAGATCCTTGCCCTCCAATACCTTCTCCGGCTTAGCAGTCCTGGACCGGTGAAAGAAGAGGTAGGACGTCCATTTGCTGATGTGAGCCAAATCTGAGGGCTCATCATAAAAAGTAGTGCAGGCGAGGTAGTGGCACATCAGCTCCTGATAGACCTCCACTACTCGAGGGTCTGAACCCCCCAGCTCCCGGTTCGTGGGAACATACTCTTCGTATGGAGTATCCCCCATCGGCAGTCTCGAGATCTTTGCCATCTCATGTAGGGCCAATCCCAACTCCCCCAGTGGAGTGGCGAAGGTCCCGGTAAGCGAAATATATCGCTCCATCAGTGCCAGAAATAGGTTAGGGTTAGGAGGTAACCCAACACTGGTCGCACTCATAGCTGCAAACAGACCGATGTTCTCCAACTCAGTCTGGAAATGCTTCAAGGCCCAATCAACTAAGCGAGCCCATCGAAGATTCAAAGGGGTGATCCACCCGCCACACCGAGGGTTCGCCTTAGTGTATACTCCCCCACGCCCCATAAAATCATTACAGAAAGTCGGTAACTGGACCGACTGGATCACCAAACTATCTTTACTCGGGATACTGCCCGGGTACAGCACCCTGAACAGCGTCACAGAGCCAGAAGGGCGGCTGACAAACGACCCCTGGTCAGCTCCTCTCAGATGAAAGATCTTCCCTGGCTTGCCGTAAAGATCGGGAGTCAGCATCCACGACATCTTCCTGGGATGCATAGCATGAAAGAAGGCCGATATGGGGTAGTCTCTCGGCATATTGGGCAGATATAAGAACAAATCCACGGCAGGGAAAACCCAGAGTTCTCTCTTAGGCTTTGTCTGGGACTGCTTGTCAATCATGTCCACGAAGAGGAAAGCCGGCTTCAGGTATTGCTCTCCGTCTACGTACGTTAGGGGCTCCCTGTTGATCAAATTCAGCAGCGTTCGCTCGCCCTGAGCCGATATCAGAATTGCCCTTCCTTCGGGATATTGGGGCCCGGAGATAGGAAATGTCACGTGTGACAGATCCTCCAAATAGTTGGAGTGCAGCATCCCAGCGGCAGAGCCCATCACTTCAGCCAGCGGAGACTCATGCAAGTTAACTGCAAAAGAACAGAAGAAACACGTCAGTTCCTAACTAGATATTTCGGTACTTGAAGCATCCACAAAAAGGAAAATCAACAGTCCGTGCTCTACGCCGAGACTGTGAAACTTAAGCCTTTACGCTGGAATCCATTTCCTTGAAATGTAAAGATTGGCAGTATACGGTCTGTGCATTACGCCGGATTGAGTAAATTGAGTTATTACGCCAGGATTTTCATCCACAGGCATAAAACTCAAATTTTAATAGTATACACCAAGTTTTTGGCGGTCAAAGCTTTTACGCTTTACTGCGAAAAAAATAGAGTTTTTACGCTGACACAATAGGAATGTGGGCGTAAAAAGATGAAACGTCTCCGTGCATCATCTTCCTCAAAGAGGCTATCAGCACAAAAGACGACCTAGCGCGGTCACGTTCAACGTGTGCGAAGGATTTTCAGTCATTCTCTCCCTCCCAAAAGCTCTACTTTTCAGGCCGGGTGCACTACTCGTCGGCGGGATGCTCCACTCAGAATGAAGTTTGCCTTGTCCAACCAGAGACGCTCTCGCTTGGGCCGAAGAACGAGAAGAGGAATCAACCTTCTTTCCCTTAGCGGAGGAAGTTTGTTTCGAAGCCATTACTGGAAACTTTGAAGACTCGAAGAAGAAACGGAGAAGAACTCGAACAGTCGAAAGCTTTCTCTCGTAGAAGACGGATGGAAAGTTTTTTCTCTCAGAAACATGGAATATATATAGAGTTCGGATGGACTCCTCGGACCCCGAACCAAATCTCCTAATTAATATTCGGTTATGATTGGGTCCCACGTCAGCCTATTATTCAGAGAAGGCGGACAGTCGACGAATTCGAAAAGTTTTTCGCGCAAAGCAAGTTCATGGTTTCTACGGTAAGGAGCTTTCTACGCTCGACAGCTACAGATCTACGATTTTACGCTCGCAAGCTATAAGTCTATGGTTTTATGCCCGGATGCCTTTGTGCTCGGTAGCTTTTATGCTCGAGAGGCTACAGACCTACGACTTCACGCTCAGCAGATACCAAATCGATGATCTCACGCTCGGTGGCACTTAGTTTACGCTCGGAGGCGACGGATCCACGACTTCACTTTCGGAAGACTTTTCTTTTCAGAAGCAACAAATCTACAGTTCTATGCTAAGGAGCTTTCTACGCTCGACAGCTACGAATCTACGACTTTACGTTCGACAGCTACAAGTAGGGTTTTACGCCCGGATGCCTTTGTGCTCGGTAGCTTTTATGCTCGAGAGGCTACAAACCTACAACTTCACGCTCAGGAACCACAAGTCTATGATTTTATGCTCGATGGTGTTTAGTTTATGCTCAAAGGCTGCCAACTTATGATTTCGTGCTCCATGACTTTCCGCACATCTAAAAGATATGTAGGCCAGAGTACGCGTACATCTGAATGATCCTTAAAGCGGTCAATTATAGGAGTTCACACAGAAGATACTCCTTCTTGACCTCAAGATATCCCAAGTACCCAAAGCATACAGAGTTCAAACATTAAAAAATTACTCTTCTTCATGGGTCGATTCGAAGTTCATCCAGACTCCAGTCTGAATATTTTATCTACCAAGATGGCAAATCAGTTTGACAGTCACTTCTCGCCCTGTTCCAAGGGATTTTCGAGAAGTCATTCTTGAAGATAATATCTGAACAAAGAAATTCTGTTATCAGAAGTAACAGTTCAGAATTCTATGCAGTTCCCCACTCCTAAAACAGCAGGACAGTTCGAACACTCGAATGCTAAAGCGGCTTTCTACGCATCCCTAGTTATACGTAAAAGACAGGACAGGACCTAGCACTCTTTTTAAACAAAGTCGGCGTAAAGAATCAGACGTGTCGAAACTACACATATTCAGACTTCACAGCAACAAAGTATGGCAACATGGTCATATGAAGAAGAAAGACGATTTTATTGAGATTAAAGTCATGATTACATATGAGGGAAATCCAGTCTACAAGGGTTTTCTTTATTTCTCATGACTACATATGAGGGAAATCCCGTCTACAAAAGGATTTTTCTCTCGACGTCGTCGGAAGGCCACCCCCCCAGAATCTGCTCTACCAGGTTCTTGCATGGGCGTCGATTCTTCATCTCTCCTCCAGTATTTGGTCGGTTTTCGCAACCGACTAAAATAGTAAATGGAGGAAGAATACGGAACTGGGCCTGCCTAAATTATGCAGATCCCATGCTACATGCACCATGACAGATTAAGTTAAGGTATTCCACCCAACTCAATATCCGAGGTCGGAGCTAGTTGCTGCTCTCTTCCCCGGAGATAACGGGAGAAGGTGCCACTTGCAAGCAGCATGGTGAAAGATGATTCTTCGTCTCTCCCGAAGAACCACCATACGAAGTTGCTGATTATCCCGAGCAAATGAGGCTATGACATCCTTCTATGATCCATCGTTGCAGAGGACATTTGCTCGAAAATGTTATTTTTTTTGCTCCTTACATGCTGGAAGAGCATGATCTCCTTCTTCCTTAAGTCGACCCAACGAACTATGGCCATCATCTCTGTATGATAAAGGAAGTGTGGAAAGAACAGGAGAACTCCTCAGCCTTTTTATAGGCGAGAGAGAGCATCGATCCCCAATAAATCTGCCATAAAGTCAGCCTCCACGTTTCAAAACTCCATTCAGAAATGTTTCGAGTTACGAGGAGCGGGTCATGCTTCATTCAAAGCGTTTCAAATTACAAGGAAAGGGGTCTTGTTGAAGCATAAAAAATATGCGGGATAGCTCTACGCAGCATATTGATACAAAGCAGCATAAATAGAGGACTTCAGAGCCTTCAAACGTGCAAACAGAGCTTCTCCGCCAAAGCATAGTGAGAAATATAGGCTCTAGGACCATCCGCGTAGGGCAGTATGCCCAGGCTGCTTTGGCATAAATAGGGTGCTTCATCGTCTTTATGGCATAAAACTCATCCTCTTCCAATGCAGCATTGAAGTGTACGAGGGACGCTTCGTATTCCTTACAATGAACCTGTCAGATCCTGCAATAAACCTGACGTCTCGACTTCTGACAAAGGGATACTGCTCAACTACCCAGGCGACGGCTATAATGATGGTGAGGCACTGCAACCCAGGCTGTCATTTACTGCTATTTCCCTTGCGTAAACCGCTTTTACGTACACAGAGGAATATGATGCCTAGTTTTTACACAGGCAGATGAGAGCTCCTTACACTCCGCGGAAGACAAACCGCCTGCCACGTCAAAAGCTGCACTCCGTACGGGACTCGAGGCGCGTCTCTGCATTTAATGCACAGGGCGGTGACAGGCCCTCAAGGCACGTCTCTGCAATTAATGCGCCGAATACTGACAGATGCCTAAGGCACGTCTCTGCGTTCAATGCACAGAAGGGTGACAGACCTTCAAAACACGCCTCTATATTTAATACGCAGAATGATGGCGGATCTCCACATTTAATGCAGGAGATTTAATTGAATGTCACCGAACCGTCGTCTAGTGACATCCCCTTTGCAAGAGCTGCTCCTACGCATACAAGGGAATACGCTGCCTAGTTTTACAGAGGCAAACATGAGCTCCTTACGCTCCGCAAAAGACGAACAGACTGCCACGACAGCGGTTACTCTTCGCACAGGGTTCAAGGTGCGTATCTGCATTTAATGCACGGAATGATGGTAAATCTTAAAGACAAGCATCTGCATTTAATGCACAGGATGGGGGCAGATCTCTACATTTAATGCAAGAGATCTGATTATCTCTAAGAGCCATAATTTCGGCTAAAACGTCTACATCATCACTCTGGCACGTTACACAGCGGCTTCTACGCCCATTCAACTTTGGTGCCAGCTCGGCTTCTACGTCTATTCAGCTTCGGTGTCTGCTCGGCTTCTACGCCCATTCAGCTTCGGCGCCTGCTCGGGCTTCTACGCCTACTCGGCCTTTATGACCACTCGGCTTCTACGCCTACTCGGCCTTTATGACCACTCTGCTTCTACGCCTATTCGACTTCTATGCCGGTTTGATAACTATTTGGCTTCTATGCCATGGTGACAGACATTGGCTTCTATGCCAACCTCTTCTACACGAGGGATACCTACCTACGTGGCTTTTACGTCGTGATCTTCGTAGCGATTATACGCATTTTGTCCCTTAGTTGGACCCGCGTCACACGCTCATTCAAAGGATCATCTATACGCAGGCTTTGGTTATTTTAATCATTGTGTAAAAGGGTGTTGTACTTTCCACTACTTGGTTTTTACACCGATTGAGTGGTCACTGTCACTAAAAACTCTATAAATAGAGACCTCTATCAACAGAGGAAAAGGGAGGAGAAAAAGGTCGAACGATCAGAAATAGGTCGACAAATCGGAGAAAAAGAGGAGAGAGAGAGAAGCGTCCAGAGCTCAGGCAAAGAGAAGGGATCGACGACTTTGGCATCGGGCATCCACCCTCTTCAGCAACCCTCGAAGCTGCTACCTCTCTTCCACGGCACTTCTTCAACATCGTGTGGTCCAAGGGCTAAAGTGATCGACTGCAGATCAGACACCTATAGCAATATTCACCCAGATTAAGTAAATTGTACTTAGACATCCTCGTGTAGGATCAAATTTGTACAATCTTATTTGTAAACATAAAAGAAGGGCGGATCTTCGTACAAGACCTCATTTTCCGCATTTTATCAAATCTTTTCTCGTTTATCTTACATATCCAAAACACCTGGTCGTATCAAATGTACATAGAGTGTAATCATCCTATACTGATATAAATGCCTGGTCGTATCAAATGTACATAGAGTGTAAACATTCTCTACTAATACAAGTGCCTGGTCGTATCAAATGTACTTAGAGTGTAATCATCCTCTACTAATACAAGTTCCTGGTCGTATCAAATGTACATAGAGTGTAATCAACCTCTAATAATACAAATGCCTAGTCGTAGGTATCGATAGTTAACATATACTGGACAGGTGTATACAGGGTAAAAAGTTCCTATCTATACAAAATGCCGTGTTGGGACAATAAGGCATAAATAGACATGCAAAATAATAAACACAAGGAAACTAGTTATAAGAAATCAAGGAGCACGAAAAAGAAATCACGTGCAAATGATAGCACAATCGGTATATCGTTCCAGGGATAGAAAAAATACAGCAAGTTCTGGATTCCAATAAATCAGTATACCATCGGTATACTGTAGAATATCGTCGGTATGCCGGCCAAAACAAATATCTAGAAAGTCGGTTAACAATGGTCGGCCTGGATCGGTATACCGTCGGTATGCCGATAAGGTTTACTGAAAAATATCTGAAATCTAAGTTGGTCGAGATCTGTATACCGTCAGTATACTGTAGTATACCGTCGGTATGTCAATTTTCGAGAAAAAGTTAGGCCAAAGTTAAATCTGATTTCGGGACCCAAATCAATTCCCGAAAACTACCAGAACCAAGTCTAACAAGAAGTCAAGTCTAGTGGTAAGTCTTATATCACAATATGGACTAAAACTCACGGTTATAACTCCGGTACCGTTCTCCGTTATCGAGTTACCAAAATGGGACGGGACAAGATTTTACCAGAAAAAAATTGAGACGGTCAATAGGCTAAAAATTACTAGATGAACAATGATAGTAAGGCAAGTCTAAGCTAAAAGCAACAACCCAAGCTCCAAGAAAAAAATTGACAGAATGCAAAAATAATTCATATTTTCGGCAAGGTGTACTTGCCTAGAACGAGCTTCCAGTCTAAACCTTCTAGTCCACCACTACGAAGGGGTTCAAAAACCACAGTCCAGGTCTCAAGACCAAGCTCCAAGCTCAAGAGAGAAAGGGTGGAGAGAAGAGAGAGAAAGAGAAATAAAAAGAAACTCAAGTACTATTTATATAATAATATCTCAAAAATATCTCAAAAAGTGAAACAAATATCTGTTGGGTAGTATACCGTTGGTGTGCTGAAGTATATCATCAATATACTGGTCAGGAAAATAAGTTTCAATTTTCTAATTTTTAAAATTTCACAAAATCTAGAAAAATAAAACATGCAGTATAAAATACGTATCCATATACCAATATAGATACTGTGAGGTAGAGCCTCACAGTCATGAAGGGAATCTAATTAATAAAGGAAAGCATCTAACTAATCAATAGGGATAATATTTCATCCATATCACTAACTAATTAATTCAAATTAACTAGAGTCATGACTAACACTAATTAGTACTATCTAACACTTAATAAATTCTAATTATCTTATATACTAACTAATAATAAATAATTCTAGGCAACATAAATTAATTCTAGATAAATATAAATATGTAAAATAATTAACAACATGTAAAATTATTAAAATATCCCTACGGTGAAAAGTGCTGGTTACAATCCTACCCCCATAAAAAAAATTATCCTTAAAATTTAAAGATGGTTGTACCCCTCTATAGGTCACGACCCCCCATCTAAGAAAGTCATATCTAAAGTCTTTAAGCATACAATTCTATTAAAAAGAAATCATTCCTAATTATCGATATACATGTTTATGGTCTCTATATGTCATGATATTGCAGTATCTATCAAGGGTTATTACTAAGTATACAATAGCATAACAATCACTGATGCAACTATAAGGTACTAAGAAATTAAGCAAATCAATAGATGGAAAGACAAGGAAAGAAAGAAAAGAACAGGACATGCTAACCCATCACCTGCAGCATCGATCCCCTCAACCATCATCGCAAAAGCCATGTCCTGCTGGGGTGTCTTCCTTTGCTGGTGCGAGGTATTTTGCTGTACCACAGGTAGCCTAACTATACCTCTCTCACTGCCTGAAATATTTATACTCCTACTCCTCATGATACTCCCTTACATACACTACCTTAATATATCACACTGATACACTCAACTAATACTATCACACATAATAATATTCAATTATACTAAACTAAAATGCTACACCTATCACTTATTACTCATCCCATTTCTGATACACCTTGACACTTGCACTCTCTAGGTATCCTTGGTACACAGACACTAACTCTATAGCTATACTAGGCATAAGCACTTACTACTGTAGGATACTAGCTACTAACTATACTCTGACACCTACCATAGAACTATTGTTACAAATGGTATTACTCTAGGCTTATACTCTGATACCTAATGCTTACCTACACAACTAGGAACCACTCACATATCCACCAGTTATACATCCAACAATCAATACTGATACTCAAGCTTGATGCATCATATCTGCAAGTTATCAAGCTACTACACTATCTAAGAAACCTCAGAAACTAATGATGGTAAAGCTCTTATAGAGAAATGGACTAAAGGAACTAGAGGTATCTCTATCCTGAACTAGTAGGGTGATGGAACATAACTTAATGATAACATAGTTGAATGATAGAGATGATATGTTAAGAACTAATTTAAGATACAATCTGATAATCATATATATCTATCTGGAATCATGTTATCCAAAATTCTTGCTACACCAGTAAGCATAGTTGCGATAAACTATAGAGTCCATAACTAAGGTATATACCTCTATGATCATGTTACCTAGGATTCTCACCATGCCAACCGGTATGGCTCAAAGCGAGAAACTCTAAATTTTATAACTAAGATAAGTATATCCGAAATTAGGTTTCTATATTTTTGCTATGCCAGCTAGTATGGCTGCAATAAATTCTAGACTCCATAACTCAAGTAGACGGTTAACTTTCTTATTGTTCTCATCCAAATTTGTCATCAGAATATACCTCAATTTAGTCCATAAAATTTATCTTGATACAAGAATCAAATTCAACAACGAACATGTGAAGGTGAACAGAAATAAGTGAAAACAGATTTTGAAATAGAATTTATAGTAAGATTCTCAAGGGTCATCCCAGGAATCTCTCAAAAAATCCTAATATGTGATTGAGTATTCTCTCATCCTAATATCCTATTGCAGGCTCACAGCAGTACGACTAAACCAAAGTACTACCATGATATCGTACCAGTTACGAAGACAAGACCCGCATGGGCCACCATAAAATATGTCATGACCCACACCCGGATGATTGGGGCACGAGTATATGGTACGTCTAGCTTGTCCTACAGTATTGGTGGTAGAATGCTGTCTAAACCTCAATATAATCATACTAATACAACAAGTTTTATCATGTTGTCAATCACAATATACTACAGGAAGAATGAATAAGGAAGATAATTCAGCAGTAATCTAAAAGAAATAAAACTAAGGCATGGCACTGAGATACAGAAATACTAGTCTAGATCTCACAGAGGTCACTTCTAGGTCCACAGTGCAAAAGTAGTCTCGATCATAGCATCACTCTGAACTCGGGAACATAGAGCACAACAAAGCCTTAAAATGGTATCCAGTCAGGATAGATTATGTACAACCCAATATTTGTTCCAATTAATTGACGAAGACTATAAAATAGTAATAGTAAATGTAATACATGATAAGAAAGTAATAAATTGATATCATGGTATGGCAGTAATAAAAAATAGATAATAGTAAATTGTAGTCATGGCAGGAAAGGTAATGAACAGTAAGTAACATGAGCATGATAGTATAATCATCAGGTATGAACTAAGCATGAAAGAACTATAACTATACTAAGTATTTTGAATTACTAGTTAGATATGTGATCAGCTTAGGATATTCGTTGATTTGTACTAAGAAAAAAGCTAGCTCCATCATACGTGAAGTGTATGTTTAGCTAGTAACCGATGATTTACATTACTTGCCAATAGGTCTTGATCACATATCTAGCTAGCACTTCCCCACCCCGACTAGTATGATGGATCCAACCATGACACGTTATGATACAATAATCAGGGTCAATAGCAATACGATGAACAATATCTAATATCAATACGATAAACAATATAACATCTCATGACTGAAGATCCAATCTACATACCAATCCGTGTACCAACATATCAGGAATCAGGTATAACATTACTAAATACATGTATCATAGTAATTATCAAATAAAAAACTATCAGAGAATATATTGCCTAAAATCTGGTGCTGAATATCACATAATGTCTGAATCGGTACCTCGAAGACCTATATATGAATTATCATGCCAAAGTGTAGTTTGGAATCATAAATAAGCTTAACTAGTCTTGTTTTAGGTTTCTAGGTCAAAAAGGTCAGACTAGTTAATTACCTATTTTTTGGTTCCAAATTATCTATCTAATTGGCCTATTAAGCTATACTAGTCAATTCTAGGTTTTCTAGGTCAAAATCTTGCTAATACTAAATTTCTATGCCATACTAGTAAATATAATATACTATGTATCATAATATATAATATACACTGTTCAATATCCATATATTATATCCTATCTTAGCCTTTATACTATACCTCAATAAAACCTTAACCAAATTACAATACCTTGCCCTATCCAATTTACCAAACTTGACACAACTCAACTTACCTTGTCATTACCTATATTAACACTCAAAACCAATTATCTTAACCATTATCCAATACCCTAACCCATATCAAGATATTACCTCTGTCATACCCCAGTACCGAAATACGGAGACCGACATGGCCAGCTATCCCGTACAAGGTACTATACTTCGTACGACGATCACGGCTGAAAACATGCAAGCGGGTACATGCTACAATCAAGTCTCATATGGTCAAGAACTTCTATGTCTTAATTGTCATGACCCGCACCCGGTGTAAGGGTACTAGTCGGAAACAATGCCCAGCCTACGCCGCAGAATCGGTGGTAGAACGCTGTCTAGATAAACTATCTAACAATATAATAAACCACCAATAATGATAGTATACTTAATCACAGAACTAAGATAGAAATGAGCACGAATCAGATAAAGAATAGAATAGTCACAATACAACTCATGAGTCTAAAATAATACATCAATGAGTCTGAAGAATAACGGAATAAGCTGGAGACAAATCCAGAACAAAGAATACTACGAAGCTACAACTCCAGGGTCAACTGTCTCAGTTGGGATATGTCCCTCCTGGGCCAGGGTCTCGGAATCTAAACCCACAACATCTTGGGGTCCATAATAAGTAGGGTACCACTACTCAGTGTCATCTGGAAAAATATATCCAGTCAGGAAAGGAGCAGAGTACATCTCTAACGGCAGTTCTAATCAATGATAAAAACTATGTAACAGTAAATAGCTGTGGATAAACAAGATACACAATAGATACAAGAGATATATATACAATAAGAAAATACTGGAAATAAATACAATAATGAACAATATGCCAATGAAACAAGAATACTAATGACTAAGTGTGTGAGTACTAGCTTAACATGTGATCGGCTTGGGCAAGATGCAATACGGCCTGGCTAATCATACGTGAAGTGTATGATCAACACTATTCAGTAATCAGTACTTGATACAATAGGGATATTGATCACACATCTATACTAATACTCTCCACCCCCGACTGGTATAATAAATCCAACCACGGTATGCTATGGCACGAGATTCCCAAAGAAGATAGCGACTCTTCCCGAGAATCGGTGTCTGTACATGTACAAGATAACCAATGAAACAATACTTGCACCATATACACCATATACCAAGGAATAACATCTCATGACGAGATCCGGATATACCAACCGTGTAACCATAATGTCAAGACAACATGGATATCTACACTAGATACAATGAACATAGAGGATATCATAAATGAGAAACTATCAGAGAATGTACTCGCCTGAAGTCCAATGAATAGTCTCACAGATGTCTGACTCGGTGCCTCGAAGACCTAGATATGGAATACAACATCAATACAAGGTCCCGAAAAGAGAACAAGTTAAACTAGTCAACTTCTAGGTCAATAAGTCAATTCTAAATCAAAATTCAACTATGATCAACTCTAAGTCAACTATGGTCAACTATGGTCAAACCAAGGTCAACTATCTATTTCTAGGTTCCACAAGTCTAACACAAAAATCTTGGGTCAAGATATTAAAATCTATGCCATAAAAACCATATCCTAAAATATTAGGATACGTATCTCCGGATACGTAATTTCCAAGGTAAACATCACAATACATATATATCAAACAAATATGTATAATAATATAGAATATTAATTACACATTGAAATAGGAACCATGATTTTGAACCAACTTGGTATCTCCACAAAGTTACAAATTTGATACCCAAACCCCGTATCTTGAGTATCCCACTTACCTTTGTTTCCACAAGGTAATACTCAATACCTTGATATAGTAATTATCCTCATATATAATATATAATATATACTAATATTATACAATTAAGAAATATAGCAATAATAGTATTATATCTTAATATTAATACATATATATATATATATAAATATATATATATATAAGATATAAACACAATATACTAATAATCTGCCTAAATATTACTGAAAGCGGTGTTGAAAAATACTGATATTCAGATATCAGACTTTCAGTGATAGTTCTGGCTGTCACTGAACTACCGTCGCTACTGCTGCTGCATTTCTGCACTGTTGCCTCTGCTTTGGTGACGATTTTCAACCGTCACCATACCCTCCGTCGTTGCTGTTACAATTCCTGCCGCTGCTACTACTATTTAATGACAGCAGCTCTGTCATTAATTGTGGCCGCCACTGTTATAGCGGCTGCTGCTGCTGCTATTCCTTGGCTATTAATGACAGCAGCTCTGTCATTAATTCCTGCTGTCGCTAAAAACAGTAATATATATATAACCTATATATATATATATATATCAATATATATATATATATATATATATATAAACCAAATAAATAAGTAAATATATCTATATATATATAACTCAAATACATATATAATATATATATCTATATATATAAATACCAATTAGCTATAATACACCTCCTATATAATAATGTACATATTACAACATAGTCAAATACACACATACATAAATATGTAATAAATATACATCCATACATAATCATATTCTAATTACTTAATTAAACATACATATATATTACATAAAACATATTCATATATTTTATATTATAACATATATTTAATGCATGTGGAAGAAAGCTACATATATATTTATTCTATTGGTACATATATAATACATAGATCTATGCTACAACAAACACCATAATAAATACACTATAGTACATATATAATATCTACATATATATACATAATTATAATTCAAGAATTAAAGCATAATTAATTAGATCTATACCTAAACACACAACAAATGGAGAGTATCACACCGTATCCCACTAGATCTAGGATACGCATGCGACATGAGTCCACCATACATCCAATTATACCCCGAAGGACACAAGCAAGTCACATATAATATTTATGAACAAAACAAAGTGTCAAAAATAGATCTATGTGTCCGTGTCAAAATACGACATGTACAAAGTCCCGTGTCGGAGGAAAAACCCTCAAAATAATACGTATCACAAAATTGTTGGGATACGACCTACACATACCCAATTATGGATACGACACTAGTCCCAAACACATAAACATATGCCAAAGTGATCTATAGGATCAATTGACACACACAACAAAAGTCATTTTTGGAATTTCCCTAAAATTGACACAAAAAGTACCATAACTTTCTCCATAGGTCTCCTATGAACACAAAATCAAATCCTATGGGTAGTACATACATATGGTTTGATTATTCATGATTAAATCTCATATTTAGAAGCTATTTTAAGGGAAAAAACTGAATTATACCTATTGGAAGATGGATTCCCAATGAAACCTCCAATTGAGATAAAATTGCCTCCAAATTGTAGATCCTTGCTACTCTTTATAGATCCTTGCTTCCTCCTTCTAGATCCTTGCTTCTCAAGTCTCTAATGGTGATTTGGGAAGGAATTGGAATGAATTTGGTAGGAAAATGAAATGGGAATGAAGGAAATTTGGTAGTGGAAAATTCTAGATCTAGATTTGGAATGAAAAAGAGGAGAGAGAATTTTCCCCCTCTTTTTATATAGGCCGACCCTTTTCTCTCCCTCAAGTAATTATGAAATGTCCAATATACCCCTTGGGGCCTCTCATGAAGAAATAATTAAAGAAGAAAGCTTCTAGTCTAATGATTTAATTAATTTAATCCATCTCCTTAACAATGGGCTTTCTAAATGGGCTAAGTCTAACTAATTAATTCATGTTGGTCCATGGGTCCAAACTAAACTAGTTAGGTCCACTAACACAAGTCCAAATTAAATAAATAATATCTAACAACAATTAAATAATACAACAAATAATTATTTACCATGCACAATATTTAATTAAATAGGAAATGACTAAAATATCCTTTCCTAGAAAATGTGGTAGTGACATTAATCATTCAAACTAAAAACAACAAACATAAAGCATATATGATAAAGCAATAAGCCAATCCCAAACGCTTTCTAAAAATTATTCTAGAGACCAGTTGTGCAAAATAAGAAGCTGGCAGAGTATCAAAAGTATATGATGGTTATCAGCTGCAGTTTGATTTAATACAATCATGTAAGGAGAGTAATGTCCAGACATGCCGGCTAACAGGTGCCGGTGTCTCCCTCATATTTTTAGATGAGAGTATTTTAGTCAATTTGCATATAATTATTTTTTAGATTAATATTTATTTATATTGTGCTAAAAATTAATATTGGTGGTTGTGATATTTATTATTAGTTAGTAGACTAGCATATTAGTTAGACTTGACACTTGTGAACCCAATTAGACTTGTTATGACAAATAGTGAGCCCAACATGGACCAAGCCCAATAGACCCATTCCCACTAATTAATTAGGAGGATTAGCCTAATTAGCATTAGTTAGAAGCCTTTCCAATCTAGCCCTTACCTAATACTCTTCATATTAATTAAGTAGGGGCTCATTAGTAATTGATTGTTGCTTGGAGAGGGGAAAAGCTAGGGGCCGGCCATATAGCCTCTCCTTTCTCTCTCTCTCTCTCTCTCTCTCTCTCTCTCTCTCTCTCTCTCTCTCTTTATTTGCACTTTCAATTTTAGATCCCAAAATTCTTAGATCCCTAATTCTTTTATCTTTCCATCAAACTCTTCCAATTTTTTTGCATTTTACTCTTATTTTTATCCCTCAAGAAGCCTTAGTGCTTGGAGAAGCAAAAAAGCACAAGGAGGAGGAGCTTTGGTAAAGAGATCGTGTCCGGATCTTGTCTATTGAACAATTCATTAAGAATCCATCTCCCAATTGGTAAATTCTGAATTTTCTTTATTCTAGCTCCCAAATTATGTATTTGACTATTAGGAACCATCCCATGGCTTAAGGCTACCCATAGGAAGAAGTTTTAGGCCAGTTGGTTGTGTATAAAGAATTCTACGTAGGTTTTGTATGTATTTTAGAGAAATTATGAGATTGACACATCAAGTGTGTGTCATGATGCTAATTTAGTTATATTAGACTTAGATCAAGATTGTGATACTAGATATGTATCCATAATTGGACACGAGTAGAGCGTATCATAGTATCTTGTGATACGGTGTAATACGAGGTTAATTTTGGATAATTTGTGTAAATACTCTCCAATTTCTATTGTAACAAGTTGTATTAGTTGGGTAATAGTGTATTTGATATGTAGAAATGTTTATTGTTGGGTATTTGGGAATTTGGCACTTTGATTGGTTACGTGTCATAGAGTATCGTATTTTAGTATGCTAAGTGTTTGTTTATGTGCCTCTAGTAGTGTATATGGGTGCTGTGTATATGTATATGTATATGTATATGTATATGTATATGATATATGAGTATATATATGTATATATATATATATATATATATATATATATATATATATATATAGATAGATAGATAGATACATGTCATAGAGTATCATATTTTAGCATGCCAAATGTTTGTTTATGTGCCTCTAGTAGTGTATATGGGTGTTTTGTGTGTGTGTGTGTGTGTGTGTGTGTGTGTGTGTGTGTATATATTATAGTGGTATATATGTGATTAGTAGTGTGGACTGTGTATATTGATACATAGTGATTGTGTGTTAAGATTTAGTTGTTAGTGTGTGCAATACTTGGTGTGATATATAGGAGTAGTTCAATAGGAGTTGTATAGCAGTTAGAGGGGATTAGAAGTAGCAGTTGTGGATAGAGAGAGCGATGGGGATCGAGTACACAGTATGTTGTCCACATTGCAGCAGGTTGCAGTGTACTTGTGCACTATTTTTGGGATCCACTAGGTTTATCAGTGCTCTCATGCACTACAGTGCATTGCACTGATGTCCAGTTACCACCTCAGTTGAATTAGGCAATAGTAGCAGTACTAGGAGAGGGATGAGGGGAGAGATGGGTATCAAAATTGAGTATCAGTGCATTGATTGGTAGTTGCATAGGCAACAACAGCTGCAACAGCAACAGGAAGACCAACATTAGACTTAAATTCTTGTTGATGTATTGTATTCACTATAATAGGTTGGGCATTGTCTTGGTGTAGTAGTGAGTAGTAGTGTGCAAGGGCTTAACATCAGTAGCAATAAGATCATTATTAGTAGCAGCAGCAATACTTGGTGGAGCTCGGGTTGGGAAAACTGAAGAGCAGCAGTTGTAACATCAATATGAGATAGGGGAGGGGTCTGTACAAGTCCAGTGTACTAGCAAGGGGTACCAATTAAGTTGGTAATAGGTAGGAGTGCATTAGGAGGGGGAAATAAGTAGCTCACTACAGAAACAGCAGTGAACTACAATCAGGCAAGGGATTGATATATTGTTGTATAATTACAGCAGTGTGCTATAGAGCTGAAACAGCAGCAGTGGAGAGAAGTAGGCCTGGGATAGAGGGAATACTAGTGAGGATATTGGTAACTTGAGTACAGAGATATCAGCAATGGGAATTAGATGCTAAGAGTATCAGGTATAGAGTTAAGCAGTGAAGGTTGTTTAGTATCTTGGGTTGGTGTGAGTGAGTGAGACACTTGTGTGTTTTAGGGGTATTCAAGTAGTAGCAGAGGTAAGATATAGGAGTTAGTGTGTCAGTTAAGTATCAAGGTTAGGTGTTAGTTAATAATTAAGTAAGTTAGTATTAGTTGATAGTATAAGTTATGTACTAATTAGTATTATATTATTTAAGGAATGTTAGTTCCCCAGTTAGTTTAGATTAGTAAATATTAGTAAGGTATTAACTATACCTATAGGTAATGACCTATTTTTAACTAATACTCTAAGGTAATACTTAGTATATCTAAGTTTAGCTAGTCTTAACTAGTTTATGACCATATTATTTAGGATTGACCTAGTATAGGCTAGTTAGAGACCCATATGAGCCTAAAACCTGAGTGTGACCAAGTTTGGTCCTATAAACTCATAATTAGTGTATTTTAGCATATATTTTATTTATATCACCCAAATTGACATGCCATTCATATCTAAGTATGTGTGTGACACCATCTTGGACACCGAGTGACATCATTTGCTCTGACCAAAGACGAGTACATTTTTTGATAGTTTTTTTTTGACAGTCTCTATGTTTCATGTATTTAGTATTGAGATATTTGATTCTTGATACGATGTTACACGGATTGGTATATTTGAATCCTTGTCATGAGATATTATTGTCGTGATAACTCAGTGATCATCGTATCGTGCTTCGTGATTACTTAGTGATTACATGATATCTATGTTATTATATAGACTGTGATCATAGTACATGATATTATAGACCGTGCATCGTGGTATACATGTTATAACATGTCATGATTTGGATCCATATACTAGTCGGAGGATGGAGGAATATTAGTAAATATGTGATCATACTTTATAGCCCTGATATAGTGAAGCACATGATAGCTAGCAGATCATGCAACTCACGTGTGGTTACGCTAGCACTTATTTATTTATATAGCCCGTGTTAGGCCCAAGTCGATCACATATTTTGCTAATATTTTAAGACACCAGCTATTATTTTATTTTCTTATTTCCAGTTTATTACAGTGATGTTCTATATCATATTATTCTTAGTTATTTCCATTGCTTACCATGATTCTCTTTTTGTGATTTTGTCTAGTTCAGTTACTTCCATTGTGTATTTTTATTACTATTGTTGTTTTATAGTTTTTGTCAATTATTGGAGCTGCTATTAGGTTGTACTTTGCTCCAATCCTGACTGGATATATTTTTTAGATGATTCATTAGAGTATTGGTATCCTACGCACTATGGGCCACAGGATGGCAAGACAGTTGAGCCAGTACCCGTAGAGTTACTTGAGATAGTACCACCAGTTGAAGAGACTTAGGCTTTTTATTATGAGTTGTATTTAATTTTAGTAAACTTTATGGCATGTATTATTATTTTGAGTCTTATGTTAAGATTGGACTTATATTGAGACTCTTGAATTTTTTTTACTTCTAATCCATATCGTGTCATTCTTCCTCTAGTTTATGAATGTGATTGAGTATTGATTATTTATCATATATTATATTATTCATCCAATTGGAGTTGAGATAACATGATAGGTACCTTATATATTTTGTGACAGATGTGTAGATAGTTATGTCGACCCAGACAGCGTTCTACCGCCGATGCTGCGGTATAGGCTGGGTGTTGTTCACTACTCGTGTCCCTATTCCGGGTGTGGGTTATGACATATTTTTAGTGGTGGCCATTACAGGTCTTTGAGAGGTTGTAATTAGTTCGATATCGTAGTAGTACTCTAAGTCTGAGATACTACTACGAGCCTGCTTTAGGATATAGGATATAGGCTGAGAATATACTCAATCACAACTAGGAAATACTTTCAATTATTTGCTTAGTAATCTTTATTTATCTGAATACTTTCTTTACTTTGAATAATTATGTCCTTCCTTAATGATATTGTATCTTACTCGATATTAATTCATTTATTTTAATCTATCTTCAGGATACCGCCGAAGACGCGATCCCAGTGCTCAGGCGCAGTATCAGCGAGGTCGGTTACTTCATTGCCTCCGAGGAGGGCAATACCAGCCACTGCTCCAGCAGTTTCAGCTCAGAGGTTCGCTTCACCTGCTCAGGTGGGAGCATCAGTAGCAGCTTTTGGGGGTGCTCCACCTTCGGTACAGAGGACAGTGTCGACAGTCTCAGAGGAGCTTCCACCTCCACCACCCGTAGTTGATCAAATACAAGTGTTTATGCTCTTTCAGCAGATGATAGAGGCCCAGTAGCTCCTGTCAGAGGTCATGAGGCAAGGCATTAAGAATGTCCACCAGCTTGTACTCATCGCAGTCGAAAGAGTTGCCTTGGTCCAGCCATAGATAGCTCCACCTCAGCTCACCCCACAGTAGCTGAGGCCGGGGACTATCATAGACTTCAAGAGGATAGGGCCGAAGGACTTTAAAGGCACTAAGGGGATTATGTATATTGATATCCATTGATAGAAGACATTGAGAGGAACCAGAGGTTGGCGCAGATTCCAGAGAGGTTGCCGGTAGAGGCCGTAGGAAGCATAATATTTGATATTGTATTGACTTGGTTCAGGACGGACCCCAGTATCTCAGCACCGGGACTTACTTGGAAAGATTTTAAGGAGCTTTTTAAGGCAAAGTTCTTTCCAGACATGGCTTTGATATTAGAGAGCCAGTTTCAGTACCTCGTCCAGAGAGGTATGACAGTGGATAAGTATATAGCAGAGTACTGCAGATTGGATCGCTTCGTGGAGGGGCAAAATCCCCAGGGGAAGGTCCAAAAGTTCAGAAAAGGTCTGAACAGGGAGATTAAATCTCATACTATTGGACACCGTACAGCAGCATTTAAAAAGAATCAAGTAGAGGCACAGCAGGTAGAGGATGATTTGAAGCTCGGATCCAAGAGGATAAGAGATCATTCAGGGGCTAGTAGTAGTGCGGGCCCAACAAAATAGCCTCACTTTTAGCAGCAGCAGAGGCATTTTTAGCAGTAGTCGAGACAGCAGTTTCAGGCACCATTTCGGGTACCGGTACAGTAGGCACATTAGGCCACGAGACCAGCACAGCATGCCCCACAATGCACTCACTATTGGAAGATGGGATATACACAGAAGGTCTGCAGGAAGAGGCTTAGGATGTACCTCTATTGTGGGGAGGCAGGCTATCAGTTACGAGATTGTGTTCTAGCTCCCGTTCGAGAAGGTCAGGGCAAAGGCCAAGCACAGAGAGCACCCACGAGACCACCAGCGGGACAGCAGAGGGGACCTCTGTTACTGCCACAGAAGTAGCAGTTCACTCCGCACCAGCAGCAGTAGAGAGGTGCTCAGCGTCAGGGGCGAGCTTTTGCCATGACAGTCGAGGAGGAAGAGCCAGTCAAAGATTTTATCTCAAGTTTAGTCTATCTTGATTCTTTTCCATCTCATACTTCATTTGATTCTGATGCTTCACATAGTTTTGTATCTGTATCTTTTCCTTTAAAGCATCATCTTGAGACTGAACTGTTAGCGAGAACTTGCAAGATCATGACTGTTTATGGTGATAAATGAAAGAGGAAAAGTATATAAGACGAGGTTTATACGAAACCCATTTTCTTTTCTTTGGTTTACAAACAAGCTTGTACAATTAATCCTATACGAGGATGTAGGAGTACAATTTATTTAATCTGGGTAAATATTGCTATGGGTGTCTGATCTGTAGCCGATCACTTTAGTCCTTGGACCACACGATGGTGAAGAAGTATCGTAGAAGACGGAGAGCAGCTTCGGAGGTTGCTCAGGAGGATGGATGTACGATGCCAAAGTCGTTGATCGCTACTCCTTGCGTGAGCTCCGGACTCTTCTCTCTCCAAGACTCCCTCTCACCGATCTCTTCCGCCTTTCTCAAATTTGACCTCGGATCTGATATTGGTTTCCTTGACCAATTTTCCTCTCAATTTTGTCGACCTTGTCCTCTGTTGATAGAGGTCTCTATTTATAAAGTTTTAGTGACAGTGACCACTCAGTCGGTGTAAAAACCGAGTAGTAGAAAGTATAGCACCCTTTTACACAACGATTAAAGTAACCAATGCCTGCGTATAGATGATCTTTTGAATGAGCGTGTGACGCAGGTCCAACTAAGGGACAAAACGCGTATAATTGCTATGGAGATCACGGCGTAGAAGCCACGTAGGTAGGTATCCCTCGTGTAGAAAAGGTTGGCGTAGAAACCAATGTCTATCACTATGGCGTAGAAGCCAAGTAGGCATAGAAGCCGAGTAGGTATAGAAACCTGAGGGCGTAGAAGCCGAGTAGGCATGGAAGGCCGAATGGGCATAGAAGCCGAGTGAGCATAGAAGCTGAATGGGCGTAGAAGCCGAGGTGATGTGGACGTCTTAGCCGGAATTACGGCTCTTGGAGATATAATCAAATCTCTCGCATTAAATGCAGAGATCTGTCATCATCCTGCGCATTAATTGCAGAGACGTGTCTCGAAGGCCTGCCACCGTTCTGAGCATTAGGTGCAGAGACGTGCCTCGAGCCCTGTACGAAGAGCAGCTTTTGACGTGGCAGTCCATTTGTCTTCCGCGAAGCGTAAACTGTTCATGCCTGCCTGTGTAAAACAGGGCATCGTATCCCCCTTGTAGCAAAAAATAAGCTTATGCCGAGGAGACGTCAGTAAACGACGGTTCGGTGATATTTAACCAAATCCCCTGCATTAAATGCAAAGATCCGCCATTATCCTGCACATTAATTGCAGAGGCGTGTCCCGAGTGGTCTGTCATTATTCCAGCCATCGTCTAGGTAGCCGTGCAGTACTCTTTGTCAGAAGCCAGACGTCAGATTCACTGCATGATTTGACAGGTTCATTTTGGGGGATACGAAGCATTCCTCGTACGCTTTAATATTGCATTAAAAGCGGGTGTGGTTTACGCCATAGAGGCGATCTAGCACCTTCTTTACGCCGAAGCGGCCTGGACGTACTGCTTTACGCGGATGGTCCTTTGAGCTTATATTTCCCGCTGTGTTTTAGTGAAAGAGCTCTGTTGGACGTTGGGGGCTTCTGAGGTCATCAGTCTATGCTGCTCTGCATAAATATACTGCATATAGCTATCCAACGCATTTTTTATGCTTCTACAATGACCAGGGGTGGCATTATCCTGGTCAGTGATGTTTACAAGGATCGAAAAATTTCTCTATGAGGCCAAGAGTTGAGCGCGTGTCTACTCGTAATGCTACTTCCGACTACGATATAGCACTCGGGATGGATTGGTTGAGTAGGCACCATACTAGTATCGATTATCATGGAGGCAGAATTTTGTTTCAGACGCCAGGAGAGCCAGAGTTTGAGTTCACCAGAGGAGCAGCAGAGAAGAGCGAGGAAGTCTTCTATAGAGCTTCGGTGGGAGAGCAAGAGCTGTCACGTCCTTTGATTTCAGAATTTATGGATGTCTTTCCAGAGGAATTGTCGGGTTTGCCACCAGACAGAGATATTAAGTTCTCTATAGATTTGGTACTAGACGCAAAGCAAATACCACAGCATATCTATAGGGTTAACAATAGCGAACTGACAGAATTGAAGAAGCAGGTGAATGAGTTACGGGACAAAGGCTTCATCAGGTCTAGTTTATCAATGTGGGGTGCTCTGGTATTATTTTTACCGAAGAAGGATGGGTCTGTATGTATGTGTATCGGCTACAGGGCTTTCAACAACCTCACTATCAAGAACAAATATCCGTTGCCACGGATTAATGATCTATTTAATCAATTGAGCGGAGTGAAAGTATTCTCAATGATAGACTTGAGGTCGGGATACCATCAAGTGAAAGTAAAGAAGGAAGACATTCTGAAGATAGCTTTCAGGACTCGGTATGGGCAGTTCGAGTTCTTGGTGATGCCGTTTGGGTTGACCAATGCCCTGGTGGTATTTATAAATATAATAAATAAGATGTTTCATCAGTACCTTGATCAGTTGGTGGTGGTATTCATTGATGATATATTGATATATTTGAAGACCCCGGAGGATCATGATAAGCACCTGAGGATAGTTCTCGAGACCCTCAAGAAGGAAAAGCTTTATGGCAAGATTTCAAAGTGTGAGTTCTTCCTTGATAAGGTTGAATTCCTCGGGCATGTGATTACAGGAGACAAAATTTTAGTGGACCCGAAGAAGATATCAGCAGTTGAGTCATGGTCTACTCCGAGTTTAGGGGTAGAGATCAGGAGCTTTATTGGGTTCGGAGGCTATTATTAGAGGTTTATTTAGGATATTGCCAGGATTATAGAGCCAATGACTATGCTAACCTAGAAGAACATAGAGTTCGTCTGGACTGAGGAGTATCAGGCCGCCTTTAAGGAGTTGAAGAAGAGATTGACTACAGCTCCAGTGTTGACGTTGCCATTGGGGAAAGGAGGTTTTACTATTTATAGTGATGCTTCGGGTAAGGGTTTGGGATGTGTGTTATAGTAGAACGGGAAGATGATTGTCTATGCTTTCATGCAATTACATCCTTATGAGAAGCATTATCCTACCCATGACTTAGAGTTTGCCGCAGTCATCTTTGCTCTAAAGTTATAAAAATACTACTTGTACGGAGGGCATATAGAGATCTTTACAGAATACAAGAGCTAGAAGTATGTGTTTACACAGAAAAAAAGGATAATATAGTCGCGGATGCCTTGAGTAGGTATCCTATGGCTATGTACTTGACAAGGGACAGGCATTTATTGGCCGATATTGAAAGCTTGGGTATAGAGGTGCTAGTTCCTGGAGTTACGGTACATATATAGGGACTTCAGATACAGTCAAAGTTGATAGACCGGATTAGAGCCCCATAATTTGAGGATGAGTCTCTAAGGAGCATCCGAGTGCAGGTTTGGATATGATTGGCAGAGGACTTCACTATTGTAGATGAAGGATCATTATGGCACGGTACCCGATTGTGTGTATCGAATGGAGCTTTGTGTGAGAAGGTTCTTCAGGAGGTGCATCTATCTCAGTACTCTATGCATCCAGGTGCTAACAAGATATATAGAGACATGAGAGAGCATGTTTGGTGGTATGGTATGAAGTGGGAGGTGGCAAGCTTCGTATCTAGATATCCGGTATGCCAGCAGGTAAAAGAGAAGAGACAGAGGGCAGGTAGATTACTTCAGCGTTTACCATTCCAGAGTAGAAGTAGGAACACGTGACGATGGATTTGGTATCAGGGTTTCCAAGTTCTCCAGGAGGTAAAGATGTAATTTGGGTCATCGTTGACAGGTTTACCAAATTGGCCTACTTCTTGCCATTCAAGGTGGGTACGTCTATGGAGAAGCTCATGGAGATGTATGTGCGGTAGATAGTCAGATTGCATGGAGTTCCTGTAAGCATCATCTAGGATCGGATAGTCACTTTATATCCTACTTTTGGAGGAGTTTGCAGGCTGGCTGAAGGATCCTGCTCAAGTTTAGTACCACATATCACCCTCAGACAGACGGGAAGTCGGAGAGGACTATTTAGACACTCGAAGATATGCTACGCACTTGCATTTTAGATTTTGGAGGGTCTTGGGAGGATCTTTTTTACCTGGTAGAGTTTGCTTATAACAACAGCTACCAGGCCATTATCGAGATGTCACTATTTGAGGTACTGTATGGAAGGAGGTATCGCACTCTATTATCATAGGATAATATTGGTGAGAGAGCTTTATTGGGACCTGAGATGGTCGTGGATGCAGCTGAGAAGGTAAAGCTTATTAAGGATAGTCTTCGGGTGGCGTAGGATAGACAGCGGCTTTGGGCCGATAGCCACCGGAGACCATTGGAGTTTGAGGTATAGATTTTGTTTGTATTGCTTATGATTGTTTTATTTTTGTTGGAGTGCTAAGGCTGTATTTTGTGTTAGGTTGGCGATCTGATGTTCTTGAGGATTTCTTCGACACAGGGAACAATTCGCTTTGGTGGAGGCGGGAAGCTTAGTCCACGGTAGATCGAACCATTCGGTATTATTGAGAGGGTAGGTGCAGTGGCCTACAGGCTAGACTTACCGCCTGATGTAAACCCCCTCAAATTTTAAATTTTAAATTTATATTTTATTTATAGGAATTTTTGGTTATTTTTAAAAAAATTATGATACTTCAATTTATGTAACTTATAAAAATAGCTGATAATATTCAGTAATTAAAATTATTTAAAAATATATAGTTTGTGTAAAACTAATGGTTATAAGGTATTATGAATTTTCAAAATTTATTTTAAAGGTGAATTTATTTTGGGATTTTATGCGTAAATAAAGAAAATAAGAGAAAATAAAAGATTAATAAAATAAAAATCAAACAAAACCAAAATCCTATCCTAATCTACCCACCCTCGCACAGGCGCCCGACCCCATGGCCCAGAAGCCCCAACCACATACTTGACTCCCCCCTCTTCCCCCATATATATAAATGAAACAAAACCTAAAGCTAACCCTAAATTAATTTCCCCCAGACTTAATGTGCGACCCGAGCCCCGCTTCCATCTTCTTCTTTATATATAATCGCACATATAACAAAACCCTATCCCAAAATCCTAACTTACCTCCTCAACCACTCACTAGCGAACCACCCCGACCTAGATGGCGGCCTGCACCGCCATCAGGCGCCACTGCTGCCACCCACGCGGACAAACAGTAGCCGCATGATAGCTGCAAGCGCAGATAAACCCCCATCTTCGCTAGTCTACGGTTTGATCATCGTTGAACCAATCTTCGAATCGATTCTCAGATATGTTGACAACATATACATCTTCAAATCCTATCAATTATTTCTGATTGAATCATATTAAAATCTAGAGAAAAATTGATTACAAAGTGACAAAAAAACTGCATTCAAAATAGAGTTTTATAAGTCCAACCACCTATGTTCAAGAACCGATAACTTTCTAACCTATGAATCAAATATAGTTTTTTCTTTCTCTTTAAAGCCCTTATAACCAAATTTATTTTTCTTCAAATAGTTTTGGTTAATTAACTTTGTATTCCAAACTATTCTGTTGTGAAAATGACCAAAAACCTTTTAACAAAGACCCAAAATTCTTTGATATGGAGTCCCTCCCGCCAAATGAGGCGACTTCGTCATATACAAATTATACCAAAAGGTATGTTTCATAAATGCAAACATGTGGGCTTTTGCGGAACTTGATTTGGACGCGTGTGAGTGCCAAAATTAACCTGTATCCGTCTAAAAATCTTGTATCGACCTCTTCCAAATTTGTGCAATTACTTTGTGTGTGTTTGTCGTTTCGCAATAAAACTTGAGCCATCGGATTAGCAGCGTTATGCTGGTCCTGTCACCCAAGTTTGGTTCGATTCTGAAAACGTTGACGAAACGTCGTTTCGCAGCCCCCACGGTCCTATTTGACGGGTGATTTCGTGATCAGCTCACCGAAATCCAGTTCTGGACATTCTGTTATATTCGTATCATCATTCTGGACTCGTAGATACTAAGTTTGATGAATTTGGATAACTTTGTCTTCGACACATTTTTTGGTGCAAAATGGGCTACAAGTGGACCCCACTTTAGCCCGAAACTACCATTTTAGTTCCTATATCCAAATTGGACTTATGGATAATCAATCATAGCTATTTCTTATATTCTGGAAATATTGGTGATGTTTGTTTCAACATTCGAAGACGTTCGTGCAAATTCTACCTCTTTGGGAGTAGTTGACGTATCGAGCTCGCCACTTGGACTTTGCCATACCATCATCCTGAATCTAGGCTAGTATACCTTGCCATGATGAATGTTCATTTATATTTTGTATAGAATATTACATTTATGTTACTTATCTACCTAGTTATTTTCTATAAAAACTGCGCGTCCAAGATAGACTTGGGTGCAACGGCGGATTGCGTCATCTTTATTTTGTTCATTATGCATATTGACCTAAAGTTATGTGACCACCCTACAATTATGAGGTATTCTCATATCTCCTAGACCTTGACACATACTTTGTACATACACGGATGTGTGATATGCATGAGAGGGCACGAACCATCATATTCGGGTCACTCCCGATGCGTAAGGAACGTGTGTTGGCTTAGTCATATTTATTGTGTTATGATGCATTCATTGGACTTAGTAGTGAGAAACTGGATGTGTCATGTCAGGGATATGATTTTATACAGTCATTTGGGTAGGGAGTATATACACGAGGCACATGGTCTACTTTACACTTCTTTTTTTGTAACATGTACGCTCCGTTGGAGATGCGTGGTGTGATGACCCTTATATTATTTACAGGCGGCTTCTGACATTCGAACGACGTTATGATTTTTAGGCCGCTGATTCTTCGAGAGAGCCACGCCATTCCTACTTTTAGCTAGATAGCCCATTCGTACAAAGGTTATCCTCAATTGCATTCACGTAGCTTGGTTAGTTCATCCAGTACATATGTTTATATTCAGTTTATGATGTGCATGCTTTTATATATCTTGTTACGTCCCTCTGAGGACATGGTCCCTTGCCAGTTTTGCAGCATAGACCGTTATGGAGCCTGTCTGGAGTTGCTGATGAGTGTTGCTTTGTTATGTGGGCATTGGTACCAGGTACTTATATCATTTCTACCAGAGTTATGGTTATTTATTCGTATTGTTGATTCATCTGCTGATGTAGCCTATTTTTTTTAGACACATATTTTTTTCTCGAGTCTATTCGAGCTTGTGTATTACTGGGCGACCGACTTTAGCACATGTAGCTCATTCTTGATATTATGTGTTCTTATGGATTGAGATATAGTTCTCTTCTTAGTGATATTTGGAGTAATACAGTGTACGTATGTGTTATGGTTTCCATATATTGGAGTTGTCATATACATACGGCTGACATATTTATGTATTTCTGGTCCTACATATTTTGGGACTGGAGTGTGACATCTACACTAGAGAGAGTGCACAATGTGTTCCACGTGTCGCAGTTGAGACGGTACGTGACAGATCTTAGCCATGTATTAGATCACTCGGAGATCCAGGTGGGTCCGACTCTCAGTTATCCAGAGTAGTGGTGAAGATTCTGGATCACAGGAAGAAGGTGATGCGGAACCACAAGATTCCCTTGGTATGCATCGCGTGGAGGCATCACTCTCCAAGAGAATCAACTTAGGAGAGGGAAGCCGAGATGCGCGAGCGATACCCTTATCTTTTTGAGCCGTGAGGTATAATTCTTTCTTGCTTGCTGTGATTGCTTGTTGTGGTTAGTTTTTTCCTTAAATTTTGAGGACAAAAATTTTCTAATGAGGATAGACTTGTCACCCTTACATTTCTAGATGAGGGTATTTTAGTCAATTTGCATATAATTATTTTTGAGATTAATATTTATTTATATTAAGCTAATAATTAATATTGGTGGTTGTGCTATTTATTTATTAATTAGTAGACTAGCCTATTAATTAGACTTGACACTTGTGAACCCAATTAGATTTGTCCTGACAAATAGTAAGCCCGACATGGACCAAGCTTAATAAACATATTTCCACTAATTAATTATAAGGATTAGCCTAATTTGCATTAGCTAGAAGCCTTTCCAATATAGCCCTTCCCTAATACTCTTCATATTAATTAAATAGGGGCTCATTGGTAATTGATTATTGCTTGGAAAGGGAAAAAACTAAGGGTCGGCCATATAACCTCTTCTCTCTCTCTCCTCTTTATTTGCACTCTCAATTAAGATCCCCAAATTCTTAGATCCTAATTCTTTTATCCCTCCATCAATCTCCCCCAATTTATTTGCATTTTGCTTTAATTTTATCCCTCAAGGAGACTTGGTGCTAGGAGAAGCAAGGAGCACAAGAAGTAGGAGCTTTGGTGAAGAGATCGTGTCCGGATTGTGTCCATTGAGCATTTTATTGAGAATCCATCTCCCAATTGGTAAATTTTGAATTTCTCTTAATTATAGCTTCCAAATCATGTATTTGACCATTAGGAACCATCACATGGCTTAAGGTTACCTATAGGAAGAAGTTTTAGGCCAATTGGTTGTGTATAGAGAATTCTACGTACGTTTTTGTATGTATTTTGGTAGAATTACGAGGTTGACACATCAAGTGTCTGTCATGACACTAATTTAGTTATATTAGACTTAGATCGGGATTATGATAATAGATAAGTGTCCATAATTGGACACGAGTAGAGCGTATCATAGTATCTTGTGATATGGTGTGATACGGGGTTCATTTTGGGTAATTTGTGTAAATAGTCTTCAATTCCTATTGTAACAAGTTGTATTAGTTGGGTAACAGTGCATTTGATATGTAGGAATGTTTATTATTAGGTATTTGGGAATTTGATACTTTGTTTGGATAAGTGTCGTAGAGTATCGTATTTTAGCATGCCAAGTGTTTGTTTAGGTGCCTCTAGTAGTGTATATGGGTATTGTGTGTGTGTGTGTGTGTGTGTGTGTGTGTGTGTGTGTGTATGTGTGTGTGTGTGTGTGTGTGTGTGTGTGTGTGTGTGTGTGTGTGTGTGTGTGTGTGTATATGTATATGTATATGTATATGTATATGTATATGTTGTAGTGGTATATATGTGGTTAGTAGTGTGGATTGTGTGTATTGATACATAGTGATTGTGTGTGTTAAGATTTAGTTGTTAGTGTGTGCAATACTTGATGCGATATATATGAGTGGTTCAAGAGGGGTTGTATAGTAGTTAGAGGGGCTTGGAAGTAGCAGTTGTGGATATAAGGAGTGATTGGGCTCGAGTGCAGAGTGTGCAGTCCCCATTGCAGCAGGTTATAGTGCACCCGTGCACTATTTTTGGGATGCACTAGGTATATCAGTGCTCTCATGCACTGCAGCGCATTGCACCGACATCCAGCTACCACCTCAGGTTCATTAGGCAATAGTAGCAGTAGTAGGAGAGGAGTGAGGGGAGAGATGGGTATCAAAATTGAGTATTAGTGCACTAATTGGTAGTTGTATAGGCAACAACAGCTGCAACAGCAACAGGAAGACCAACAGCAGGCTTAAATGCTTGTTGGTGTATTGTATTTACTGTAATAGGTTGGGCATTGGCTTGGTGTAGTAGTGGGTGGTAGTGTGCAAAGGCTTAACATCAGTAGCAATAAGATCATTATTAGTAGCAGTAGCAATACTTGGTGGAGCTCGGGTTAGGAAAACTGAAGAGCAGCAGTTGTAACATCAATATGAGATAGGGGAGGGGTCTCTGCAAGTCCAGTGTACTAGCAAGGGGTACCAATTAAGTTGGGAATAGGTAGGAGTGCATTAAGAGGAGGAAATAAGTAGATTACTACATCAACAGCAATAAACTATAATCGGGCAAGGGATTGCTATATTGTTGTATAATTGTAGCAGTGTGCATACAGAGCTGAGACAGCAGCAGTAGAGAGAATGAGGCATGGGATTGAGGGAATACTAGTGAAGGTGTTGTTAACTTGAGTGCAAAGATATCTGGAATGGGAATTAGATGCTAAGAGTATCAGGTATAGAATTAAGCAGTGAAGGTTGTCTAGTATCTTGGGTTGGTGTGAGTGAGTGAGACACTTGTATGTTTTGGGGGTATTCAAGTATTAGCAGAGGTAAGATATAGGATTTAGTGTGTCAGTTAAGTCTCAAGGTTAGGTGTTAGTTAATAATTAAGTAAGTTAGTATTAGTTGATAGTTTAAGTTATGTACTAATTATTATTGTATTAGTTAAGGAATGTTAGTTTCCTAGTTAGTTTAGATTAGTAAATATTAGTAAGGTATTAACTATGCCTATACGTAATGACCTATTTTTAGCTAATACTCTAAGGTAATACTTAGTATAGCCAAGTTTAGCTAGTTTTAACTAGTTTATGACCATATTATTTAGGATTGACCTAGTATAAGCTAGTTAGTGACCCATATGAGCCTTAAACCTGAGTGTGACCTAGTTAGGACCTATAAACTCATAATTAGTGCATTATAGCATATTTTTCACTTTATATCACCCAAATAGATATTTTATTCATATCTAGGTGTGTGTGACACCAACTCGGATACCGAGTGACATTATTTGCTCTAGACCAGAGATGAGTACATTATCTGATAGTTTTCTTATTTGACAATCTCTATGTTCCATGTATTTAGAATTGAGATATTTGATTCCTGACACAATGTTACATGGATTGATATATGTGGATCTTTGTCATGAGATATTATTATCGTGGTAACTCAGTGATCACTGTGTCGCGCTTCATAATTACTTAGTGATTACGTGATATCTTCATGATTATATAGACCATGATCATAGTGCATAATACTATAGACCGTACATTATGTCATACGTGTTATAACGTGTCACGATTTGGATCCATGTACTGTCACGCCCCGATCCCGCTAGGATCAATCGTCCTCGCCTGGATCCTTTGCGGGACCGATCGTTCTCGCTTGGGTATGATGTCGTACGAGACTGAAGTTGCGCTCGCACAAGGAAAGAACGTGCAGTGTTAGGAACCCATTTGAAACACAAGTTAGAAAATACATTCACAGATAGTTGAACACAAAAAATAGAAAGAAAATATATTTTTCATTGATAATTCAGAGTAATTTACATAGAGTTTACATTTGATGCACCTCTCGGCTACTTGGTTTGCATTACAAAAAAAACTTAAAAGGCAGGGCGCGCTCCATCAGATAGGCCTCGTCGTTCATACATTACGCCCTTGTATAGGTTGAAAATCAATGCCTCCAAAATGATTGACTTCAACTATACTTCAAAATAGAAGAGCTTCTAACGCCTTCTCGTCTATCCACTAGCATTGCACCATCTGAGTGCCTGAAATAATTATCCATAATGTGGGTCAGTACTCAGCTGCACTGATGAGCGGGACAAACCCACTCGCCTAAATCAATACTTGCTTATTAAGGGCGAGCAAGTATTAAAATGATCTTTCTATTAAAAAAACTAAGTGAATTCAGTTTATATCAGTTGCAAGGTCTTAGTGGAACAAAAATAACGTTGAATCATAAAGTACATTGGTTGAGTACTCAACCGATGCACACCTTCCCTGCAACGAAACATAAGTATACTTACCATCTGCACAAGACAATAAATTATCATGTATTCTATTTCTATGTGGTCATTGGTGTGATCGACACCATGGGGACTTATCCAAGGCATTACGGCGCATCCTATCAGCCTGGGTAACAAGCCCTGCTGAAGGTCCCGCAATGCATTACGACTAGCATGATCAAATATTTCCCCCAGGTCGATATGGTTCTAGTGCCCTAGAATACCATTTTGAGAAAATGCCAAACCTTGTGCATATGTTGTCCCAAACCATGCAAATGCGTGAACAGTTCAAATATCATACAATACATGAAATAAAACAGAAGAAGTAAAGCATTAATATATATACTTATGCAATAGTTCATATTTTCTCAAAGTCGTGTTCCAATTTTGGTATCCCGTGGGTCAAAACTCTCTGAGGCACCAGGCCGCAACCAATGTTCAATAGTTCCTTGTATATTGGAGCTCGTATTTATATCGTGTTCATAAATACAAGTTAGTCTAAACTTCCATGTTCCTTTCTTAGTGGCTGGCAAACATTATGGCTAAGGATTTTCTAGGTGTTCAGCTGGGCATCATCGATTGAACGTTTGAAACATTAGAGATATAGACGTGAAGAAGTAGGAAAGAAGGGTCTGAACCACCCATTGGTTAAGGGAAAGTGCTGAAAGAAGGAGTTCCGCCTAGCGACGATCAAACGCCAGTTACGCGGACCTGTAATAGCACGAGCACCGGGTTAGAATCCTTTGCCTATCCTTCCTTCCTAACTCCCCAAGAATCAAAGCTCTAAGCGAGAAAGCCAACAGCAAAAATCAAGCAAATTGAAAGCAACACCAGAACAAAAATCCCAAAGCAACATCAAGAAAACCAAGCAACAAAGAACAAAACCTATTGGACTCATTTCAATAGAGGCATAACCATGAGTTGGAAAGGATCATCGCATTTCGTCTGTGGCAAGAGACTGCCAAAGATCTAACCACCAAACTATGACTCAGATAGACTAGCCACAAGCCCAATTATATAGTACGCATCATGGTCATATCAGGATTTGAGGCACTGCATAATATACAACTAAGAAAAAGTTTTGTCCCAAAACTTAAGAACAAGGTCTTAGCTCTGACTGAACGAACAATGAAGGATAATTCTCCTTTATCTCTGACTCTATCTCCCAAGTTGATTCCTCAACTGAATGGTTCTGCTACAGCACGTGAACCAAGGATATTGTACGGTTCCACAACACCTTCTCTTTGTGATCCAAAATCTATACAGGCTTCTCTGAGTATGATAAGTTCATGCGCAGTTCCAATTATTTAAAGCTAACCACATAACTCGGATCATGCACATACTTCTAAAGTTGGGAGACATAAAAATATTGTGCACTTCAGCCAGGGCAGGAGGTAATGCAATCCGATATGTCATAGTTGCCACTCGTTCTAGTATTTTAAAGGGGCCAACAAACCTAGGACTCAATTTGCCCTTAATACCGAAGCGCATTACTCCACGCATTGGTGTCACTTTCAAGAAGATGTGATCTCCGACCATAAACTCTAAAGGTCTACGATGTGCATCTGTATAGCTCTTTTGTCGGCTTTGCGCAGTGCGGAGTCTTTCTCGAATCAGAAAAACTTTCTCAACTGCTTTCTCCACCAGCTCTGGCCCGAGTACCTGCCGCTCAACGACTTTGTCCCAATAGATTGGAGATCGACACTTTCATCCATAGAGAACTTCGTACGGTGCCATCTGGATGCTCGATTGGTAACTGTTGTTGTACACAAACTCCTCCAATGGAAGGTGCGTGTCCCAACTAGTCTTTAGATCGATCGCACGCAGTCACAATATATCTTCAAGTATCTGATTTGTCCTTTCCGTCTGGCCGTCTGTCTAGGGGTGGTATGCGATACTGAACTTTAGCTTGGTGCCCAAAGCAGATTATAGTCTAGTCCAAAAATAAGATAAGAAACATTCATCATAGTCCGAGACGATTGAGGCAGGTACTCCATGTAGTCGGATAATTTTGTCAATGTAAATCTGTGCTAACCGATCGACGCTCTATATAACTTTGATAGGAAGAAAGTGGTCAGATTTGATCAAATGATCAGCGATGACCCAAATTGTATTATGCCCCACGACGTCTTTGGAAAGCCCACGATAAAATCTATAGCAATGTTGTCCCATTTCTACTCGGGAATCGCGAGGTTCTGCAACTCCCCGCCGAGCCTCTAATATTCAACTTTTACCTGTTGACAGGCCATACACTATGACACAAAGGTTGCCATATCCTACTTTATACTGTGCCACCAGAATGTCTTGTGCAAGTCCTTGTACATCTTGGTGCTCCCCGGATATAAGAAATACTTTGCATAGTGTGCCTCTGTCATAATTTCTCTTCGGAGTACTGGGTCTCTAAGAACGCATAATCTTCCTTTCATCTGTAAGGTCCCATCTTTGCCTTCCATGAAGTTGGACGTCTTCCTGTCGATATTAGCTCACGTGCCTTCATTAGGAACTGATCATCCCTCTGAGCAGATTTGATTCTATCACGCAAACTTGGTTCAAGATGTAGTGGTGCCAGCTACATTCCTCTATGCCAAACTTGAAACTCGATGCCCATCGCCTCTAGATCCTGAAGTAAATAGTTGTTTATGGATAGCGAGCCCATGTACTTTTGACTCAAAGCATCAGCAATAACGTTTCCCTTTCCGGCATATATGCGATCGTCAGGTCGTAGTCCTTTATCAGTTCTAGCCAGCGCGCTACCGGAGGTTCAATTTTCGTTGGGTGAATAGGTACTTGAGGCTCTTGTGGTCTGTATAGATTTTGCAAGAAACACGATAAAGATAATTCTACCATAACTTTAGTACAAATATAATTGTCGCCAGTTCCAAGTCATGTGTTGGATAGTTTTTCTCGTACGGCTTCAGTTGTCTGAAGGCGTACAATATTACTTTATCCTTCTGCACGAAAACACACCATAAGTCGAGTACTGAAGCATCACTGTATATCTGAAACTTATCTACTCTATCCGAAAGTACAAGAATTGGAGCTAAAATGAGCCGTTGCTTTAGCTCCTGAAAGCTAGCTTCGCAGTCATTACTCTACTTGATTGCAATCCCTTTCTAAGTAAGGCGAGTCAAAGGAGAGGCTAATTTAGAGAAATATTTCACGAACCTACGGTAGTATCCCGCTAGGCCCAGAAAGGTACAAACTTTACTGGCTGACGTAGGTTGCTTCCAGTCCACCATCGCCTCTATCTTCTTTGGGTCTACGGCGACGCCTTCTGCCGAGACGACATGTCCAAGGAATGCCACGTTGTTCAACCAGAACTCACACTTACTGAGCTTTGCGAACAACTTATGCTCTCGTAACGTTTACAATACGATCTTCAGGTGTTCCTTGTATTTTGTCTCATTCTTGGAATAGATTAGTATATCATCAATAAACACAACCACAAACTTATCCACAAACGGACAGAATACGCGGTTCATTATATCCATAAAAGTTGATGGGGCGTTCGTCAAGCCAAATGATATTACAAGAAATTCATAGTGTCTATATCGGGTTTGGAATGCTGACTTGGGGACGTCATCGAATTTAATTTTCAATTGGTGATAGCCTGATCTGAGATCGATTTTAGATAATATTGTCGCACCTTGTAGTTGATCAAACAGTCATCTAACCTTAGCAACGGGTACTTGTTTCGCACGGTAGCCTTATTCAGTTCTCGGCAGTCTATGTACAGCTGCATGGATCCTTCCTTCTTCTTTACGAACAGCACTGGAGATCCCATAGAGAAACGCTTGGACGAATGTATCCTCGGTCCAACAGATCTTGTAATTGTACCTTTAGTTCCTTTAGCTCTGCTGGGGCCATTCGATAGGGTAACTTCAATGTCCGTCGTGAATCCAAAATGGTGTCAATAGAGAATTCGATCTCTCGATCAGTTGGCATTCCAGTCAGCTCGTCCGGGAAAACGTCAAAAAAATCTGCTATGACATCAGCTTGAGCTGCATTTGCACCTTCCTACCAGGTGTCTGGAACAGAGGCTAAGTACCCTTCATAGCCCAAATACAACATGCGCCTAGCCAAAATTGTTGATATCACCATTGCCGTCTTCGGTGCAGCACTGTACGAATAGTATAAGTCTGCCTCGCCGGGTAGACGAAATATGACTCGCTTCTTCGCGCACTCGATTATTGCATGACAAGCCCCCAACCAATCCATTTCAAGAATAATGTTATTCCTTAATGTCTAGAACAATGACATCTAAGGAAAGCTTTCTGCCTCTGATGCGAATATAGCCGTCCCTACAGATCGCATTGGCAGGCATGTCGACTCCTAAAGGGGTACTTACACAAAGGTTCATATTTAAAGGGGTAAAAGCTAATTTATTTTCAATAATAAAATCAGCAGATATGAAAGTATGCGTAGCACCAGAATCGAATAAGACTCTAGCGGACAAATCTTAGAAATGTAAGGTACCTGTCACAAGAGTGTCGGAGGCAAATACCTTATCCCGAGTCAATGCATAGACTCAGACTTGGGCACCCTGGCGTTGTGGGTTCACTGGTACAACATTGGCACCAAGTGCTGGAGGCCCCTTATTCTAGTTTGGCTGTTGTCTGACTATCGGCCAAGGGTCTCGACAGTCAAATACTTTATGGTCCAAATGGCCACATTTTAAGCATCCTACGACTCGGCACTCATTCATTCGAAGTCCCATTTTGTCGCACCTATGGAAATATGGTCAATGTGGCGGACCCTTGTTCTAGGATATATGTGGACGCTTTGGTGCTCTAGACCCTCCCATTTTATGAGGCCGCTTGTTAAAATTGGTACGGGAAGTCTGTACATTGATCTTTTGCGAATTGTACCCAAAGATCCGTTCGCTATTAAGGGCTACTTCATAACATTCCCGATAGGTCTGGCACTTCTGATTTATGACATCCCTACGCAGATCGTTATTCAAACCCTTCTAAAAATGGTAGTACCACGCCTGCTAGTTAGGCAAGAAGTATCCGGCAAACTTGGCGAGTCTAGCGAACACTGAATCATAGTCATCAACAGACATACTTTCTTGTACCAGATTGCTGAAGTCATCTTTCTTTTATTGCCGCACGGCCCTTAGGATATATTGTTCAATAAAGGCATATTTGAATATCTCCAAGGTGATCTTGCAGTTGGAATTGGCATCATAAATTCCTTGCTTGGTTGCTTCTCACCAATCATGCGCCTATAGTTCTAGTTGCACCGATGCACAAGCCACTCGTTTGGACCCTTTAATGCCAACCAGGTTGAACAATCCTTCAAGTTTTGTAATCCATCCTATCACCACATCTGGTTCTGCTTATCCGTTGAATGTTGGTGGGTATATTTTGGTGAACTCCGCCGCTCTGCAGGTATTCCAAGCGGGAGGCTACGTTTCCTCGGATTCGTCTTCTACCACCACCGCTGGCGGTGTGACAGGTGTCACCGTGGCTCTGCCATTATTGGGCACCAAAGAGCAATCAATTACATCATGGTATCCATCTGCTTCTGTTGAGCAGTGAACTGCGCCTGAATATGTGCCTGTTGAGTGGCAGCTTGCTGTTGTTGTACCTCCATTAGATGCATGAGTCATTCAGTCATATCGATTGAACCCGCTCCTCCGAATTCTCTAGAACTTGCCGGATCGCTCTGGACAGGTTGAGCACTGCTTGCAGAGACAGTATTTTTCTTAGATATTGTTGCAAAAGAGAATAGCTTGTCAATACTCTAAAAATGATAAATCCTTATCTATGGGCTCATTATATAGGGCAATTTATCTCATGCAGTGGACGCTGAATACAATTCAATCGAGAGGCGTATGAAACTTCTAGAATATCTTTTTTTGAAAATCCAAGAAAGTGAAGCCGTGCTCTAATACCAACATGTCACGCCCTGATCCCGCTAGGGTCAATCGTCCTGGCCTGGATCCTTTGCGGGACCTATCATCCTTGCTTGGGCGTGATGTCGTGCGAACCTAGAGTTACGCTCGCACAAGGCAAGAATGTGCAGTGTTAGGAACCCATTTGAAACACAAGTTAGCAAACACATTCACAGATTGTTGAACACAAAGTATAGGAAGAAAATATGCGTTTCATTGATAATTTAGAGTAATTTACATAGAGTTTACATTTGATGCACCTCTCGGCTACTTGGTTTGCATTACAAAAGAAAAAAAATAAAAAAGGCAGGGCGCGCGCCATCAGATAGGCTACTTGGTTTGCATTAGAAAATATGCTTTTCATCGTTCATACATTATGTCAATGTATAGGTTGAAAATCCATGCCTCCAAAATGAACTGACTTCAACTATACTTCAAAATAGAAGAGCTTCTAATGCCTTCTCGTCTATCCACTAGCGTTGCACCATATGAGTGCCTAAAATAATTGCCCACAACATAGGTCAGTACTCAACTGTACTGGTGAACAGGACGAACCCACTCGCCTAAATCAACACTTGCTTATTAGGAGCGAGCATGTATTAAAATAATCTTTCTATAAATAACTAGGTGAATTTAGTTTATATCAGTTGCATGGTTTTAGAGGAACGAAAATAACGTTGAATCCATAAAGTACATCGGTTGCTTACTCAATCGATGCACGCCTTCCCTACAACGAAACACAAGTATACTTACCATCTGCACAAGACAATAAATTAGCATGTGATCTATTTCTATGCGGTCATTGGTGTGATCGACACCATAGAGACTTATCTAAGGCATTACGGCACGCCCTGTCAGCCCGGGTAGCAATCCCTGCAGTCCCACAATGCATCGCGACTAGCACGATCAAATATTCCCCCCGGGTCGATACGGTTCCAGTGTCCCGGAATACTATTTTGAGAAAATGCCAAACCTTATGCACAAGTTATCCCAGACCATACAAATAGGTGAACAGTTCAAATGTCATACATCCATGAAATAAAATAGAAGAAGTAAAGCAGCAATATATATACTTATGCAACAGTTCATATTTTCTCAAAGTCGTGTTCTGATTTTGGTATCTTGTAGGTTCAAACTCTCTGAGGCACCAGGCCACAACCAATGTTCAATAGTTCCTTGTATATTGGAGCTCATATTTATATCATGTTCATGAATACAAGTTAGTCTACACTTCTATGTTCCTTTCTTAGTGGCTGGCATGCATTGTGGCTAAGGATTTCTTAGGCATTCAGTCAGGCATCATCGATTGAACATTCAAAACATTAAAGATGTGGATGTGATAGGAAAGAAGGGTCTGAACCACTTACTGATTAAGGGAAAGTGCTAAAAGAAGGAGTCCCACCTAGCGACGATCAAATGTCAGTTATGCAGACCTGCAATAGCACGAGCACTGGGTTAGAATCCTTTGCTTATCCTTCCTGTTGAACTCCCCAAGAATCAAATCTCCAAGCGAGAAAGCCAACAGTGAAAACCAAGCAAATCGAAAGCAACATCAAAATGAAAATCCCAAACATCATCAAGAAAACCAAGCAACAAAGCACGAAAACTATTGGATTCATTTCAATAGAGGCCTATCCATGAGTTGGAAAGGATCATCGTATTTTATCCGTGGTAAAAGGATACCAAAGAACTAACCACCAAACTATAATTCAGATAGACTAGCCACAAGCACAATTATATAGTGCGCATCCCGGTCGGATCAGGATTTGAGGCACTACATGTACTAGATGGGGGATGGGAGAATATTAGTAAATATGTCATCATACCTTATAGCCCATGATATAGTGTAGCCCGTGATAGCTAGCAGATCATGCAACTCACGTGTGGTCATGCTAGCTCCCATTTATTTATATAGCCCGTGTTAGGCCCAAGCCGATCACATATTTTGTTAATATTTCAAGGCACTAGCTATTATTTTATTTTCTTATTTTCAGTTTATTACAGTGATGTTCTATATCATATTGTCCTCAGTTATTTTCATTGCTTACCATGATTCTTTTTTTTTGTTTTTTTTGTCTAATTCAGTTACTTCCATCATGTATTTTTATTACTATTGATGTTTCATAGTTTTTGTCAATTATTGGAACTGCTATTGGGTTGTACTTTGCTCTAATCCTGACTGGATATATTTTTCAGATGATTCATTAGAGGACTGGTGTCCTATGCACTATGGGCCACACGATGGTGAGACAAATGAGCTAGTACCTGTAGAGTTACTTGAGATAGTACCACCAGATAGAGATACTTAGGCTTTTCATTATGAGTTGTATTTGATTTTAGCAGACTTTATGACATGTATTATTATTTTGAGTCTTATGTTGAGATTGGACTTGTATTGAGACTCTTGTATTTCTTTTACTTCTAATCCATATTGTGCCATTCTTTCTCTAGTTTGTGAATGTGATTAAGTATTGATTATTTATCACACATTATATAGTTTATCCAATTGGAGTTGAGATGACATGACAGGTAACTTATATATTTTGTGAAAGATGTGTAGATAGTTATGTTGACCCAGACAGCGTTCTACCGCTGATGCTGCGGCGTAGACTGGACGTTGTTCACTACTCGTACCCCTATTCCGGGTAGGGTCCTGACAGCCAGTGGCTAAATGCAAAAAGAAGTAAATATAAAATGAAGAGCAGGGAAGAAGAAAACCCACTCGTTATCCTCTGCGACCATGTTCCTGGTATGTGCCATGAGTTGGGGGATAGTACACTGGATCCTCGGATGCTAGCTCGAAACTTAGCCATACAAAACCAGTGGAATAGACCCCAAATAGCAAGTACCACAAAGGAAGTACGAAATAGAGAAACAAAAATCAAAAAAATAATTTTAACAATAATACATAGGTTCAGTGTCGTAACTTAGGTCCATGGCATATCATAGCGCAAAAGCCCACCCTATAACCAAACAAGGATAAGGGTTGAATCTCACACTATGGTAGTCGATTTCTCTAAGCTACTAACAGAATAATACAATCACAACCAAGTCTATTTTCTTATATCGGCCAATCACTTGTACGGCTTACTATTTTATGGAGTCTGAGATTATCTCAGAAATAATGCATAATAGATATTATCATATCACGTCAATGATGAATATAAGCTAACTGAGCCAATAAGGAATATACAGGCACTTGCATGATGCACCAGTCCCCCGTAGGGCCACTGCTTTAAAATACGGTATTAGCGGTTCCAATACTCCTATAGTAAAACAGTGGCTCGGCATATTTATAATAGGTCACATACTGCAGTCCACTAGGGGGGATGATATACAGTATCTGTGGTGGCCAACCCACAGCGCAATTAGAATAAATCTTTATAGAAAGGTTCGTTGGCATGATCTTGGGATACCGTTCTCTCCAAATGTTACTACCACCTTTAGTTACCTAATTAGCCCTATATTGTGCTCGAAATATCAAGGCATGGTCACATGAGGATTTCCATTAAGATATCATACAAAGTACGGGCATGCTAGATACGAATCCATGGAAGTTCAATCTGGATTCACCCGAGTGTGTATATAATATTCAATCAACATCCAAGCCACGCTTTGGCAGTTGACTCGCTTATTATGCCCGTGTTGGGAGAAAGTAGTATGTATATATAATACCACACATTTAAGAGATTTGGAGGCATTCTTATTGCACAATACAAATATAAATTACTTAACATGTGACACGATATATCGCACCACGGGGCACATCCGATCATATACACTTTCAGGCAATAATTTGTATCAGCACGAATACATCATTCGAGTCCAATTACCAATTATACATTGGGTTATATAAATCAATATCACATTATAACACGAAGCTTATGTCATATACATAGCCGATTAGTCACTATCCACTTAGTCTGGTTCATACGGAAATCTCAGTTCAACTCATGCCATGTTCATCGCCAATCTAGCTCATGGTCATGTTTGGCACGAGTTCTAGTTACTAAATCCATTCTTCCTTAGAATCATAACACTAGCATTAACTCAATTATAAATCAAAAAAGAATAAAAAAATATTCAATCAAACAATCAGGGCCGCATGGGTCTCTAGACCGCATATGAAGTCCTGGTCTTATATGTCTCTAGGCCGCAGGGGGAAACCTGGCCGCATATGAAAGTCTGGGCCGCATGGACCACTTGGTCGCATATGAAGGCCGGATCGCATGGACCACTTGGTCATATATGAAGTCAGGGTCACATACTCAGGGTTAAAGTCTACTACTTGGGACAAGTGTTGAAGTCACGGCCAATAAAAGAAGTGTAAGTGATGTGACATAGAGTGAATGATGTGACTGAGGTGACAATGCAATAAAGTGTGTCAGAGAGAAAGGACAAAGACATAGAAATAAGTGCCAACGGTTCAGAGTCATGCATCCAAGAAAGGTGGTCGCATGCTCTGCTTACGAATATAAAGGCATACCGCATGGATTGCCTCTTGGACTTTAGCAAATTTCTCATTCGTTCAGCGAGTTAAAACATAAGATTCTCAAGGACACTTATGTAAAATAAGCAGTCATGCATCCAACATGATGGACGTAGGTTGGTCAGTATATGCGGCACAGAGTTCACTCTCTGCAGAATATGATGTTGGCTGCATGAGCATTCTTCTTCTACAACAGCAAATTTGGCCATGGCGGAAGCTCCAAAAATCAAAATTTTGTTTCAACTATAAAATCCTCATTTTAAGTCCAAATTAAGTGAACCAAAAGCCAAAATGTTTGAAATTGAAAGCTCTGTCATGTAGAAAAAACTTATTTTCAAAAATATATGTTAAATAAATCAAAACCAAGAAAAACTCATGAAGCCCATAAAAATCATAAGTTAGAAATGTATATCTGTACTAATCCATCCACCAAATCCAAAAACTCTAAGTTCTAGAAGTATCTAAAATTATGCAAAGAACATAATAATCAATTAATATGAAGGGTTCTCTATTTTTCATGCAAGGTGTACTTGCATATGGAAAGGGGAGAGAAAACACAAGAGAGAGAAAGAAAATAAAGTAATAAAGAGAAAGAATGAGAGGTTGGCTTATACATGGTAGGGTTGAGGGTTGAACCAAAGGTTCTCATGACTTGGGCCAACCAAAAAAATGAACCATGAACCAGGTTAAACCAAAGAATGGGTCTAGTCTCCATACACATGTAACTATGCTAAAATAAAATATATTTCAAATACGTATATCGGGAATGGGGAGTGACATCTCTATCCACCTTAAAAAAAAATTCTCGGAATTGGAATCCAAGTAAGCTAGAAAAGTCAGGACAAGCACGATAAAATCCTACTAGTAAAACTACACATACAAGTAATGTCATCATAACACATAGGTGATCACCTGATCACGAAATCTAGATACGAAGGTATAAGGTTGAATATACCTTTAAAATCGAACAAGTGCGGGTACCCAGAGCAAATATCGTCCTTGCACTCCCACGTCAATTTGCCAAGAGTGTGATGTCCCCAGGCAACTCAGATAAGAAAAATAGTCTGGCTCTTGAGTACCTTCTCTCTTCGATCCAGAATGGATACTAGTTGCTCCTTGTAAGATAAGTCGGTACCAACGACTAATTTAGAATGGTCGAGAATATAACTCGGATCCAGAACATACCTACGCAACTGAGATACATAAAATACATCGTGTACCTCACGTAGCGAAAGTGGAAGGGCAAGACGATATGCCACATTGCCTACCCGATTGAGAATATCGAACGGCCTAATGTATCGTGGACTAAGCTTCCCGCGAACCCCAAATCTAATGACTCCACAAGTAGGAAAAATCTAAAAAAATATATGGTCGTCGATACGAAACTCTAAAGGTCTACTATGCTGATCTGTCCAATGACGACGTCGGTCTTGCGCAACCCGAAGTCGCTCTCTGACCTGCCTGACAACTTCTACTGTATGTATGATCACTTCGGGGCCTAACATCTTTCACTCACCAATATCGTCTCAAGCCAACAGTGATCTACACTTCCTGTCGTACAGTGCTTTAAAAGGGGTCATCTGAATACTAGCCTGATAACTATTGTTATACGAAAACTCCATCAAGTGAAGGTAATTTTCCCAAGATCCACCAAGGTTTAAGGTACAGGCTCGTAGCATATCCTCCAAGGTCTAGATAGAGCTGTACTGAATCTTAACTTGGTACCCAATCTCTCGTGCAAGCTTCTCCGAAAAAAGAAGTAAACCTTGTATCTCGGTCTGATACTATGCTTACTGGCACTCCACGTTGTCTCATAACTTGTCGCATATACAAATTTGTAAACTGCTCTGTAGACTGTCACACTCTGAAAGAAAAAAATATTCTACTTTTGTGAGCCAATCCACTATCACCCAAACTGTATCTCGACCAGTCGGTGATCTCGGTAAACCAGTCACAAAGTCCATCATGATGTGTTCCAACTTCCAATCTGGAATAGGAAGCGACTACAATAATCATGTCAGTCTCTGTTATTCTGCCTTCACTTGCTGACATATCAGACATCGTGATACGAAGTATGCTATTTTTATCTTCATTCATTTCCACCAAAAGTATTGCTTGATATCTTGATACATCTTCGTGCCTCCCGGATGAATAGAATATTAGGAACTTTATGCTTCAGTCATAATTTTTTACTGAATATCGTCGCTTTGTACGCATAGATGATTCCCAAACCTTAGCGTTCCATTTGCATGTATTGTAAACTCCTTCCGAAGACCTGACACACATTCTTCTTATAGCTTTTGAATCTTTGGGTCACCTGCCTGAGCTAGTTTGATTCTATCTACCAAAATTGACTGAAACTGTAGGCTAGCCTGAACTTCTGTACTGTGGAAGTACTATCTCGATAGCCATATCTCGTAAGTTCTCTAGAATTTGCTTCTGAGTAGTCAACATAAATTTGCCACTTCTTCTGCTAAGTGCATCAACTACTATATTAGTCTTTCCTGGATGGTACTGATATTCTACGTCATAGTCTTCCAACAACTCTAGCCACCTTCTCTGCCTCATATTCAGGTCCTTCTGCGTGAATACATACTTCAAACTCTTATGATCCGTGAATATTTCTACTCGATTGCCATATAAGTAGTGCCTCTACAACTTAAGTGCGAACACTACTGCTGCTAACTCCAAATCCTAAGTATGATAGTTCTTCTCGTGATCTCTGAGCTACCGAGAAGCATACACTATCACTCTCCCTTGTTGTATTAAAACAAATCCAATTCCTTTACCAGATGTATCATAATACACTGTGAATCCTCCAGAGCCTGCCAGAAGAGTAAGGATTGGTGCAGAGACTAACTTCTTCTTCAACTCTTCAAAGGCTATCTGGCATTCCGCTGACCACAAAAATTTAACTTTTTTGCATGTCAACCGAGTCAAAGGTGTCGAGATCTTAACAAAGTTTGACATAAATCTTTTGTAGTATTCTGCCAAGCCCAGGAAACTACACACTTCTTCTACTGTCTTCGAAACTGGCCAGTTCTCCACTACATCTATCTTCTTAGGATCAACTGACACTCTTGCTCCAAAAATAATGTGCCCAAGAAAAGATACATGATCTAGCCAAAAATTATACTTACTAAGCTTCACATATAACTGGTGCTCCCTCAAAGTTTGTAGTACTATCCTGAGATATTCTTCATGCTCCTCCTCATTACGAGAATATACAAGAATATCATCGATGAATACTACCACAAATTGGTCCAAGTATGTCATGAAGAACCGGTTCATTAAATCCAAGAATAAAATCGATGAATACTACCACAAATTGGTCCAAGTATGGCATAAAGAATCGGTTCATTAAATCCAAGAATACCGCTGGAGCATTAGTCAGTCTGAATGACATAACTAGAAATTCGTAATACCCATATCGTAACCGAAATACTGTCTTCGGTATATCCTGCTCCCAAACTCGTACCTGATGATATCCTGATCATAAATCTATCTTGGAGAAGACTCTTGCTCCGCTTAATTGATCAAACAAATCATCAATCTAGGGTAATGGGTACTTATTTTTTATGGTCACTGCATTCAACCGCCTGTAATCCATACACAACCGTGTCGATCCATCCTTCTTCTTTACCAATATCGTTGGTGCTCCCTACGGTGATCCACTGGTCCGAATAAACTTTTTCGCCTTCAGTTCTTCCACGTTTCGATCAAGTTTTGATGATAATATTGGATATTCCTTCTGGGATACTGGTTATGTTCCTGGCATCAACTCTATACAGAACTCTACTTCTCTAACTGGGGGTAATCAGAGAAGCTCGTCGGGAAAGATATCCATAAATTCTTTAAATACCTTGGGTATCGGGTCTTCTTCCTTTGTTACTATTGTGACTCCTCCTTTATTCTGGTCTCTTGCTATTTTACTAAGGACAAATTCTTCTAGACCGAGAATTCTAAACAACACTCTACCCTCATGACATCTATCATTATATGACTGTCTCTCAACCAGTCCATGCCTAAGATAACATCAAAATTATCCATAGGAAACTCGATCAACTTTGCAGGTAATAAATATCTACATACTACGACTGGACATGCTAGGCACACACTACTAACTTCTATGATCCAATTGCCAGTAAGTATATTCAGCCTCTCTAGCAATGCCTCAAACTTTAATCCAATATTTGTTGTATATTGTGCAGATATAAATGAGTGTAAAACTCCATAATCAATTAAAATTATGGCAGAAAAGGTTGTAAGGGAAATATTACCTGCCACTACGTCACCCAATGCCATAGCTTCCTCCAAAGATAAGGTGAGTAACTGCCCTTGGCCTTGTTGAGCTTCATGTCGCTATCTTCTTTATTGTCGTTATTGCGGTCCCTACTGAATTTGTTGTTGCTGCTATCTATAAAGCTGGGCCTGCATCGGCAACAGACGCTGAGCTAAGGGCCGTATTGTTGCTGCTGGTCCTTCTTGCTGCACTGCCCTTGGTGCCGGTAATGCAGGAAGTGATTGTACTGGCCCTCTTGGCCTTTGTATTAATGGGAATGTGGCAACCTTGTGATTAGGGCTCCCATATCTCAAGCATGGCCTGTTAGCTGCCTGACAAACATCCAGGGTATGACCTTCTTTGCCATAATAGGTACAACTTGTCAACGCTTCCCTTCGTTGTTGTTGTTGTTGTTGCTGCCTCGGCTGCTGCTGTCGAGTTGGTGCCATCACTGTCGAGGTCACTAGCCTCCTCTGGGTCACGTCATAGATGCGAATGTTGGGGGATAGTGCTGACGTTCGCGATACTGGTCATGCCTCATCGCTCTGTCCATGAGGCCTCTTCCGATTTACTCTTCTTGATGCCAATATTTGATAAGTAAGCTCAATCCTCTTGGTTGCTATCAATACTGCCTCAAAAGTCTGGTAGTCATGCATATCTACCATGTGTAATATTTTCAAGTTAAGTCCCTGCTAGAACTTCATTGCTCTCTCCAACTCTGTTGCCACCATGGTTAGAGAAAACCTGCTTAGTCGACAAAATTCTGCCGTGTAGCCGTCTACTGTCCTTCCAACCTGCTTGAGGTTAATAAACCTTTGCTATAACTCATACTGAGCCACAATCCTAAAATACTTTTTCCTGAATTGGGTCCTGAAATTATCCTACAAAATAGGATGCCTCAATCCTACCTCCATCGTGGCCCACCAATCCCTTGCCAGATCTTGGAGTTGTAGGAAGTTTAACATGTTCCTCGGCCAAAACTTTAGCTGCTGTCATAATGGTCTTAATATCCTGGAGCCAATCATCTGCCAGTATTGCGTCCTCCATACCATAAAAATATTTGGAGTTCGGTCTACAAAATCTAGCAGATGCCCCAGAATCTGTTCTTCCGTCTCATTCTAGAGCCGTCTGCAACCCTTGGTTCAATAGGACATTACTTTCCTATTGCTGAAGTTATTGTTGCTGTTGTTGTTGTTGTTGCACCACCATCTGGTGTTATTGGGCAGCCAATAATCCATAAATAATCTCTAGTAATGCTGGGGTATCCAGTATTGCTGGCACTTTAGGAGGTACGGGAATACCGGGAGCTTGTTATTCTATCCCATTTATCGTAGGCTTGACTCGGATACTTGGCTAGGGTTCTACAGGATCCTGTTCTACTGGCAATTATGCCTCTCTTATTGTTGTAGCATCGTGGGAAGAAGAAGTCCTAAAGAAGAGCACAAGAAATAATTAAGTACAGGACGAGAAGGAATAATGAAGCAATCAATCTGGAAAATTTCAAGCTGAGTATCGAAGAGGATTAATTCAAAATTTCAAAAAGGATCATGTTTGATTGAGACTGTCATGACCCGCACCCAGAATAAGGGCACGAGTAGTGAGCAATATTGTCCAGCCTATGTCGCAGCACCGGTAGTAGAACGTTGTCCGGGTTAAACATATGGGTTAAACATACAATCTAACATCTCACACAATATGTACAAGGTACCTGTCAATGTCATCTTAACTCCAAATAGAGGAATAATATGGTATACGATAATGGTAAACTATACTCAATCATAATATCAAACTAAGGAAGATAAAGCACGAGATAGAATAACGAAGGAAAGAGTCACAATACATCCACAAGTCCGAAATAATATATATATATATATATATATATATATATATATATATATATATATATGCCAATAACTTCAAAAAAGTCTAATACAAGTCTGAACAATAAGTCTAAGCCTCCTCAGCCTCTGGTACTAGGTCCTCCAGCTCTACAGGAGTACCCTCTAATGGTACGTCGTTCTACGGCTTGTAGTATGTCGGGCACTGGTCCATAAGCCAATCGTAGAAGCATGAAAAATATGCTGTAGAGTTCTACGCAGTATTTCAGTGCTGGGTGGCGTAAGACGTAACTTCAGAGCCATCGGCGTACAAACAGAGCTTTATCGCTAGTACAGCGTAAAATATAAACTCCAGGACATTCCGTGTAATGCAGTATTTCTAGGCTGCTTCAGCGTAAAAGGGTTGTTACATCGCCACTTTGGCGTAAAACCTACTCGCTTTTAATGCGGTGGAAAGTTGTACGGGGAACGCTTCGTATTCCTCGAATGAATCTGTCAGATCATATAGTGAACCTAACTCCTGACAACGAGTACTGCACAGCTATCCAGACGACGGCTGTAATGATGGTGCGACACACAGACCCAAACTATCGTTTAGTGACATTTTCCTTATACAAAGCGCTTTTACGCATACAAGGGAATACGCTGCCTAGTTTTATACAGGCAGATGTGAGCTTTTACGCTCAGCAGAAGACAAAACAAACTGCTTCGTTAAAAGCTGCTCTTCGTACAGAGCTCAAGGCACGTCTCTGCATTTAATGCGCAGAATGGGGGCAGATGTCTGCATTTAATGCACGAGATTTGGTTATATTTTTAAAGACTGGGTGAGCCATAATTACGGCTAATACGTCCACATCATCACCTTTGTATATTACGCCATCAGACTATTTTCACCTATAGGAGCACGCTGTACGCTATCTCCTTGAAATATGCCACCTGGCTATTTTTCAGCTATAAGGAGTACGCCGTTTCTATCTTCTCGGAATACGCCAACTCAGGCTATTTTGTCCAGAATATGCTCAAGACCTCAGTCAAGGAAGGAGGACAGGCTATCTTTTATGCTAGCTACCTATCCATGCAGCAACAGGCTTCTAGGCCTATAAGGCTTCTATGCCTATTTGGCTTCTATGCCGACTCGACAATCACTTGGCTTCTACGCCAACCTGATAACTATTTGGCTTTTATGCCATGGTGACAGTTATTGGCTTCTAAGCAACCTTTTCTACGCAAGGGGCAGTTACCTACGTGGTTCGCATGTCGTGATCTTCGTAGCAGTTATACGCATTATCTCTTAATCGGATACACGTCACACGCTTATTCAGAAGATCATTTATACGTGGGTGGTAGTTATTACAACCGTCGCGTAAAAAGTGCCACACTCTCCACTGTCCGGCTTTTATGCCGACTGGACGGTTACTGTCACTAAAACTCTATAAATAGAGACCTCTGTTGACAGAGGTTGAAGGTTGAAAAAAGGTTGAAAACTCGGAGAATAGAAGTCGAAGAAATCGAAGAACAGAGAGAGAAGAGCTCAGACGGAGGGTAGTGATCGATAATTTTAGCATCGAGCATCCACTCCTTCTTGCAATCCTTAAAGCTTCTCCGTCTTCTACAGCACTTCTTCATCATCGTGTGGTCCAAGGGACAAAGTGATCGACTGCAGATCAGACTCCTATAGCAATATTTACCCAGATTAAATTTTGTACTTAACATCCTCGCATAGGATTAATAGTACTTCTTGTTTGTAAACCTAAGAAAGGGTTTCGTATAAACCTAGTTTTATTTCTTCCGTTTACTATCAAACACAAGATGGCGACTCTGCTGGGGACCTCTTTCTCATCTGGCGAGAAAGAAATTTCTCAACATGATGCAGTATCAGTAGGGTCAATAAAGAAGACCTTGGTCGTCCAGTTCGAACAATCTGCCTACGAAGATATGCTTCGAGCAGGGGATAGCTCTCACTCTCTCTCTGTCCAAGACAACAGGAAACTGCATAAGGTCTGGATGCCCCAGACATCCTCTACCATTCCTGCCGACTCTCTGGTTTCTCCGACCAACAAGGTTGTAGCTTCACAACCTCCGTGCCCCACGCGTAAAACTCTGTCTCCCGTCTGTGACATGGCAGACAAAACTTCTGGTGATGCCTCAGTGCTAATCCAGAAGTCTACTCCGCGCTCTGCGCGTAAAATTCAATCTCCCGTCTGTGACGTGGCAGACAAGATTTCTGATAATGCCTCAACGCCAAATCAAAAATTCCAAACGCACTCTGCGCGTAAGAATACATCTACCCTCCGCAGAAAAGCAGATGGTCCCTGCAATCTACGCAAGGGAAAACAAGTGACGGACTTCTCAACTTCTTGGCCTTTACGCCAGCAAGAGAAGAATTTGCCCGCTCTCCAGATTACGCGAGAAGTTGATGGCCGACTGAGGGATTTCTCAAATTTACGCCAGTCTGAGCAAAGCTCCAAATTATGCCAGGTCAAGCCCCTCAGCATAAAGAAAGCCCGGTTTGCGAAGAGACACACTCATCGGGGATCGTCTGCTACTCAGATGGCTGAACTGTTGTATACGGGTGGCAGGAGAAAAGTTATGGTTCCCAATATCCGCATGCCAACTGATGTAAACAAGAGGAATAAGCCTTCTTCTTCTGTCAATCCTCCTGACTTGCGTGAATATCTGATCCAGAAGCGCAAGGATAGGGGATCTTCCAGCATGTCTATTACGTCTCCTAGGGAGCACTATTGTAATAGTTAAAGGATTGTAGTTAATTATTGCTGTTCTGAAGCAAAATGATCGATTTTTGACCGGTTGAACTACTCTCTGTCTTTCCAGGAAGAAGAGCCTGCACATGCATCAGTGAACATGGATTAACATGTTCCTAGAGGAAGGTCGAATTCAAGACGGCATCCCTCTAGAATTCTAAGCTAAAGGAGATTCAACAAACTCCTTGAGAACATTGAAGTTGGGGTGTTCCAAAATACCCGTTCGAGGTCACGACAACCGGCTTCGTATTCTTCTGATTTTGACACTGGGGGTCGCCAGTTTCCCAAATTAGATGCTGAAAGTATAGAGTCATTCTCTACAGAGACCTATACTAGCCCTTCAATGACATCCAAAGAAATGGGGGTCTATGCCATTGAAGATGAACACGAAAAGGCTTCCTCGTCAGGAAGTACTGAGCAACGCATCGTTGTATTGGAGACATCTCTAAAAGAGATACAATCTATAATGGAGAATATGCACCAGATGATGCTGACTCAACACACAGCTGCTATAGCTCAAGCATCGGTCCCTCCGACTCAAATACGTGTGGGGGTGGACTTACCACCATCCAACGCGAACAAGGAACCTGTTCTAGATCAAGAATCAGCCGCTCCCCCACTTCCTAACTCGGAGAATGTATTGCCTTCTGTTGAAGTTGCAATACAACCAATCTCTCACCACTCCGCGGTCCCTCTACCTACTGAAGATCCAATGCATGCAGTATAGGAATTGAAAGCCCATTTGATGCCTTGAAGCACAAAGATCAGCTCAAGAAATTAGGAATCAACCAGCCGTACCCAGCTATCTGGGACGAGGTCCCTTTTCCTCCTAAATACAAACCACAGACTATGGCTTTGTTTGAGGAAAATACATCACCGAGCCAGTACATGAACTACTTCAGTATGATGACGGTATTATTACAAGGGAATGACTCCCTTCTCACTCGAGTGTTCAAAGACTGTCTCTCGGGAGTGGCTTATCAGTGGTACCATAGTCTTGCGGATAACTGTATTACTTCCTTTGAAGATTTCAAGACTTTGTTCTTTGTGCGATTCTACGAAGGAGGGATGGACATGTCTATGTCCTCTCTCATCAAAGTAAAGCAGAAGGAAAAAGAGAACGTTCGCACTTTCATCGAACGTTTTTGTCAAGCCACTTTGCAAATGCCTTCCGGAGTTCCAAACTCAGCATTGGTGGACATTTGCATGAAGAATCTTCTTCCAGTGATCTCGGTATTCACAGGACCATATCAGTTCCATGATTGGCCCTCGTTCATCATCTCAGTGGTAGCCGCTGAAGACAACAGTCGGAAGGCACGTGATAATGGAATTATGATATCTGCCTCTGATAGAAGCAAGAAGTCATCCTCTAACAGCGACCATCCCCGTGGTTCCAAAGGAAAAGAAGCTCTGGCGATCAATACGTCCAGGCAAAAGACTGTGGCAACCACACAGACGAAATCTGGGACTTCCAGGCCCGTTAAAGTGTACTCTTTTGATGACGATGATATTCCGAGAATATTCGAGTGTCTCATCAAAAGTGGCAAGATTACCCTCCCTGAGGTGAAGCGGCCTAATGAAGTCGGCAGTACCAATAACCCCAAGTACTGCATATTCTATAGGTACATACATCACCCCACAAAGGCATATTATGTACTAAAGAGGAAAATCCAGGAGTTGATCGATGCTAAGGCCATCACTCTGCGCAACAGCGAGAAGACGGTCACATCCAACATGATCTCTCTACAATTTGGCAATCTGCCTCCTCAAGAAGTTCCGGATGGTGTTGTACCTATTTCCAGGACAACGATGAACATCATTAATCTTCCTCCAACCAGGGGTCAAAATCATGACCTGGTACCCCTAACTACCCAGAGGGGCGAGATTATGTGGGTTCATCCAGATCTGGTATCAGAGATCGAGGAAGAGACTCAAGCTACCAAGGCTAAGTCTAAGAAAAACTCGAAGCGTAAACCATGTCATATGGTTGCGGTATCTTCGACATCAGAAGAAGAGGTTTTGGCTACTGGAACCCGTTCAGGGAAAGCCTACCTCAAGGACTATGGAGGAAGTCAGGAAGAAGCATCGGCAGACGCTTCAGCTGCCAAGCCTTCAGAACCGAAACCTGCCATACCAGAGGCCGGTCCTTCGAGACCAACTTCGGCGGACAAGGGCAAGCAAAAAGAAGTGCGCTTTGATAAACCTTTGACATCCTGGCCCAGTTGGCTAATACACCAGCCAGATTGTCCATTTTTGAACTACTCATGCTCTCTAAGGACACTCGTCAAGCCCTGAGTGAAGCATTAATGCAGGCGGATGCATACTTGACCCAGCACAAGTCCCCTGATGAAGAACCTATGGCATGTCCTCAATGCCATAGTATGATGGAGGTGGTCCCGAATATCACTTTCACCCAAGATGACATGCAGTTGAAACATAACAAGCATGACAGACCCCTCTATTATACCGGATACGTCGGTTTCATGGAGGTTGACCGGATTCACATAGATCCAGGATCATCAATCAGTATCATTCCTCATAGTCTGCTCAGACCGCTGAGGATTCCTACCAGCAAATTGGCTTACACCACCACTACAATCGTAGGCTTCAACGCCAGAAAAAGTAAGCCGTTGGGGAAGATTCGTCTGAGGATCCAGATTGGCGACCTCAGATCAGTGGCTACATGTTATATCATTGATTCAGAGGTATCCTACAATATTCTGCTGGGCAGACCATGGATCTACGACCACAACATCGTTCCTTCGACTCTACATCAATGCTTTAAATATATAGATGCCCAAGGAACAGTACAAACGGAGTTTGCTGACCTTAACCCGTTTAAAGGAGTAGAATCCTACTACTCCGATGCCATGTTGTACACCCAAGACTACATGGAGGAGGTGTCAGGCAAGACAGAGGAGGAATCCCATAGGGATCCAGAAAAATCCTCTGCCGAACAACCTCTGTCAATCAAGGTGAAAGGGCGAACTACTCGTCCAAAAGTCATGGAACCCCTGGCTATCCACCTGAACAAAACCAAGTCAGGAAACAGAGGTGATCCTCTAGTGATCACTTTGAACCAGAATCCTCCACCCTTGGTCATCAACCTTCGACGCAATAAGCTGCCGATTGATGTAAATACAACTAGGAACGTAGTTTCTGATGATAATAGAGATCCTCTTTTTCAGTACATTGACGCTCAAATTCCTGATCAGGAATCCTCTCCCCATAACGATATAGAACCTATAGCACAAAGATTCTTGAAAGCTATATATTCCTATCATCCATATGTATGGGAAGTAGCATCACCATCTAACGTTATCACGACATGTGGGCCACATGAAGATTCTATCTTTATTGTCCCGCCTACTCGCAGCGGTCAGCGTTCAATAGTCTTCGGTCGCATGCGCAATGAACCGACTGTACAAGAAGATTCTCCCGATGACGATGCTGGTAAAATGCAGGTTCACAGATATAGACCGCAAGCTTTGAAGATTATTCAAAGAATGGGTTATGACTTGAAGCTGGAACCAGGCCTCAACTACGGGAAAGGCAAGTGAATGCCGTTGCACGGTGATCCCTACTATCAACGAATTCGTTTTGGGTTAGGATATACCACCTCCCTTGAAATTTCTGAGTCAAATGAGGATATCTCTTCCTCTTCTCAAGATGGCTCGTCGTCTTCCGGCTCATATGACGATCTCGAACGAGCATTTCCAGTAAATACAGTATTGACAGATTCTCTCGAAGCAGACAAACAAGAATCTGAACCGTTTGAGAATGACTCTTGGGCTCAGCAAATGGATACACAGTGGAAACTCCGGTTCGAGCAGAGAGAACCCCTACTGAAGATAAAGTTATCCAGATTGACGTTGGGGATGAACTTTCACCAAAGCCGATATTTATCAGTAACAATCTTTCCGAAGAAGAAAGAAAAGAAATAATCCAGCTGATAAGAGAATATATCGACGTCTTTGCGTAGAATTATGAGGATATGCCAGGTCTTGATCCAAAAGTGGCTACTCATAAACTCAACATATTACCCAATTCGAAGCCTGTGAAGCAACATCAACGCCGATTTCGTCCGGACATGATGGATGCCATTGAAGCTAAAATCAAGAAATTGATAGCTTGCGGCTTCATCGGGAAGAACAACATCCCGACTGGGTCGCCAATGTTGTTACAATCATGAAGAAAAGTGGGAAAGTACGTATCTGCATCGATTACCGAGATCTGAACGCATCCTACCCCAAGGATGAGTTTCCTCTTCCCATTACAGACGTCATGATCGATAATACATGTGGTTTTGAACGCATGTCTTTCATGGACGGATTTTTAGGATGCAATCAAATCAAGATGTATCCTGAAGACGAGAAGCATACTGCCTTCCGAACACCATTGGGGGTATATTGCTATACGGTCATGCTCTTCGGATTGAAAAATGCCGGAGCTACGTACCAACGAGCTATAAGAAACATATTCCATGAGCACCTACGCAAAAAAATAGAATGTTACGTGGATGATATAGCTGTCAAAAGTCGCATCAAGGATAATCACATCCAAGATTTGAAGACAGTGTTCGATTTTATGTGCCAACATCAACTCAAAATGAATCCTACAAAGTCCTTTCTTGGTGTATCAAGTGGCAAATTTCTGGGATTTGTCATAACCGCCAAAGACATTCAAGTGGACCCTAATAAAGTCAAGGCTATCTTAGAAATACGACCACCCGGCAATCTGAGAGAACTCAGGGGATTTCAAGGTCGTCTAGCTTATATCCGGAGAATCATATCCAACCTCTCTAGGAGATGTCAGCCTTTTTCTCGTCTCATGAAGAAAGGTGTATCCTTCGTATGGGACGAAGCCTGACAGCAAGCGTTTAATGATATCAAACGTTACCTCACTAATCCTCCAGTTCTGGTGCCTTCCGTCATAGGAAGACCATTCTTACTGTATATTTGAGTAATGGATCATTCTCTAGGAGCTCTTCTCGCACAAAAGAACGATGAGGGTCATGAACAGGCTATCTACGATTTAAGCAGGATGATGGTCGGAGCTGAACACCGATAAAATCTAGTGGAAAAAGAATATTTGGCCTTAATGTTCGCCATTCAGAAAATGCGACACTATGTCACGGGCCAGACTATTCATATCATCTCTAGGATCAATCCTCTTCGGGTATTGATGAACAAGTCAAGTGTTCTTAATTCCCGACTCGCAAATTGGGCGATGTTATTAACATCGTATGATATGGTGTACGTCCCTCAGAAGTCCATCAAAGGCCAGGCATTGGCTGATTTTCTAGCTGCTCATCCGATTCCGGAAACCTCCAAACTATATGAGGACATTCCTGACGAAGTTGTAGAGTGTAATTCTGCGATGGAAAGTGATGCATGGCAGCTATTCTTTGATGGTGCCTCCAGGACTGGTCCCAGGGGAAACGTAGTTTCAGGAGTAGGAATTGTCCTGGTTACTCCTGAGAAACTCGTCATCTATCGAACATATTCTCTTAGCGAACCCTGCTCTAATAACGTGGCAAAATATAATGCCCTACTAATCGGGCTCCAAGTCGCTAAAGAGTTGGACGTCGAATATCTGGAAGCATTTGGTAATTATCTGCTGATCGTCAATCAAGTCAGAGGAATATATGAAGTCCGAAATCCAGATCTCATCCCTTATCACCAAGCAACGATCGAAATAGCCATATCTTTCAAAGGGTTCTTCCTAGAGCATGTGCCTCGATCTCAGAATCTGGAAGTTGATGCCCTGGCGAGTCTAGCTGCAGATTTAGCTATTCCTATAAGAAGGCAGAATTCGGTGATCCTTCTTAACAGAGATTTATTCTGTATGAAAAATAACTTTCACATAGAACGCAGCTACGCTGTGAACACAGATCTTCCAAAGAGAGACTTGAGAAGTCCCTTTATAGATTTTGTAGCATACAGAATCTTGTTGGAGGATCCTAAAGAAGCAATATCCTTCAAAAGACGATCATTACGCTTCTATTTTGATGCGTCTTCATGATGTCTATATCGTCGGACTTATGACAGACTATTATTACGATGTCTTTCTGGTGATGAAGCACAGCGGATTATCCGTGAAGCTCACGACAGAGTATGCGGAGCGCATCAACCCGGTCCTAAGCTACAGGATCGTATCAGGAGGATGGGCTATTACTGGCCTACTATGATCACAGATGCAATAAAATTTGTAAGACAATGCAAAGCCTGCCAAGTTCATGCAGATTTTATACATCAACCTTCTAAACATTTACATCCTACGGTGGCATCCTGGCCTTTTGAAGCATGGGGTATGGATATCATTGGTCCTATTCACCCATCTTCTTCCAGAGGTCATCGGTTCATATTAGCCATCACGGATTATTTTTCCAAATGGGCAGAGGCGATCCCTCTTGTTGAGGTGAAGATATCTAACATGATCAGCTTTATTAAGCATCATGTCATTTATCGCTTTAGGATTCCCCGAAGGATAATTCATGACAACGGGCCTCAATTCATCAGCCAAGCGTTCTACCGATTTTGCGATAAAATCGGATACAAAATGTGGCCTCTACAGCATACAATCCTGCTGCTAATGGTTTGGCGGAAGCTTTGAACAAAACCATTATCAAACTCTTGAAAAAGTTCGTTTCTTCGAACAAAAGAGATTGGAATGAGAAGCTAGGAGAATGTCTCTGGGCATACCGCACAGCGGTACGAGCACCGACGGGTTGTACCCCATTCTTACTGGTTTACGGGAGTGAAAGAGTTCTCCCCATCAAAATTCAAATTTTGTCACTCAAGATAGCAGTGGCTAATGAGTTGACACAAGAAAAGAATGACCTATTAAGGCTTCAAGAGCTAGAAGGATTAGATGATAAACGCCTTCAAGCCCAACAGCGCATCGCGTTCTACCAGGCACACATTTTCAGAGCTTTTAATCAAAAAGTAAAGGAAAGAGTGTTCAAAGTTGGCGAGCTAGTTCTAGCCGTGAGAAGGCCAATGATCATTACTCACAAGAGTAAGGGTAAATTCCAGCCCAAATGGGAAGGCCCTTATGTGATCGAGACGACGTTCTCAAACGGCGCTTACAGATTAGCCAAGCCTAATGGAGACTTGTTAATGGCTCCTATCAACGGCAAATTCCTGAAGAGGTACTATGCTTAATCTTTGTTGCTCAACGGAGTATAGTGGAGATCTCATTCTGATAATACTACTTCCAAAGAACTAGTTGGATCATATTCTATCATGTCCATATAACCTCTGAATAGATATGTTTAACTAATTTAGAACATCAAAACCTATCACGTCCATATTACCTCTGATAGTGTTTTGTGTACAAATTTTAGTTAGAGCATATTCTATCATGTCCATATAACCTCTGAATAGATATGTCCAGCTGAAGCTTACCGAAAGTATATCACGTCCATATTACCTCTGATATCACTTTCACTCTACCCCTATCGTTTATATTCCAAAATGATAGGTCCACCAAAGTCAGATAAAGTCTCTTTATTATCCCCAGAAAAGAGCAAATTACATAGAAAAGCAAAAAGGTACATTATTTGGGAGGAGCAGTTAAGTCGCAAATCTGCTGCGCCAGAGTAACCATTCTCTCATCCCTGGAGTTCAAAACATCGGCGCGAGCCCGCTCCAACCTTTTTGCCTCATTGTTCAAAGCAGATAGTTCGGACCGAGCATGTACAAAACCTGCGTGGATGACACCCATACGTGCCAAGCTCTGCTGAGACGCCTCTCTTTGGTCATTCAACACATCTCGAGCTGCCAACAAAGAGAGAGCATTCTCCTTGGCCTTAGCGTGGTCGTCTTCTAATTTGCGGACCCTCGCTGTCTCTGCCTCATAATCGGTCTCGCACTGAGTCAGCTGGGGAATGACATACTCCAATTCGGCACGCTCTTAATCCATCTGCTGCTATTGTTCCTGGATATATTTGTTCAGAGATTCTATTTTCCCAGCAAGCTCTGCAGTTAAGGAGTCATACCTAGCTTGAACGAGACCGTCAATGCTGCCTCGAGATAGCTGCAAATAATCGTTAATGGGTTGTTCCAAACTATTAACTATTTGCTCTAGCGCATCAGCTCTGTCATTATCGTTGAAATATCTAATATGCGCTATACTGAAGTTGGAGGACGTCTTCAGAACCTCGAAGCCTAGATTCTTTTCCAGTACCATCGATATCAGCATTTTTAAAGTGGCATAGAAAATGCTTGAAAACTGCTCAAATAATACGGCAAGATTCGAATGGACGCTGGGAGTGGCTGCAATATCAGAGAATCCCCCTCCAGGAATAACTGCAGACGATGTTACCACAGTCGTCGCCTCAATAGATGGCACGGCAAAAGAAGAAGTGCCAACAATGGTCGAAGTGGCTGGCGTACTCAAAGGAGGCATAGTCGTAATGACAGGCTCATCCTCCTCTCGAGATATCGGAACCATTTCGGGCGAGCCGGTACCCGAAAATGTTTCCTCTTCAAAATTGGGCACCTCCGTGTCATCGACAGGAGCTGAAATAAAACCAAAAGTTGCGTCGACGCTGCTCTCCCCGTAGATGTCTTCCCCTGAAAAGAAGACAAGAGAAAGTTAATATCAGCATGATATTTCTAAAAGAGGCTTAAAGACGTTTCTAAAAGAGGCGTAAAGACGACATTTACCCATGGCCGATGGTATATATGTCGCATCTGCAGCCAGTACAACTAAATTATTTCTTAAGGATGCTAAGCGAGCTGTCATACCTGGAGAGGAGGGTGCACCAAATAACGACTGAAGGTAGTCATCCAAGTCTTCACCCAGATCCAATCGAGGTTCATCAGGTGGAATCTCGCTGGGTATACTTACAGACGCGGCAGGGGTTTCTCCCGTTGCTGGTCTGGATAAAGATATCCTTATTTGGCTCGGCCTCGAAGGCGATCTCGTAACACTACCTGAAGCGATAGCAGCGACAGCAGCCTCGAGCAAAGATTCTCCGGTACTGCCAGCCGGAACTGTGGAGGTTCCCTCTCTAAAAGGCGAGGAACCTCTAATCAAAAGATCGTCCCCAACAAAGGAAACAGCAGGCTCACTTCTAGGAGCCTCATGACTGGAAGTCCTGACAGGACCACTAACAGTCTTCTTTTTCTTGCGAGGGGAAGTCTCCTTCAGAACAGGAGCCCTTCGCTTACTAGGGATAACCAGAGGCTCTGCAGGCGGAGGTATTTCGCCTCTCGGTACTGCCAACAAAGGCTCATCTGGATTGACAGAGTCTTCACCCTCGTTAGAGAAAACTGATAGGATTTTGTCTCTTCCCGCGGTCTTAGAAGAGGGCATCCTAAAACTTCTACGCATATCAAAATCGCGACGGAAGGTATTGATGGCCACGTAAAACTGGGCGTACGAGTGGAGGATGCGCAACTCCATGGAGAGAGAAATCGCGGGCACAATAAAGGTCGCCCCAGTACAACCCATTATGAAGTACCACCATCCTCTCGCTCCATCAATAAGTCCACCCCTGGACTTGAAGCTGGTGATGGCATTGCCCACATCTAATTGATCATACCCAAACTGCCTGGTGAACCGACTAGGCAGGTAGGGCTCCAAGAAGCATTGGTCTTCACTTCTGTACAATAAATGGGAAGGTCTAATGCAGACCAACCAATTAAAAGCTTCAGGAGAAAGAATGGTCTTCCCTTCACCTGAGTCCTGAAGCCTGCTCCCCTGTTGATTGAGATGTACAGTGAGGACGGTGCAGAAGAGCTTCCAACTGTGAGCAAAATTTAACGCTCGCCAACAGTCTAAAACTGCGATCACGTTTCAGGTGGAATTCTTGTAATTCAACAAGAAATTACTCCCCAAACTACTGCCAGAGCCGGGAGACATCACCCTGGTTATGGAGAATTAACCATCCCATCAAATACAAGAACGGTAATTCTACCCTGAGAAAGCTGTCACGCCGTATTTCATCGGCAAGCAACCCATCAGTAATGGCCCTCAGGCCAGATTGTATGCGGCATACCATGGCAGGGAGCAGGCCCAGTCTTGCCCCAAATACCAGATGCACTGCAGGCCATAAGGTGTTACGGTGAATGCGATCCGAAGATGCAATGCCTGGTACTACCAATCGGTGCAGCCATACAGAGAGGAAGGCAGCCAGTTGAGCTTCACTTGACAGAGGCCTGCGGCAATGCCTCAAATAACTGTAGGCTTTAGTGCCTGCAGGATATTTTCCTATCCCTTCGTCGAGAACTCGATCTGAAGCCCCAACATCTTCAATAAGGTCATCGACTACTTGAGCAGTAAGCATGCTCAGAAGGCTCAAAGGCCTATCCCTGCTATCTACAACTTTGTCTGGCTTAGCATCTCTAGCCTGATGGAAGAAGAGATAGGATGCCCATTTGTTGGTATGAGCCAGATCAGAGAGCTCATTATAGAAGGCAGTGTACGCAAGGTAATGGCTCATCAGCTCCTGGTACACTGCCACCACCCGAGGGTTTGTATCCCCCAGCTCCTGGTTTGTGGGAACATACTCTTCATAAGGAGTATCCTCCATTGGCAGTCTTAAAATCTCAGCCATTTCGTGAAGGGCCAATCCCAACTCCCCCAGTGGAGTGGCGAAAGTCCCAGTGAGCGAGATATATCGCTCCATCAAGGCCAAAAACAGGTTGGGGTTGAGAGGTAACCCAACACTGGTAGCACTGACAGCCGCGTACAGACCTATGCTCTCCAGCTCAGTCTGAAAATGCTTCAGGGCCCAGGCAGCTAAACGAGCCCATCGAAGATTTGTAGGGGTAACTCACCCATTGGTCCGAGGATTAACTTTGGGGTATATTCCTTCATGCCCCATGAAGTCATTGCAGAAAGTCGGCAACTGGACTGGTTGAAGCAATGAAGTGTCTTTACTCGGGACACTGCCCGGAAATAATCCTCTGAACAGTTTGACCGGACCGGAAGGGTAGCTTACAAATAACCCTTGGTCTGATCCCTTCTGATAAAATATCTTCCACGGCTGACCGTGAAGATTAGGGGTCAAGGTCCACGACATCCTTCTCGGATGTGTGGCATGGAAGAATGCCAAGATAGGGTAATCTTTCAGCATCTTGGACAGGTACATGACCATGCCCCTAACAGTAAAAACCCAGTCTTCCTTCTTGGGCTTCGTCTGGGATTGTTTATCAATCATATCCCCGAAGAGGAAAGCTGGTTTTCTGTATTTTGCGCCGTCTATATACGTCAGGGGCTCTCCGTTGATCATGCTCAACAGCATTCTCTCTCCTTGAGACGATATCAGGATTCCCCTTCCTTCACGATACTAGGGTCCGGAAATAGAAAATATCACGTGGGACAAATCCTCCAGGTAATTAGAGTACAGCATCCCAGCAGCAGAACCCATCACCTCAGTCAACGGAGATATCTGCAAGTTAACTACAAAGTGTAAGAAAAATACGTCAGTTTCTATACTAGACCTCACAATCTTGCAGCTTATGCCAAAGAGCAACAGTCTGTGCTTTTACGCCAAGACTGTAAAAACTTGAGTTTTTACGCTAGAATCTTATTCCAAGGCATAAAATTCAAGATTGGCAGTATACATAAAAATCTGACAGTCTGTGTTTTACGTCAGATTGCCAAAGTTTGAGTTATTACGCCGAAATTTTTATCCAGAGCGTAACACCCAAAATTTGTGGTATACGCCAAATTTCGACAGTCAAAGCTTTTACGTCAGACTTCGAAAATATGGAGTTTTTACGCTGACACATTAGAAATGTGGGCATAAAAGATGAAATATCTCTGTGCATCTTCCTCGAAGAGGCTATCAGCACAGAAGATGACCTAGCACGTTCACGTACAACGTGTGTGAATGGTTTTCTTTGTTCTTGTCATCCCAAAAGCTTTACCTATAAACGCCCGTGCACAGTTTGATGGTGGGATACTTCGTTCAGAGCGAGGTTTGCCCTGCCCGATGGGAGTCGCTCTTGCTTGGGCAGAGGAGTGAGAAGAGGAGGCAGCCTTCTTTCCCTTAGTGGTGGAAGATTATTTTGGTGCCATTGCTAAAAACTCAGAATGCTCAGAGAAGAAATAAAGGAGAGTACTCAAAGAGACGAAGGTTTTCTTTTGCAAAAGACAGATGAAAAGTTTTTCTCTTAAGGCCTTGGGGTATTTATAGAGTTTAGATGGACTCCTCGAATCCCTAACCAAATCCGATATTTAATATTCGATTATGATTGGGGACTACGTCAGCCTATTATTCAGGGAAGGCGGACAGTCAGCTAATTCAAAAAGTTTTCGTGCAGAGCAGATTCATGAATTTATGCCAAGGAGCTTTTTACGCTCGAAAAGCTACAAATCTACGATTTTACGCTCAGAGGCTATAAGTATATGGTTTTACGCCCAGATGCTTTTACGCTCGGTAGCTTTTAAACTCGAGAGGCTACAAACCTACGACTTCACGCTCAGAGGCTACAAATCCATGATTTCACGCTCAGCAGCTTTTTACGCTCAGAGGCGTCAAATCGACGACTTCACGCTCAAAAGTTTTCAGAGGCTACAAATCTACAGTTTTACGCCCGGATGCTCTTATGCTCAGCAGCTTTTACGCTCGAGAGGCTACAAACTTATGATTTTATGCTCATCTATATTACGGATCTATGACTTTCTGTACATCATAAAATATGCAGGCCAGAGTATGCGTATATCTGAACAATTCTTAAGGCGGCCAATTGTAAGGGTTCACGCAGGAGATGCTCCTTCTTGGTCTTAAAATATCCCAAGTACCCAAAGCATACAGAGTTCAACATTGAAAATTTCTCTTCTTCTTGGGTCGATTGGATGTTCATCCAAAACTCAGTCAGAATATTTTCTCTACAGTTCAAGATGGCGACTCAGTTTTGACAGCCATTTTTTGCCCTATTTAAAGGAATTTTCGAGAAATCATTCTTGAAGATGATGGTCTGAACAAGAATTCTTCTTATCAGAGAAGTGACAAGTTCAGAATTCTACGCAACCCCTCGTTCAAAATAGCAGGACAGTTCGAATATTCGACTTAAATGCTAAGCAGTTTTCTACGTGTCCTCAGTTACGCATAAAAGACGGGAAGATATCAGATACTCTTTTTATCAGAGTAGGCATAAAGTTATTCAGACATGGCAAAGCTACACATATTCAGACTTCATCACAGCAAAGAATATGGCAAATCATTAAGATGCGTAAAAGAAGACAATTTTATTAATCATGATTACATATGAGGGAAATCCAGTCTACAAAGGGTTTTTCATCTTCACGATTATATGATTACATATGAGGGAAATCCCGTCTACATAGGATTTCTCATTTTTATTTAGGATCACACCAAGAGTCTGTTTTGCCAGGTTCTTGTATTGGTGGAGATCTTTTCGTCTTCTACAGCAGTTCATCGACTTCCACAGTCGATGAACAAGAAAATGATTGATGGCGGGAGGATATAAAACTGGGCTTGTTTAAATTATTCAAGAGCCCATCCTCCATACGCCATGACAGATTGAGTTGAGGTTTAGACCCAACTCAATACTGGAAGACAGGGCTAGTTTGTCTGCCCTCGTCCACGAACGACGGGAGAAAATACAGCTTGTAAGCTGTGTGGTCGAATGTGACCCTTCCTCTCCCGTGGACGAATCGCCATATGAAGTTGCTGGTTATCCCGAGCAAAGGAAGCTATGATATCCTTCCATGAGCCATCGTTGCAGATGACACTTGCTCGAAGATGCCTTTTTTCGGCTCCTTATATGTTGGAAGAACATGATCTTCTTCTTCCTCAAGTCGACTCGACGAACTCCGGCAATCATCTATATGTGGTAAAGGAAATGTGAGAAGAACAAGTTAACTCATCAGCCTTTTTATAGGCAAAAAAGAACACACCGAATCCCAATAAATTCCTAAAAATCTGCCAAGAAATCAGCCTCGAGGAACGAGTCAGACTTGACCGTTTCATTCTTCATTCAAAGTGTTTCAAATTATGAGAAATTTGAAAACTTTGAAGGGGGTCTTGTAGAACCATGAAAAATATGCTGTAAAGTTATACGCAGTATTTCAGTGCTGGATGGCGTAAGACGTGACTTCAGAGCCATCGGCGTACAAACAGAGCTTTATCGCTAGTACAGCATAAAATATAAGCTCCAGGACAATCTGTATAATGCAGTATTTCCAGGCTGCTTCAGCGTAAAAGGGTTGTTACATCGCCACTTTGGCGTAAAACCTACTCGCTTTTAATGCGGTAGGAAGTTGTACGGGGAACGCTTCGTATTCCTCGAATAAATCTGTCAGATCATGCAGTGAACCTGACTCCTGACAACGAGTACTGCACAGCTATCCAGACGACGGCTATAATGATGGTGCGGCACACAGACCCAAACCTTCGTTTAGTGATATTTTCCTCATACAAAGCGCTTTTACGCATACAAGGGAATACGTTGCCTAGTTTTATACAGGCAGATGTGAGTTTTGACGCTCAGCAAAAGATAAAACAAACTGCCACGTCAAAAGCTACTCTTCGTACAGAGCTCGAGGCACGTCTCTGCATTTAATGCACAGAATAGGGGCAGATCTCTGCATTTAATGCACGAGATTTGGTTATATTTTTAAAGACTGGGCAAGCCATAATTACGGCTAATACGTCCACATCATCACCTCTGCATATTACGCCATCAGGCTATTTTCAGCTATAAGAGCACGATGTACACTATCTCCTTGAAATACGCCACCTGGCTATTTTTTAGCTATAAGGAGTACGTCGTTGCTATCTCCTCGGAATATGCCAACTCAGGCTATTTTGTCCAAAATATGCTCAAGACCTCAGTCAAGGAAGGAGGACCAGCTATCTTTTACGCTAGCTACCTATCCATGCAGCATCAGGCTTCTATGCCTACAAGGCTTCTACGCCTATTTGGCTTCTATGCCAACCTGACAACTATTTGGCTTTTACGCCATGGTGACAGTTATTGGCTTCTACGCCAACCTTTTCTATGCAAGGGGCAGTTACCTACGTGGCTCGCATGTCGTGATCTTTGCAGTAGTTATACGGATTATCTTTTAATGGGACACGCGTCACACGCTTATTCAGAAGATCATTTATACGTGGGTGGCAGTTATTATAACCGTCGCGTAAAAAGTGCCATACTCTCCACTGTCCGACTTTTACTCCGACTGGACAATTACTGTCACTAAAACCCTATAAATAGAGACCTCTGTTGATAGAGGTTGAAGGTCAAAAAAAGGTCAAAAACTCGGAGAATAGAAGTCAAAGAAATCGAAGAACAGAGAGAGAAGAGCTCAGACAGAGAGTAGTGATCGACGATTTTAGCATCGAGCATCCACTCCTTCTTGCAATCCTTGAAGCTTCTCCGTCTTCTATAACACTTCTTCATCATCGTGTGGTCCAAGGGACAAAGTGATCGACTGCAGATCAGACTACTATAGCAATATTTACCCAGATTAAATTTTGTACTTAACATCCTCACATAGGATTAATAGTACTTCTTGTTTGTAAACCTAAGAAGGGGTTTCGTATAAACTTAGTTTTATTTCTTCCGTTTATTATCAAACACCAATCATCTAAAAAATATATCCAGTCAGGATTGCAGCGAAGTACATACCTCTCAAAGCAGTTTTAAATACATAATCGAGTATATATAACAGTTAATAAAAAAGATACAGGATAACGGAATATCAAAAGATAATAAACTAGTGTTAATAAGTAATATACTAGAATGAAGAACATGTAATATAAATAACTGTAAGTAATAAACCCTTGCTCTGATCCCGATCCTGCTCTTTCATAGCTTCTGCGCGGTGCTCCCGAACGGAGGTAGGCTCGGCCTCTGTTACGAAAATAGATAAAACTAACTAAGGTGCCATAGAGTACAAGTTCATTATGTGATCTGTTTGGGTTAAACACGAATACAATATGGTAACTCGATTACACGTGTGATATATAATCAATATATATACGAATATACTTGGGCTTGATCACATAACCAACTCGTACTCCCCCATCCCCAACCAGTACGGATGGATCCATTCATGAAACGTTATGAACACGAATATGGACACACTGAACACGAGCAGTGTATGAATACGAAGTACATTAAAATCAATACCCGATATACACGATAAAATATATGTGAAGGAGTACCCGCAAAATATGGTATGGGATAACATCTTCTGACAGGATCCATATAGTACCAGTCCGTGTAACCACTGTGTCAGAATCAAATATACTGTTCTATAACATATGATATATACACTATCATGAAATAAAAACTAACAGAAAAATATACTCGCCTCTGGTCCTGAGGAAAGGTGTCTCTCGATGCCCAAGCTGGTGCCACACAATCATATTTTAGGGAATATTAGGTTAAATGGAGAAAATAATGAAAATTAAGTTAAAGAGTGCACTAACATGCTCTTCCACGTTAATTCTAGGTAAACCAGATCCATACTAAGCTAATTGGTCTATATTGGTCATGACTAGGTCACTAGCTAATTAACTCTAGCTTATACTAGACCATTACCCATCTATATAATTAATGCTTATACTTTCTATTATAATACTAATTTACTAATTGACAAATATTACAAATTAGCTAGTATTATCTAACTAACTGACCTTCAACTTACCAACATACTATATGACTAATAATATACCACTTACTAACTAATTAATATACACTAACTGGTATCGTGCTACTGATATAGTGTATACTTACTAAAATTACCAACTAAACTAACTTAATAACTGATAACTAACTGACATTATACTATACTAATCCAACTCTAACAGATAACTTAGTTATAACTAAATTAACTGATCCTCTAACTCTTTCTACTATTAACAGATTTATAAACGAATCTTCTAATCCAAACATACACAAACAGACTCAATATTTGTTACTATAGTTAACTAATCTAATACTAACTATACTAACTTAGTTCTCACTGATAACTCATAATAGTATACTAACTGAACACTAAGTTAAGATACTAATTGACATTTTTCAACTTACTAACTGCTAACAGTTATACACTAACTAACTGTCACTCCAAAACTGACACTAACTAATACCTTATCACTGAAACAACTAACCAATATCTAAACATTATTGATATCCCATTCTAATAACTATTACAAACTAATACTACCTGACATCTGATATATACACTAATACTTAAGACATTCCCCCTTAAATCTGCTACTGCTCCCCAGTATCATTGCCACCTCTAATACTCACTGAACACTGCATGCAATGCACCTAGTTCTGGAACACATCACAAAAGAGCACATTGCTCTGGCCATCCCAACTGCATCTCGATACAGTGGCATCCTAATACCTTAACCCTCACTCTAATCTCTGCTCACATGAACACAATATAGATGTGTCATACCACTCCATTGAAATACCAACCTTACCTACTGAAAAGTGGTGCACCTCTGCTCGAGTCTTATAAACCCCCTCACCCAAAATTAGGTCTACTTTGCTTAGATAGAGAAATTAGGTCTAATTAGAATCCAAATAGAATTAAAATGCGACATTTTATTTTAATTATGCAATATTTATATCAGGTAGCGTACCTTACCGTTGCTTCGATCATTGGAGCACCTCACTAGTCATTGCCTTCCTACAAACTTTACAACTTTGTCCTAGACGTGGCCGCCTACCATTCTGACATTGGTAAAACTTATAATTATGCTCTCTTGTGCTATATTTTAGTCGCACAATATCCGTCGCGGACGTTATTAATTAATTCTAAATAATTTCAACTTTGTACCCCTGTGCGTTCCAGTCAAAATTGGAGACACAATCTTGACCCGTTTTGTGCAACCCAAATTTTATTAATATTCTGCACTGAATCCTCTGTGTCCTTGACACCTGTGTCCCACCTAATTTTATTCTCATGTACTTCTAATTAATTCAAAAACACCTTACGCATTAAATTTTAATCAATTTAATCTAATTTCTGTCTTTGTGCAATTTTCTAATTGTCGGATACTTTTATGCAAAAAATACAATAAGGTGTCCACACCATTGGATAATACATAAAGAAAACTCGTTTTCCCCTTCATATAAATTTTTTTCATAATTTTTAGAATGTGCAACGCACAACATCGCCCCCATTTAAATCCTAGCCATTGCATTTAAACAATGTAATTTATAGCTCTCCTAAATATTCCCATGTGAGCCCAAGGCCCAACTCCAAGGAGGTGTTGACCAAGCCCACTCCTAGGTCAACAAAACCCTAGCTCACATGTATAAATATACATAACCCTCATTGTTTTTCATTTGACAAAAACCTAAAATTAATCCCCTCAACCGAGCTTCTCCTAGCCGATTTCCCCCCTACCTTATTGTTCACCGCAGACCTTCCCCGTTCATCTCTTTCTTCTGTCAGAGCCTTCCGTCTAGACCGCCGTGCCCTCGCCTGACACTCGCCGTCCTCCTCCTCAACTTCCTCCTTTCCTTGACCCGCTCCTGAACCCCTCCTCCGCACCACGAGCAACTCCACCACGATGCCCAGCCGGAGCCACCATCTCCCTCCGATCATCTCCCCCATCTTCTCCGCCAGACGTCGGAGCCCGCTGCACCGAACCAACTATTCCTGCTGTCCACGACTGAACCCGACGTCGAAGAACTCGCCATCTCCGCCTCGACCGCTGACAGACCCATCTCGTTTACCTCGACGCCCCGATCGCCTGATTCCAGTCGATCCCCGCCGGAGTCGTTCTCTCCCTGCCACGGTTGCACTCATCACCGTTCCCGCTGCCACCTTCCTCCGGTGAAACCCCAACCCGTTGCTATTCCCGACCTCCTTCCTGACTTCGTTCTTCTCGAGCCCGAAGCCGACCACAACCTCTTCCAGATTAACCCATCTCCTCCTCCACGTTCCCTCCAGTCACCACCGCCACCAGCATCCTCTCCATCATCCTCCCTACCACCAGAACCACTGCCACTACGGCTATGACCACTACCCGGCCAGACACCTCCCCCTGGCCGGAGCTACATTACCACTGTTCAACCCCTTCCCTCTCCTCGAACTCCTCCCTGAACTCTACCCCGGCCTCTATCAACTCCCAGCTCCTCCCTGTCATCGACCCAACACCCCCCTGACCGGACCTCCCCTCCCTTGGCCGAACTCCGGTCAGCAGCAACATCACGAGCATCACCACCCCAACTTCATCATCCTCTTTAACCCATCATCATCACCTTTCATTCAACACATTAACCCTAAATATCCCTTAATCCTCCACATCATCACCCTCATCATCACCATCCCTATTATCGTCAACATCGTCATTATCCCCTCCTTCAACATCATCATCTCAAATCATTATCATCACCATTCATTCTCAATACCTTAATCCTCGTCATCACCAGCATCCACATCATCATCCTAGTCATCACCATCCCTGTCCTCATTATCATCACACTTACCCCCATCATCATCATCAATCACCACATCATCACCCCCTTCACTATTATCGTCCACATCATCACCATCGTCCCAATCATCATCCACGTCACCACCATTATCATAAAATTCCATAATCATCACCATTGTAATCATTATCACCATTATAACCCCCATCATCAATATAAACTAGCATCATTGACCTAATCATCACCTTAACCATAACCTAATCATCTCATCGTCATTACCCTCGCCATCGTCGTCATCGTGGACATGTCACCCTTACTAGACAAACCGTAACAGACACCCCTGATACCCGTGCCTGTGCACGCTGACCCCAAAGATCTATTGGATTGTTCTGTGCAACTTTCGGAGCAGGTTATTGGGACTACATAGCTTTTTTGCCAGGCAAGTATACCTTGCCTTGTTGTACTGTTTAAATTTTATATTATTAGCTGCATATTTATTATTTTAATTGTGGGCGTCCGAGAGAGACTCGGGTGTAGTCAACGAAGGCGTTGACATTAAGACTTGTGTCTGACCTAGTGTCTAGTGGACCCACCTAAAGTTGTGGAGTTATTGGTATAACTCCCCAAGCCTTGACACGTATCATTACACGTCATAGAGTGAGTTCATGCAGGGACGCATGCCTCATGACTGACTGACCATCAGTATGAGTAGTACGTGTGACGGTATTTAGCTTAGTTGTTTATTTCTTTAGAGACTTGCATTATAGTATGAGATGTCCATGTCGGGTTCGCGACTTGTACATTGATATTGGGCGGGGAAGATAATTAGTAGGCGTATGGGACAGACAATTTGGTTGTCGTAGTTTCAGAGTAAACTACGGGGCCGGAAGCCTCAGTGTTGCCTGGGTATGGGATCAGTGTTGCCCGGTTATGGGAGATATGCTTGTCGATACATTCGGGAGAGGTTTCTAGCTGCGCGCTATCATGATCGGTGATGTAGTCAGCATATACACCTGGCATCCAGTTTACAGCTAATGCTAGATATATAGCCTCTGGCTTGACGCTACGCTTTATACTTTCACCTATCCATATGTACCAAGGTTGTCTTCAAAGTGCATTTCACTTAGCTGGTTAGTTCACCCCTGAGTTTTCACAGAATTTACTTTATGGCATACTTTTATGTATCTTGTTACGTCCCTCTGAGGACCTGGCCCTTTCCAGGTGTATTTTTTATGAGTATTCGCAGGAGCGCAGATCCGGACTTGCTACGTATACTTCGAGGAGGTCTTTCCTCCGAACCTCGTGGTTATTAGTGATGTACTTATATTGTTGTGTTTGCTTTTATATTCTAGTTCGGCAGTGAATTTGTTTCCATCCGACTGTCATCTTTAGATACTTTAAATTGAGATCTAGTTATAGATATTGGTTATTCATTTATATTCGATTTCTGTGGATGAGATTAGATCATACCCTGTGACTTGTGATAGTTTTACCACTTGTGAATTATTGTTCATTATACAGTGTACGCGTGTGTTATGGTTTCCATATATTGGAGTTGCCATATACATTCGGCTGGCATGCTTACGTGTCCTAGTCCTACGTATTTTAGGACTGGAGCGTGACATATTTTTAGTGGTGGCCCATGTAGGTCGAGAGTATATTGTCTCGGTTACGTTACTATACCGAGCAAGCCTGCACCTAAGATTAGAGTATAGGATCTCATCCATAATTGACTATGATTCACCTTCCTTCCAATCTGTTCTATTTGAATAGCTGCATCTTGCTTGATTCATATGCTTCCCTAATAGTTCCTTGAGTGTAGCCTTATCCTAGAATATAGAAGTCCATGTTGTTAAATAATAAGTAGGGTAACCTTCCTATTTAGAGTACAACTAGGATATTGACACATCACTAAGATGAGAATACCTAATAAACCCTAGCGTCCTTTACCTATAGGTTGATTTACCATTATCTCTTGATATGTTTATGAGTGACTTGAGAGTAGTATAGACGCTACTAGGATTAGTTGAAGTTTGGCCATATTGTTTGACCTTAGTATTGAGGAACCAATAGAAATTCATGGTTGAATATTAGGACTAAACCTAACTTTCATAATGAGATAACATTAGAACTATAAACTTAGATCATTGTCATGATGCTAGTAGACAGTACTCTAGGAAGCCAAGAGGAATAACATAACATTTTCCTAAATCGTACACCGAACACAGAGGTTAGCAAACCACCCTCCCCCTTAGACAACCATGACATTATCTAGAGCCTTTCTATTTAATTTCAAATCTTGTTCCTCTGAAAATCTAGCGCTCGCTATTTGTGCGACGACTAATTATGTTCTTCTGTCGTGCCACCTGACGCTTCCATTCTTAATATTAACCCTTCTGTTCCATGAGCACTATGACTATGACTTAAGATGACCATGACCTATATAATAGGGTACTCTAATAAGTTCCAAGACCTCTCCTTGTAAACCTTATTAGGAGTTTCTACATTAGCCTTAAGGTATTACCGTATTAGTTTATTATTTTAAGTTGGGTAGTATGCCTCACCACATAGTATCACATAGTCCTCGGGACCCATTAATGAAGTATAATTGAATGACATTAACTGTATACTAGCATAAGAAGATAATATTTATTCAGACTGTAGAACTTAGAGGCCCATACCCCTATTTTGTCGACTAGCAACTTAGACAAGGAGTTAGTATGACAACTATAGAGACTGTGGAGCCTTATTTTTGTTTTTATTTTGTGAACTTGAATTATTTTGAACCTCCTTTCATCATAATCCAGCGTATTTATATTTCTAAAGCTACCGTGATTTATGCTACTATTATAGCCTAGTATTGTAAGCTTACTCTTCTATCGGGCTTGATCTTGATATATGTATTATTGGGTCGACATACTAATATATTTCAGAATCAGTGTATTAAGGTCTAGCTAACCTTAGTGCGCTTGGTTCGCTCTTCACATGACTACTTTACGTGGATCAAAATATATAGTTGACTAGTAAAGGAATGTACTTGCCCTTAGACATGTCTGAGCATATCATATCGATTACATAACTGTACTGATATGAGAATGTGAATAAGAACCTACCAAAATAGGATTTTAATCCACATCTGCCTTGACAATTCTTATTTGAATTCTTTAAACGCTTTGATTCCCACACTTATATTCTATTACCTTTCCCTTGAACTCTTTATTATTGCTTTCCGTCTTCCCTTATTTCGGAAAGACGAACGCTCGTGCCGAGTATAAGTTGCCACACTGATAAGTACTAGATATACCCCATAGGCTAATCATATGACTTGGTGACTCCCTTTTATAGTCGATTAAGGACATATCATAGATGATATGTTTGGTGTTAAAACTTTGAGGATTAAATAACATGATTAAATAATTGGAGGAATAGCTTTCTTAGATGTATAGCCTTGGATGATAAATGGGTAAATTCTAAGTTGGGTAGAAACTGTATTGTTAAAACTTGAGGTAAATTATTTAGACTGTGACCAAGTAAGATTAGATAGAGAGACACTACCCTATTTTAATTTTGAGGACAAAATTATTTCAAGTTGGGTAGATTGTAAACCCTCTCACTAAAAATTAGATCTACTTTGCTTAGATAAAGAAATTAGGTCTAATTAGAATCCAAATAGAATTAGAACGCGGCATTTTATTTTAATTATGCAATATTTATATCACGTAGCGCACCTTACCGTTGCTTCAATCATTGGAGCACCTCACTAGTCATTGCCTTCCTACAAACTTTACAACTTTGTCCTAGACGTGCCCGCCTACCATTCTGATCTTGGTGTAACTTATAACTATGCTCTCTTGTGCTATATTTTAGTCGCACAATAATCGTCGCGGACGTTATTAATTAATTCTAAATAATTCCAACTTTGTACCCCTATACGTTCCAATCGAAATTGGAGACACAATCTTGACCCATTTTGTGCAACCCAAATTTTATTAATATTCTGCACTGAATCATCTGTGTCCATGACACTTGTGTCCCACCTAATTTTATTCCCATGTACTTCTAATTAATTCAATAATACCTTGTACATTAAATTTTAATCAATTTAATATAATTTTCGTCTTTGTGCAATTTTCCAATTGTCGGACACTTTTATGCAAAAAATGCAATAAGGTGTCCACACCATTGGACAATACATGAAGAAAACTCATTTTCCCCTTCACATAATTTTTTCTCATAGTTTTCAAAATGTGCAACGCACAACATTGCCCCCATTTAAATCCTAGCCATTGCATTTAAATAATATAATTTATAGCTCTCCCAAATTTTCCCATGTGAGCCCAAGGCCCAACTCCAAGGAGATGTTGACCAAGCCCACTCCTAGGTCAACAAAACCCTAGCTCACATGTATAAATATACATAACCCTCATTGTTTTTCATTTGACCAAAACCTAAAATTAATCCCCTCAATCGAGCTTCTCCCAGCCGATTTCTCCCCTACCTTACTGTTCACCGCCGACCTTCCCCGTTCATCTCTTTCTTCCGCCGGAGCCTTCCGTCTGGACCGCCGTGCCCTCGCCTGACACTCGTCGTCCTCCTTCTCAACTTCCTCCTTTCCTCGACCAGCTGCTGAACCCCTCCCCCGTAGCACGAGCAACTATACCACGACGCCCAGCCGGAGCCACCATCTCCCTCCGATTATCTCCCCCATCTTCTCCGCCTGACGTCAAAGCCCGCTGCACCGAACCAACTATTCCTACTGTCCATGACTGAACCCGACGTCGGAGAACTCGCCATTTATGCCTCGACCGCTAACAGACCCATCCCATTCACCTCGACGCCCCGACCGCCTGATTCCAGTCGAGCCCCGCTGGAGTCGTTCTCTCCCCGCCGCGGCTGTACTCTCCACCGTTCCCGTTGCTACCTTCCTCCGGTGAAACCCTGACCCGTTGCTATTCCCGACCTCCTCCTTGACTTCGTTCTCCTCGAGCCTGAAGCCGACCACCACATCTTCCAGATTAACCCATCTCCTCCTCCACGTTCCCTCCAGTCACCACTGCCACCAGCATTCTCTCCATCATCCTCCCTACAACCAGAACCACTGCCACTACTGCCACGACCACCACCCGGCCAGACACCTCCCCCTGGCCGGAGCTACATCATCACAGTTCACCCCCTCCTCTCTTCTCGAACTCCTCTATGAACTCTACCCCGGCCTCCATCACCTCCTAGCTCCTCCCTGACATCGACCCAACACCCCCCTGACCGGACCTCCCCTCCCCTGGCCGGACTCCGGTCAGCAGCAACATCAAGAGCATCACCACCCCAACTTCATCATCCTCTTCAACCCATCATCATCACCATTCATTCAACACATTAACCCTAAACATCCCTTAATCCTCCACATCATCACCCTTATCATCACCATCGCCATTGTCGTCAACATCGTCATCATCCCCTCCTTCAACATCATCATCTCAAATCATCATCATCACCATTCATTCTCAATACCTTAATCCTCGTCATCACCAACATCCACATCATCATCCTAGTCATCACCATCCCTGTCCTTATTATCATCATACTCACCCCATCATCATCATCAATCACCACATCATCACCCCCTTCACTATTATTGTCCACATCATCACTATCGTCCCAGTCATCATCCACATCACCACCATTATCATAAAATTCTACCATTATTCTATCATCATCACCATTGTAATCATCATCACCATTATAACCCCCATCATCAACATAAACTACCATCATTAACCTAATCATCACCTTACCCATAACTTGATTATCTCATCATCATTACCCTCTTCATCGTCGTCATCGTGGACCCATCACCCTTGCTAGACAAACCACAGCAGACACCCTCGATTCCTGTGCCTGTGCACCCTGACCCCGAAGATCTATTGGATTGTTCTGTGCGACTTCCGGAGCAGGTTATTGGGACTACATAGCTTTCTCGTCAGACAAGTATACCTTGCCTTGTTGTACTGTTTAAATTCTGTTTTATTAGCTGCATGTTTATTATTTTAATTGTGCGCGTCTGAGAGAGACTCGGGTGCAGTCAACGAAGGCGTTGACGTTAGGACTTGTGTCTGTCCTAGTGTCTAGTGGACCCACCTAAAGTTGTGGAGTTATTGGAATGACTCCCCGGGCCTTGACACGTATTATTACACGTCACAGAGTGAGTTCATGTAGGGACACGTGCCTTATGACTGACTGGCCATCAGTATGAGTAGTACGTGTGACGGTATTTAGCTTAGTTGTTTATTTCTTTAGAGACTTGAATTATAGTATGAGATGTCCACGTCGGGTTCGCGACTTGTACATTGACATTGGGCGGGGAAGACAATTAGTAGACGTATGGGACAGACAATTTGGTTGTCGTAGTTTCAGAGTAAACTGCGGGGCCGTGAGCCTCAGTGTTGCCCGGGTATGGGATCAGTGTTGTCCGGTTATGGCAGTATATATTTGTCGATACATCCGGCAGAGGTTACTAGCTGCACGCTATCATGGTCGGTGATGTAGTCAGCATATACATCTGGCATCCAGTTTACAGCTAATACCAGATACATAGCCTCTGGCTTGACGCTACACTTTATACTTTCACCTACACATACGTACCAAGGTTGTCTTCAAAGTGCATTTCACTTAGCTGGTTAGTTTACCCCTGAGTTTTTACAGTATTTACTTTATGCCATGCTTTTATGTATCTTGTTATGTTCCTATGAGGACCTGGCCCTTTCCAGGTATTGTTCATGAGTATTCGCAGGAGCGCAGATCCGGACTTGCTGCGTATACTTCGAGGAGGTCTTTCCTCCGAGCCTCGTGGTTATTAGTGATGTACTTATATTATTGTGTTTGCTTTTATATTCTAGTTCGGCAGTGGATTTATTTCCATCCAATTGTCATCTTTAAATACTTTAAATTGAGATCAAGTTATAGATATTGGTTATTCATTTATATTTGATTTATGTGGATAAGATTAGATCATACCCTGTGACTTGTGATAGTTTTACTACTTATGAATTATTGTTCATTATACAGCGTATGCATGTGTTATGGTTTCCATATATTGGAGTTGCCATATACATGCGGCTGGCATGCTTACGTGTCCTAGTCCTACATATTTTAGAACTAGGGCGTGACACGTCCCCTCATTAGTTTACCACATTCAATTCAAGTATCAGTGCATGCACTGATACTACCACTGCATAGATGCTTCCAACCAACATACCTTGCACTCGACTGAAACTAATCGGGCATCACCTCATCATGCCAATTTGATGTTGTATACATCTTACCCCTATTCATTATACCTGACTGAACCCAATACACATGCATCTCTTACTTGTGCACTAGATGCACCAACCTGAACTTTCCATCTCCATGCTCACTTGTATACAGGCCCAACTATCCACTGTTATTGTGAATGGCATGTTGCCACTGTCACTGAGTTAAACACATTACCAAGTTCTATGATCCTCACTCGAACCCAGCATGCTTACCTTACTACAACCGCAGTTGGCATTGATCCCCAACTTTACAGGTACTCTACCCCATCTCAGCCATAGGTTCCCTTACCACACTCTCACACACTTGTTGATACTGCTATTGCACTACTTGCTGATACTGCTGCTGTACTACTTGCTGATACACATCCAAATTTAGTACAGTCCTTAAGTCCCCTACTACCACTCAGTCCCTGTCACTACTACTTTTCCATATGAGGGCATTTGTGTAATTTAGCTATTTTAAATAATTATGTATTAAATTTATTGCTGAGTTTTATAAACTAATTATATTATTATTAGTGATATTTGATTTTAGGTCAACCCTAGAATGCTCAAGGGCAAACCCTAATGACCAAACCCTAATGTGTAAACCCTATTCTAGCGAAACCCTAGAATTTTAAAATTAGGGTGAACCCTCAATACTCTAGCAGACCTAAACCTGAGTCCTTTAGGTTCTACATGAGAGGGTCAGGGGGGGTTTAGTCTAAAAGCTGTGCATAGAAACCCTAAAATCAGGTTAATATAAATAGGAAGCCTCTTTCTAGGCTATTCTTCATGTAGACAGGAGAAACCCTAGCCTCCACTAGAGAAATCCATCTCCCACCCAAATTTTCGAGAGCTAACCCTAGGTTTCCATTTTCTCCTTCTCCAAAGCAAGGAAATCAGGGAACTTGGCTCAAGGAAACTCGGGAAGGAAGGACTTTCATAGAAGAACCTTCCCTGCAGGTAAAACCCTAGTTTTTATTCCTTTAATTTCTGTTTTTTAGATGGTAATGGCCATTAGGAAACACCCCTGGCTGTGTAGATTCGAATTTTAGGGATTTTTGCAGGTAAAACCTAGGAGATCTAGGGTTTGATGAATTTCGTTTAGTTTTTCCCAATTAACAGGAACCCTAACCCTAGGTATTGTAGGTAGACTGATTTCATCTCACAGGGAGTGGGTTGAACCCGAGTTTTAGGGTTTTATGTTTGGGTTCATGAGTAATATGGTGGGATCTGTTTTTCTGCATTTCTGGTGTTCGATGAAATGTCTAGTAGGAACTTACCTATCTAGCTTATTCAATTTCTGCATATTTGATACATGAACTATATACATGAATGTATTTGTGTTGCTAATAGGTTGTGTGTTGTGTGTACATCGATGGGGAAAAACAGGGTGCAGTCGGGCTTTGATGTAGGTATTAGTAGAGGGGAGTATTACCTGTGTGTATACTGACTTGTGGTGAATTTAGGGTATTAGATAATTTATGTGTGTGTGTGTCCAGTGCAGGTCGACAAACTGCAAATTTGTAGAACGTGCCTCAAGGTTTAGTGTTCTGATGTGTCAAGTATGTATGCCTGTGCATACTCTGGCTAGGTCAGCATTGGTACCTTGTATAAGTGCAGAGATAAGTAGTATGTATTTGGGGCACGGGTAACAAAAAGGATGGGGAAGGAGCAGTAGATAGTAATATCAAGGATTAAGGGTGCTCGAGTTGTGGCTGTGTGTGTATCAGTCAGTTTAGTTGTGTGTGCCTTGTGGTATCGAGTTAGGGGATACTGTGTAAATTGGGTATCAGAGAAATAAACATGTGTTAGGGGTTAGGAGAGGTCAGTAGGTGTGTATCAGTATTTGCCCCAGTATCTAGTGTGTAGGTGAGGATTCCAGATTAGTGTGCTGTGTAATTGTGAGTTGGGTCAGAAGTTTATGTATTCAGTATATGTGTATCAGCAGTTAGGAGGGGGTTGGGCCAGGTCTGTGTGCAGAAATTGTACACTGTGTGTGTGTGTTTATGTATCAGTCTATATTATAGTGTGGTTGTTGTTCATGTGGGTAATGGCTGTGCTGAGTTCACAGAGTGAGGTGCATTAGATTTCTGTGTCTGTGTAGCTGTGCCTACATGTATAGGTGTGTGTAGGGTGTTGTGTACATGTGTATTGTAAAACTGTGTATCAGATTTAGGGGGGGAGCCTGAGTTCTGTGCATTAGTGTTAGGGTGTAGGTGCCAGTGAGTGAGCTATGTGGCAGGACATGTGAGTGAGTGTGGCTGTGTGAGGACTGAGTTCAGAGAGCAGTGTCTTAGTGTTGAGTCTCAGTTGAGATACCTGTGTGATTTATCTCAGAAATCTGGGTGTTTAAGTATCAGTACCTGTGTTTCAGCATTCAATTTAGGGAATATGTATCAGTGTGGAGTTAGGGTATCAGTGGGATTTGGGGGATTCCAGATTTCAGTGTGTGTACCATAGAGCTCATTATACCTATGTGTTAATGAGTGACAGTGTGCAGGATTTTGACTTAAGCTATGTGACTGTGTAGGTGTGGTGAGGTGTTCACTGTGAGGGATAATTAGAGTGAGTATCAGTAGATAGGTGATAGTGTTGGTAGGTATTGGTATGGGTTTGATGAAATACTAAGGTAGTAAAGTAGTAACTAGTGCTAATTAGTATATACTAAAATCACTAAAACATTTAGTATAATCAATAAATAGTGAGTATAACTAATAATAACTACTTTAGTTAGATATTGTCTAATGTAGACTATTATGGTATAGATAAGACCTAGTTAACCTAGTTGGACCTAGCTAAGACCTAGAATAGCTAGTTAGTAGCAGAAATTAGACCAATTGACTCAGTTGGACCTAGTATTGACCAGTAAACCTTAGACATGACCTAGAAACCTCGTTTTTTAATTGTTAAGCATGCTATTCTTTTAATTCATTAATTAACATTGAATTTCCATAAATAGGTCATTGTGATTCCATTTTGGACCTCGATCCTCACATTCTGCTCAGGACCACAGGCGAGTACATTCTCTGACAGTTTTCATGGTTGATTACTTCTATAAATTGTAGTGTATTACATACTTGATTCCGACACTATGGATACACGGGTTAGCACCCTAGATCCCCATCATGAGGAGTCGTGATTGGAATCCATCGTGCTAGCTGGGGAATGGGGAACTATTAGTAGATTATGTGATCATATCCACACTTACCATGCATCATAGCTCACCCCACATCTCACGTCGGGTGCGGCCTGACCATCATCATGCCTCATAGCTGTTATATATGATTAGCCTGACCATTATCATGCATCATAGCTAACCATATGGTTAGCCTGACCTTCAAGAATCATAGCTAATCATATATAACCAGCCTGATCCAGTCCCAAGCCGATCACATAATAAACTAATATTTCAAACACTTAGTTAGATGTTTTATCTTTATTCAGATTTACTTGTCCTAGCATTCACTATTTATTGTTCATTGCTAGATACTCTATTGTCTATTTCATTTTTCCTGTACTCCTCATTTTTCAGCATTTATTTCCATCTTGTATCTCTTACACTGTTTATAGATTTTGTCAATTTAATGAAACTGCTGTTAGTGCTTGTGCTTCGCTCCAATCCTGACTGGATAACAATATTTTCAGAGGACCTGGAGGACTTTTGCCCCACTCATTACGGTCCAGGAATAGAGGAGGATTTCACCCCAGAAATTCCAGAGGAGGTGCCTATCCTAGAGGAGAACATGCCTGCCCATGCTTAGATTATTTTTCTGCATTTATTGCTTTAGACTGAGACTGAGATGTATTTATTTATTTGTGACTTTGTGAGGTCATTTAGACCCAGGTTTTGAGTTGGACTTATTATGGATGGTTTTATTAGAACTCTATTCAATTCTCATCGTGCCATTATTCTTATAGCTGTGATTGAGTATATTATAGAACTGTGATTTAATTATCATTGTCCTCCGTACGGAGTTGAGACTATTGACAGGATATACTATGTTTGTGACCTAGACAGCGTTCTAACGCCGATGCTGCGGCGTAGGCTGGACGTACCCACGACTCATGCCCAAATTCTGGGTGCGGGTCGTGACAGTCCCCAACCCGATACCAATCTATACTTCAAATCACTCACTACACCACATAGGATAAATTACTGTACTCATTATCATGTATCATCGAGCACAGATGCTTTGATATACACAAGCACATGTAGTGCACAAATTGCATCAGAACACTCCCCTTTTTAGGTATCCCTCACTGCCAAGTATGCACGAGCATAATGACACGCATTGCACTAAAGTGTAATATCCCGGCTGCAGACTCCTTATTGACATAGTGATGCACACCAACAACATTCCCACATGAATGCACTATAGTGGTTATACCCATATATCTATATAATAACACACCTAACACATTAAATCAAACACCAAACATGTAATATATAATTTACTTATGATACTTTTTCAATAGAACACCAAAACTCAAAACTTACTATAATAAATACTAATACATATCAATTATACTATTATATAACTAGAGTAACTTGCTACAGTGTAACCTCCGATTTCCAATTTCCAAAATAATTAGATTTTAAATTATTTTAAAATATCAAGTTTTATAAAATATTTCTCCTTGAAAATTTTTATTTTGATTTTGAACGATGTTTGATCGTAGAAGGTAATTTAAAAATCTTTATAAAAAAATCATTTTTCCTAAATGACGATGTATTACAAAATAAATAAATAAATAATAATATATATATATTTCTAGTTTCAAATATTTATTGGCTTGAATCATAAAAATTATTGTTTTAACTAAATATTTATTTAAAAGACTAGTTGATAAAATAAAATAAATTTTTAGTTATTGGGATAGTAAATAAATAAATGTCATACTTTCTAAGATTTTTTGCAAAATGTATTAATTAGTAGCTAAATGGAAATTAGCTAGCTTTCTTAAAAACATTTTCTGAAATTATAATCTTTATTCTTATTTTTACAAGTTGCCATTTCCCAATTAACTGGCCTACACCCTCATTTTTCCCACATGAGAAACCTTTTTTTTATTTAATTTAATTCTGGGCCATTCATTATTGGGCCAACCCGCAACCCTTTAACCCACACCATCTCTCCCTATTTAAGTTCTCCTTCTCACCATTCCCAAGAAACCCTAATCTCCTAATTATTAGCTAGCCTCCACAATTCCCAAGCCAACAAGCCATCACCACCATTTTTGTGTGCTCGTGTCCGTGTGTCCAGCATCACCGTGTCAGCCGTGATGGCCTCGGGTCCGACCCCGGGTGTCCCATCGTATCCATTCATTTCCTGTGTCTGGTTACAACGTTACAATCAGATTTTTTGTGTCCGACAGACCCGGACACATCTACCTCCACCAGTACACCCAACCCCGTGTCCAACACCCGGACACGTCCACTGTGCATCGAGTCCCCGTGTCCAGCCCCGGACACGTACCCAGACCCCGACACATCCAGAACCTAACCCTAGAGATCCGCCGAGGGAGCCGCCGCCGGTGGCCGCCAGATCCGTCGAGCGCCGCTGGAACGAAACCGCCGCTGGAACTGAGCACCGCAGCCACCTCGAAGCCTCGCCCACGCCCCCGACCACCGCCGAGAACATCCGCCGCCGCTGCCCCCGAGCCCGCCTCCTCGAGCGCCGAGCCCGCCTCCTCGAGCGCCGAGCCCGCCTCCTCGGACAGAACGCCGCTCCTCGAGCGCCGAGCCCGCCGCCTCGAGCCGAGCGACGCCGCCGCGGATCCCCTCCTCGCCGAGTCGAGAGCCGCCGCCTCGGGCCGCTTCCCCTCAACGTTGAACCGCCGTCGCCGAGACAACGTCGACCGACGACCAAGCCGATCCGCCGTCGGGCTTCACCGCTGACCACAGAAGCCGACGCCCTGCCCGGCCGGCGACGCCGGAGTGAAGTCCGGTGAGCCTTTTCCCTTTCCCTCTTTCCCGATTTTGGGTTCTGTCTGTGTATTTAGTAGTAATTGGATTAGTTATGATTGGTATTCAATTAGTTTAGTCTTAATTAATTAATTAGATTAGTTGATTGTTAATCAGTAGTAAATTAGTAATCAATTAGTTTAATTAAGTTATAAATCAGTAGTTAATCAGTAATTAGATATTTAATCAGTTATATAATTAATTAATTAATTTATATAATTAGTTTATTTTATATGAATTAGTTTATTTTATTAATTAGTTAGTTATAATTAGTTTAATTAATGTGTTAGTCTAGTAAATTCATGTAATTAGTTTAGTAAATACAACATAATTAGTTTATTGTTTTAATGTATGAAATTAGCTATTTAGTATGTGTAAATTTAGTTATGTAATTATTTAAAAAGGGTTTTTGATTATGCAAACATATAATAATTTTGGGGTTTTTATAATTAATTAAAAATATAGTTTTAATAATAAAAGTAAGATAAATTGGTTATTTGGACTGGTAACTGAAATAACTAGAGATATATAAATATGATGGCTTTTACATAAATTCTAGTTTTTATAAATAAACTTTTATTTGAAGTTATTGTTCAAAATAATTTCGAAAGAATTAATATATGTAAATACGTATTCTGGTAGCTGTAATTGATTTGGTATCTATGTATATATTTTTAGTATATGTATATAATTATTTTGGTATATATATATATGTATATATGTATATTTTGGTATAATGATACATATATTTAATCGGTATAATTTCATGTAGTATAAGTGTAATAAAACGTATTTTTATATATGAATTAATTGGCATCTGTACATATATATATAGTATAAATTTGAATTGGTAAATTAATATTAGTATATTCTAAAATGATGTTAACAAAATATATGTACATTTAAACAGTGTTTTTGCATATATATGAGTATACGTATGGTTCAACTAGTATAAATCAGATATGTATTTAAAGGGCATATATATATATATTGTAAATACATTAAATTGGTGCATGTATAAATATTGTAAGTATAATAAGTGTAATGTGTATTATATACGTAGCCCTACTAGATGACCCTAGTTGACCAGAGCCACGTCTGGCAGAGCCCCTGAGTTCATGTATTTGTGATGTGTTAGTGTAGCATCTGATGCAAATGTGGTTTTGCTTGTGATATGTTTATAGGACTGTTGGTTTACCCAGGGGATACTCTGGAACAGGACATCGATAATTACCAGCTAAGGACCCAAGGCGAGTACATTCTCTGATTAGTTTCTAATTTATGATATCTCCTATGTTCACTGTAACTAGTGTAAATATCCATGATCTTGACACGATGGTTACACGGATTGGTATATACGGATCTCGTCATGAGATGTTATTCCTTATTCATGGTGTAGCTTGTACGAGACTTGTTTCCTTGATATCTTGTGCATGTACAGACACTAATTCCCGGGGAGATTTGCTACCTTCCTAGGGAATCCTGTGCCATAGCGTACCATGATTGGATCTACTATACCAGTCGGGGGTTTGGGGAGTACTTTAGTGTAGATATGTGATCATACCCAACTTTATATGCACCATAGCTCACCCCACATCTCACGTCGGGTGTGGCCTGACCATTTATATGCTCCATAGCTGTTACGTGTGATTAGCCTGATCTCTACATGCACCATAGCTAACCAACGGTTAGCCTGACTTTATATGAACCATAGCTAATCACATGTAACCAGCCTGATCAAGTTCCCAAGCCGATCACATATTAAAGCTAGTATTCACACACTTAGTCATAGAACTCTTGCTCATTGACATATTGCTTCTTTTCCTGCATTTACTTACAGTATTTTCCAGTACTTCTTTCATTGTACATTTCTCGTACCTATACATGCATCTGGTATGTTTCCATCTAGAACTGCTACATAGCTTATGTCATTTATATAGAACTGCTATTTAGAGATGTACTTTGCTCCTTCCTGACTGGAAATATTTTTCCAGACTGTGACCTTAGTAGACTGGCTCTGACATACTTGGGGATTGGAAGTAATGATTGCAGGTATGATTATTGTGTCATTAGATTTGTGTTGTATTCTTTTATTTCTTCATTTTCCTATCGTACTGTAGTTGTGATTGAGTATTTCTAGATTTATTTTATGTTATCCACGTCTCCTTATGGAGTTGGATACTAGTGTGAGATTATTTAGATAGTACTTGACCTAGACAGCGTTCTACCGCCGATGCTGCGGCGTAGGCTGGACGTACCCACGCACTCGTGCCCTAAACCGGGTGCGGGTCGTGACATACAGTGAGTATTAAAGAGTAATTGTACAAAATACCTAAAATTGGGCCCCATGTCGTACCGTATCATAAAATACCATGATATGGCCTACATGTATCCATTTGTGGATACGTACCTAATCCCATAATCCCGATCTAAATCTAATTATATCTAATTGGTCTTATGACACACACTTGATGTGTCAATCTCGTAATTTCCTAACATGCACATGAATCTCCATATAGAACTCATAATACCTAACCAATTAGCCTAGAACTTGTTCCTATTGGTAGCCATATGGCATGGGGTCATTCCTAATGTTCAAATGCATGATTAAGAAGCTACAATAAAAGTGAAATCGGAATTTATCAATTGGGAGATAAATTTTTAATAAAAATACAATTGAACGCGATCCGGATACGATCTCTAGCTCCAAAGTTCCTTCTCCTTGTGCTCCTTGCTTCTCCAAGCTCCAAAGCTCCAAGAATGATAAATTTGAAAAGAAAATGGAGGTGAATTGAGTAGTAATTCAGTGGAGGAAATGATAGAAAATTGGGGATCTAATTTCTAGATCTAAAGGAATACAAATGAGGGAGAGAGAGAGAGAGAGAGGAGAGCCCCCTCTAATAGTGGCCGGCCCCCTTTCCCTTTTCCCAAGTCACTTGTAAAGGTCCAAGTTATCCCTACATGGTAAATTATGAAAAATAACTAGGAAGAATAATTTTAGAAATCTCTAACTAATTGTAATTAATCTAATTCTTCTTAATTAATTAGTGAGAAAGGTCTAATAGACTTGGGTCCAAGTTAGGCTCACTAGTTGTCATGATAAGTCTAATTATTGGACTAGCCTCTAATAAATAATTAATACAAGTCACATTTAATCTATAACTCACTAATAATTAAATAATTAGTATAATTATTCAATAATTTCTATAACACACCAATATAAATATTTATTCCTAAAATTATTTACCCATGCCAATTTACCAAACTATCCCTAGCTAAAAAAGTGAGAGTGACAATTCTACCCACCTTAGAAAAATTTTATCCTCGAAATTAAGGAAGAAACTAACTATTAATATCAATCAATACAAGCAAGAAAAAAGTATACCTCATGGCTCAAACAAATAAGGATATCGCTCGCGCATCTTGGCCTCTCGCTCCCAGGTACTCTCTTCGGGTGAGTGTTGCCTCCACGCGACGCATACCAATAGAATCGTCTGGTTCCGCAGCAACATCTCCCTGCGATCCAAAATCTCCACTGGCTGCTCTGGATAGCTGAGAGTCGGACCAACCTCAATCTCCGAGTGATCTAGTACATGGCTAGGATCTGCCATATACCGTCTCAGCTATGACACATGGGACACGTTGTGCCCTCCCTCCAATGCAGGCGGTAAGTCTAGTCTGTAGGCCACTACACCGACCCTCTCTAGAACACCGAAGGGTCCGATGTATCGTGGACTAAGCTTTCTGCCTTCACAAAAGCGAATCGTGCCCCATGTCAGAGAAATCCTCAAGAATACGAGATCGCCAACCTAGCACGAAATGAATCCTTAGCACTCTAATTATAATAAACAATCATAAGCAATATAAAACAAAATCTATACCTCAAACTCCAATGGTCTCCGGTAGCTATCATTCCAATGTCGTTATTTGTCCTACACCACCCGAAGCCTATCCCTAATAAGCTTCACATTCTCAACTGCATCCACGACCATCTTCGATCCTAATAAGGCTCTCTTACCAACATCATCCCATAATAATGGAGTGCGGCATCTTCGTCCATATAATGCCTCAAATAGCGACATCTTAATACTGGCCTGGTAGCTGTTGTTGTAAGCAAACTCTATGTCACTACCACATTTTTTAGGAAAGGGTATTTTAGTCATTTCCTATTTAATTAAATATTGTGCATGGTAAATAATTATTTGTTGTATTATTTAATTATTGTTAGATGTTATTTATTTAATTTGGACTTGTATTAGTGGACCTAACTAGTTTAGTTTGGACCCATGGACCAACATGAATTAATTAGTTAGACTTAGCTCATTTAGAAAGCCCAATGTTAAGGAGATGGATTAAATTAATTAAATCATTAGACTAGAAGCTTCCTTCCTTAATTATTTCTTCATGAGAGGCCCCAAGGGGTATATTGGATATTTCATAATTACTTGAGGGGGAGAAAAGGGCCGACCTATATAAAAAGAGGGGGAAAATTCTCTCGCCTCTTTTTCATTCCAAATCTAGATCTAGAATTTTTCACTACCAAATTCCCTTCATTCCCATTTCATTTTCCTACCAAATTTATTCCAATTCCTTCCTAAATCACCATTAGAGACTTGAGAAGCAAGGATCTAGAAGGAGGAAGTAAGGATCTACAAAGAGGAGCAAGGATCTACAATTTGGAGGCAATTTCATCTTAATTGGAGGTTTCATTGGGAATCCATCTCCCAATAGGTATAATTCAGTTTTTCCCCTTTAAATAGCTTCTAAATCTCAGATTTAATCATGAATAATCAACCCATATGTATGTACTACCCATAGAATTTTTTCATAGGAGACCTATGGAGAAAGTTATGGTACTTTTTGTGTCAATTTTAGGGGAATTTCGAAAATGACATTTGTTGTGTGTGTCAATTGATCATATAGATCACTTTGGTATATGTTTATGTGTTTGGGGCTAGTGTCGTATCCACAATTGGGTACGTGTAGGTCGTATCCCAATAATTTGGTGATACGTGTTGTTTTGGGAGTTTTTCCTCCGACACGGGACTTTGTACATGTCGTATTTTGACACGGACACATAGATCTATTTTTGACACTTTATTTTGTTCATAAATATTATATGTGACTTGCTTGTATCCTTCGGGGTGCAATTGGATGTGTGGTGGACTCATGTCGCATGCGTATCCTAGATCTAGTGGGATACGGTGTGATACTCTCCATTTGTTGTGTGTTTAGGTGTAGATCTAATTAATTGTGCTTTAATTCTTAAATTATAATTATGTATATATATGTAGATATTATATATGTACTATAGTGTATTTATTATGGTGTTTGTTGTATCATAGATCTATGTAATATATATGTACCAATAGAATAAATATATATGTAGCTTTCTTCTACATGCATTAAAATATATGTTATAATATAAAATATATGAATATGTTTTATGTAATATATATGTATGTTTAATTAAGTAATTAGATTATTTATAGTAATTAGAATATGATTATGTATATATATATGTATGGATGTATATTTATTACATATTTATGTATGTGTGCATTTGACTATGTTGTAATATGTACATTATTATATAGGAGGTGTATTATAGCTATTTGGTATTTATATATATAGATATATATATTATATATGTATTTGAGTTATATATATATATATATATATAGATATATATATATTTATTTATTGGTTTATATATATATATATATATATATATTGATATATATATATATATATATATATATATATATATATAGGTTATATATATATATATTACTGTTTTTAGCGACAGCATGAATTAATGACAGAGCTGCTGTCATTAATAGCTGAGGAATAGCAGCAGCAGCCGCTGTAACAGTGGCGGCGGCAATTAATGACAGAGCTGATGTCATTAAATAGCAGTAGCAGCGACGGAAATTACAACAGCAGCGACGGAGGGTATGGTGACGGTTTTCAACCGTCACCAAAGCAGAGGCAGCAGAGCAGAAATGCAGCAGCAGTAGCGACAGCAGTTCAGTGACAGCCAGAACTGTTACTGAAAGTCTGATATCTGAATATCAGTGTTTTTCAACACTGCTTTCAGTGCAGTTAGGCAGATTATTAGTATATTGTATTAATATCTTATATTTATATATATATATATATATATATATATATATATATATATATATATATGTATTAATATTGAGATATAATACTATTATTGCTATATTTCTTAATTGTATAATATTAGTATATATTATATATGAGGGTAATTACTATATCAAGGTATTGAGTATTACCTTGTGGAAATCAAGGTAAGCGGGATACTCAATATACGGGGTTTGGGTATCATGTTTGTGACTTTGTGGAGATACCAAGTTGGTTCAAAACCATGGTTCCTATTTTAATTAGTGTAATTAATATTCTATATTATTATACATATTTGTTTGATATATATGTATTGTGATGTTTACCTTGGAAATTACGTATCCGGAGATACGGTATCCTAATATTTTAGGATGTGGTTTTTATGGCTTAGATTTTAATATCTTGACCCAAGATTTTTGTGTTAGACTTGTGCAACCTAGAAATAGATAGTTGACCTTGGTTTGACCATAGTTGATCATAGTTTACTTAGAGTTGACCATAGTTGACTTTTGACTTAGAATTGACTTATTGACCTAGAAGTTGACTAGTTTAACTTGTTCTCTTTTCGGGACCTTGTATTGATATTGTATTCCATATCTAGGTCTTTGAGGCACCGAGTCAGACATCTGTGAGACTATTCATTGGACTTCAGGCGAGTACATTCTCTGATAGTTTCTTATTTATGATATCCTCTATGTTCATTGTATCTAGTGTAGATATCCATGTTCTCTTGACACTATGGTTACACGGATTGGTATATCCGAATCTCGTCATGAGATATTATTCCTTGGTATATGGTGTATATGGTGCAAGTATTATTTCATCCGTTATCTTGTACATGTACAGACACCGATTCTCGGGAAGAGTCGCTATCTTCTTGGGGAATCTCGTGCCATAGCATACCGTGGTTGGATCTATTATACCAGTCGGGGTGGGGAGTATTAGTATAGATGTGTGATCAATATCCCTATTATATCAAGTACTGATTACTGAATAGTATTGATCATACACAATACGTCTGATTAGCCAGGCCGTATTGCATCTTGCCCAAGCCGATCATATGTTAAGCTAGTACTCACACACTTAGTCATTAGTATTCTTATTTTATAGGCATATTATTCATTATTGTATTTATTTCCAGTATTTACTTATTGTATATATATCTCTTGTATCAATTATGCATCTTGTTTATCCACAGTTATTTATTGTTACATAGTTTTTATCATTGATTAGAACTGCTGTTAGAGATGTACTTTGCTCCTTTCCTGACTGGATATATTTTTCCAGATGACACTGAGGAGTGGTACCCTACCTATTATGGACCCCAGGATGTTGTGGATTTAGATTCTGAGACACTGGCTCAGGAGGGACTTATTCCAACTGAGATAGTTGACCCTGGAGTTGTAGCTTCGTAGTATTCTTTGTACTGGATTTGTCTCTAGCTTATTCTGTTATTCTTCAGACTCATTGATGTATTATTTTAGACTCATTAGTTGTATTGTGACTATTCCATTCTTTATCTGATTCATGCTCATTTCTACTTAGTTCTGTGATTGAGTATACTATCATTATTGGTAGTTCATTATATTGTTAGATAGTTTATCTAGACAGCGTTCTACCACCGATTCTGCAGCGTAGGTTGGGCGTTGTTTCCGACTAGTACCCTTACACCGGGTGCGGGTCATGACACGTTTTTAATGGTGGCCCATGCAGGTCTAGCTTCATAAAGTATGTGATGTCGTGGTAGGGCGATAATTTAGTTGTACTACTGCGAGCCTGCGATAGGATATAAGATATAGGCTGAGATACTCAATCACATCTAGGAAAATTCTTTTGATTCAACTATTCTCCTTTGGTATTGATACTTGATCTCTTAAAATATCCTTTCCTTGATGTCTTACATCTTGTGCCATATTGATTCTTTCTTTCGCTTTGTCTCAGGATGCCGCCTAAGACTAGATCGCAGCAGGGGAGAGCAGTTTCTGAGAGGTCTACGACATCCCGAGGGCCTGCACCAGTCACTTCTCCGGTGATTAGAGTGTCAGCTGCTTTCGGAGGTCCACCACCTACTCAGAGGACTATGCCAGCTGTATCTGAGGGGCTTCCACCTCCACCTCCTGTGCCAACAGAGGCGTCACAGATGTTTATACTATTTCGTGAGATGCTCGAGGCACAGAGGGCTCAGTCAGAGGCACATCAGAGGCAGATCGACGTTCTACGGTAGGGCATCGAGAGTGCTCATCAGCTTGCTCGTGCTGTAGTTGAGAGAGGAGTTCCTATCCAGCAGCAGAATATTCCTCAAGTTGCTCAGCTTCGGCCAGGCAACATTCAGGACTTCAAGAAACTGGAGCCTAGGGTTTTCAAGGGGATGGAGGGCATCGTCTATGCTGATGATTGGCTCGAGGACATTGAGCGTCTTATGAGGGTATCCCGTCTTTCTGAGGATCTAAAGGTTGAGGCGGTAGGACTTCAACTGTTCGATGTCGCTCGTACTTGGTTCAGGAATGAGCCGGTTCTGGTTGACGTAGAACAATCTTGGGAGGTATTCAAGGACCTTTTCAAGAAGAACTTTTTCGCCCGGGCAGAAAGGCTAGACTTGGGGAGACAGTTTGAGAGTCTCATTCAGGGGAGCAAGTCTGTGGAGGAGTACGTTGCGGAGTTCGGTAGGTTGAGCCAATTTGCAGAGTATCTGGTGAGGGAGCCGGAGGTTCGAGCCATTCGTTTCCGTGAGGGTCTTGCCACAACCCGCACCCAGAATTGGGGCACGAGTACGCGAGTACGTCCAGCCTACGCCGCAGCATCGGCGGTAGAACGTTGTCAAGGTCTTGATACTATCTAGCCAATCTCACACAAGCATCCAATCTCCATAAGGAGGCACGGATGACACAAATAAAATGAACACATACTCAATTACAGGATTACAGCACGATAAGATATCGAACAAAATTAAATACAACACAAGTCTAAAGTAATAATTGAACTCAACAAATATCCAAGTCTCAATAAAAATGCCGGAGACAAATCCGGTACCAAATAGTCTACTGAAAGAACTAACTAGAAGATTGGTGATTCCGGCTAGACCTCCCGGAATCACAACTAAACTACCAAGTCTGCAGCTACTCACCATATGGTCCATAAAGTATCGGACAGCGGTCCTCTAAGGCATAGTCTGGAAAAATATTTCCAGTCAGGAAGGAGCAAAGTACAATCTCAAATAACAGTTCCATTTAATTGATAAGGACTATAAAGCAATAAACATGTGATTCTAGCTACTGAGAAGACAGTAAAATAAATGCAATGGCAATTAAAAAGAGACAGGCAATGTAAAGAGACAGGCAATAGACAATATGATATAGTCAGTGCATGTATGAAAATGAAAAGAACAAGAAACAGTATCATATACGGGTGATGTAGTATATGATTTAAAATAGGGAACTGTAATCTATTCTAAGTGTTTGAAATAGTAGTTTCAAAATGTGATCGGCTTGGGAACATGTACGATAGCTATAGGGCCTGGCTAATCATGAGTGAAGAGCATGATTAACACTTATATTGTTCTATACTGTATAAAGGGTATGATCACATTTCTTACTAACTACTTCCCCGCCCCCAACTAGTAATGTGGATCCAACCATGACACGTCACGATACACGAGCAAGTCCAATCTATCATGTACGATGTCTAATATACATGTCGTGTACAATGTCAATACGGTAATCAATGTAACATCTCATGACTGCAGATCCAAGTTATACTAGTCCGTGTAACACAGTGTCAAGGATTCAGATGTAACATTTCATGATTATTTAATTTATAGAAATTATCAAGGAATTGGAAATTATCAGAGAATGTACTTGCCTTGGGTCCTTAGCTGGTATTTATGGATGTCCTGTTCCAGAGTATCCCCTGGGTAAACCAACAGTCCTATAACATATCACAAGCAAAACCACATTTGTATCAGATGCTACACTAACACAGTCTAAAAACACTGAGTTCGGGACTTCTCTAGGTATGATACTGGTCACCTAGGATCATCTATTAAATAGACATCTAAAACACATTATATATATTTAACTAACATATACATTAATGCTTACAATATATATATATATATATATCTATACACCAAATTTAGTACATATACAATATTTATATGTACCATTTAATTATATGTATAATATATATACAGGTTGAACAATATATTTACTATATACATTAATTTTATATGTTAAAAATATACTAAGTATGTATACAAAATACATGGATATACATACACAAGTTATATATATTAGAATACGTAGTTAAATATTTTATATTGAAAATACATGTGCCACATTACTACAACCAATATTTGTATAAAACGAAAATATATATATATTGAATATCTATATAGATATATATATATATACCAAATCTTATTATATTTCCCATATACATATATATATATATATACACATATATATATATATCAAATACCAAAATACGCATTTACATATTCATACATTTATACCAAAATACGTATATAATACATACACATATATAAGCCTATCAGTAATTTGTTCAAAATACATATAAGTGTATATACACTAATAGAAGTATATAGGTATATATATATATACACCTACATATCCTATTAAACATTAATTTAAATTACATAATTACATATACATGTTAATATATATACATATACTTATACATTAAATACCTACATACATACATCCATACATACATATATACAAAATAAACTATACTTATAAGAAGGAGGGAAGAGAGAAGAGCTTACTGTGATGGGTCGGCCGCCGGGCTTGCTGGCCGGAGTACGACAGGAGGCCGCCGGAGGGAGAGGCCAGGGAGGAGTTGACGATGGTGGTCGGCAGGCTGGTTCGGGTCGACAGGCCGTGGAGCTTGATCAGTGGAGAACGGGGGTCGACCGCCGCACGGGCCGGACGTCGAGGCAGCGCCGGCCGGGGTCGGGATCAGTCGGCCGGCCGGCTGCTGGACAGGTCGACGGTGGATCGGCTGGGTCGGGGCAGTCGCCGCGGGGAGGAGCTCGTGAGGGGACCACCGAAAATGGCCGAGGTAGGGAAGAACAGAGGGAGGGCTCGGGGGCTCGGCCGCCGGAGTTGGCCGGGTGGCCGGAGCCAGTGTGATGGTGTAGCCGAGGAGGAGATCTAAGGGAGGAGAAGTTGATGGGGTTAGGAGGAGGAGATCAGGGACTTGGGAGGAGGTTGTGGTGGTTGTGTTGTGAAGTGGCCGGAGCCAGCGTCGAGCGTCGGAGAGAGGTTGGAGCACGCCGCCGGGATGAACAGGAACTGATGGTCGGCCGCAGGGAATTGACAGTAGAGGGAGGCTTTGAACAGTGTTCCCCCCTCCCTTATCAAATTTAAATTCAAAAGAAAGAAGAAAGAAAAAACAATAAAAAAGAAGAAGAAAGGAAGAAGGAGAAGAAGAAAGGAAAGAGAAGAAGAAAAGAAGAAGGAGTTGGAGAAAAATTAGAATGAGGCTACGGTTGTGGAGGCTTGAGGAGGGGGAAAACCTAGGTTTTCTAGGGATTAGGGTTTGATGGGACATTAAATAAAGAGAGGGTGTGTGAATCTAATGGTGAGGATGGACCCATAGAATGAGTGGTCCAGATTTGTCAAGAGGAAAAATAATTCATGTAGGAATGAGGGTGAGGTTTAATTAAAAATTAATAGGGCTCCCTCATTGGTTTAAACAAATGGGTGTTGACACCAAAAATGCAAATTTATAAATTAGCCCCCTTAAATTTGGGTATTTGCACAGACGCATAAAATAACGAAAATTTGGCGGGCGATTCGGTGTCCGGTGTTTTGTAGGGTCAGGGGGCGCTGTATGATCGGTATGGGCTCAATTTGCAGGGCACTGGAATTAAATTGGGATTTTCAGAATCGGTTAAAATAGTATCCTCAATTTAATTAGAAATAAATGCAAGTTGTGTTCTAAAATTAATTAGGAGTACATGAGACCAAAATCAGGTCAGGTCATCAATACCAATAATGAAGAAGACTCAGAACCGAATATTATCCTAATTTGGGCCGCACGAAAAATAGGTCAAGATTGTCTCCAATTTCAATTGGAACGCACAACGATACAAAATAAGAATTTATTAAATAACGTCCGCGACGATTTTTGTGCGACTAGAAATAATGTACAGAGAGCATAATTATGAGTTGCAAAAATAGCAGAATGGAAGGCGGCATGTCTAGGGTAAGATTGCAAAATTTGTTGGAAGACAAAAGTCAGGGTAGCGCTCCAAATATCGAAGCAAAGGCAACGCGCAATAATTAATTAAAATACAGTAATTAATTACAAACTCCAAGAATTAAATTCTAACTAAATAATTAAATACAAAAATTCCATAATTCTGACAGGTGTTCATCTACTGGCTTCTAGGTCAAGTCTGCTAGCTCAAAATATATGAACACTGTATATAATACTATATTTAATTACACATCACATAATTATTTAAACTAAATATACTTATCATGCAATTACCAAATTATAACTACCAATAATATTAAATATTATAAAAAGTCGAAAATACCCCTGTTTTCGGAACGTGGTAGTGACAAGTCTACCCTCCTTAAAAGAATTTCGTCCTCGAAATTCAAAATCCTCAAAGTAGCGTTTAATCATACACATTATTATTTCCCTCAAATTTTAAATTCATCTACCACGAAATCAGTTAATAATCCACAAGGTCTTTTCACAATTTTCAAAAATTCTGAAATTATTTGTATTCCTGAAAAAAAATCCTCGAAATAGAATCAAAGTCCCTTTTTATTAAAATTTTCCTTGAAAGTTTTAGTTAATAATCCAATACTCAGAATTTAATATCCACTCCTCCATTTTGATTTAATCAATGCACATATATAAAAATGTAATCTCGTCCAAAAAAGTTTAAATTCAAACATTTATCCATCAAAAATTTTATTCCTCGATTTTCTCTTTCCTCGAAATACTTAACAATGCGATACTTAAGGATTCTCTAATTGCAACATCCCATATAAAATTCTAAAATTCATAACTTACAATTAAATAAATATATTGATAAATCTCCCAAAATTTTTAAATTTAATAACCAGTTTAAACATGTCATAATCTTCCTGGAATTAATAAACCACCAATTATGCAATGTTAATTTCTTAACCCTGTATTTAAATCAATGGTTATCCCCGAATTTAATCATCTTGCCTCTCTTGTCAAGTCATAACTCCTTCATGAATCTTCGTCATGGTCAAACCCCAATAATCCTGGTCTAAAATCTTTCCTATAATCATACAACATGCAACCTAAGGGAATATGTGTGGTCATGGTGTCTTTTGTCATGGTATTGCAGTCTCTGTATCAGGGTGTACTACTAACTATATTCTAACAAGAAATCATGCATACAAGCTACGGTACTAAGGTATCAATCAATCAATCAAGTAGATAGGAACAGAAGGAAGGAAAGAACAGAACCTGCTAACATATTACCTGTAGTATCGGTCTCCTCGACCGTCGTCGCAATTGCCCCGCCCTGCTGGGGTGGTTCCCTTCGCGGGTGCTGAGCAATATACAGTTCCACAGGTAGCCTAACTGGATCTCTATAGTCTGAAGCTGCGCGCTGGCCAGGAAGATAAGGGGCTAGAAGACAATCCCTTACTCGATGTCCCGCAGCGCCGCAGTACAAACAAAGTCCTAGCCCCGTTCTACAGCTCTCCCAAAGGTGACCTGGCTTCTTACAGAAATGACAAGTTTGCCGTGTCTCTCTCGGAGGCTGTTGCTGATTCTGCTGAACACGGACTGGGGCCTGGTACTGTTGTTGATACTGATACGCCCATGGATGTTGTTGGATAGGAACTGGTGCTAGGTACTGCGGTGGATGCTGAAATGTCCATGGTTATTGCTGAATATGAAATAGTACTTGGTACTGCTGTTGGTGCTGAATACGGGGATGCTTGGCCGGTCCTGCGCTACCATTCGTATCTCCAAGAGTATTGTGACTCCTCTTAGGCCTGAGATCCAGATCCTCTTCTGTAATCTGAGCATCCATCTAGATAGCCTCAAAGGTAGCGGTACGATGACCAGAAGTACGCGACCTAATCTCTCTCGTCAGCCCCTTTCTAAATTTTCGGACTCGATCTCCTGGGTCCCGAATCATAGATGATGCAAAATGGCTCAATCTACAGAATTCTGCAGCGTACTCGTCGACCGACATGTTTTCTTGAACTAAGTCATGAAACTGACTTTCCAAGGTTCCCAATGCCACGTCGGGAAAGAACTTCTCCTTGAAGAGTTCCTTGAAGGTCTCCCAAGTAAGTCCTTACGCAGCAATTCTCGGCTCCGTGCAAAACCACGTGAGTGCGATATCGAACATCTGACTGCCAGCGGCTTCTATCTGCAAGTTCTCCGGAATCTGGGTCAATCGCAGGCTCCTCTCTATATCCTCTAGCCAGTCGTCAGCGTAGAGTATCCCTTCAGTGCCTTTAAACTCTCGAGGCATCATCCTTTTGAAATCCACTATAGTGCCTGATCTCTGCTACTGGCCAGGAAACTGCTGGTACTGTGCTACTTTCTCCAAAGCTTGGAGAGTCACCTGATGAGCATTCTCCATGTTTTCTCTCATCAGCTCGGTTTGTGCCTGGTGCACTTCTGCTTGCACCCTCTGAGCCTCAGCTTGAACTCGCTGAGCGTCTGCCGTCACTCTCTGGGCATCTACCATGCCCTGGATCAAGGTAAACATCTGCGTTCCATCAATGGGCGAACCTCCGGGAATCGGAGTCGGTGGAGGAGGAAGGTTGTCCGTCACAGCTGCGGCAATCCTCTGAGCAGGTGGGGGAGGAGGATCCCCGAAAAGTGCAGACACACCTACGTGCATCAGAGATGTAGGAGGAACTACGGCTGTCTGTCCCTCAGGTAGAGAGGTGGCAGACCCCTCTAAAGCTGATGTTCCCTCTCTCATAGACCGTGTCTGCGGCGACATCCTGAAGACAGATCCCAAAGAATCAATTAAGGCAAAAATGCGATATCATCAAGGAAGGACAGTATAGTTCTAAAGAGCAACATTCAAGGTAAAAGATTGGAAATAAATATTCCTAGTTGTGATTGCACAGGTCAAAGATACATCCATGGTCTGATACTTCTATCCCTCTAAGTACCACAGTTCTACTACAAGCACACTCACTGCTAGCTTTCATACCTACTGTAATCGCTGATACTAGTTATCCTTATCACTCAAGTGCATATCAATGCAACACCATACTAAGTACTGTTCTCTCTCCAATACATTCTTAGATGAACACCTAAGCCAGTTGGCAGTGAAGCCAACATATCCTTACATATGCACCTCATCTATTATATACTAATATATCTCTCTCACTAAAGATTTTATCCTCCAAATAAAGTCCTCGAAACTAACTCCTCGAAAAATTTAAAGTATAATGTATATACCTCCCTCAAGGTCAATTATTTAAATACTGAAATGAAAACTTAATCACAAAATCCTTACAGACTTGTCTAAGTTCATCAAATTGAATCTGAATTCCTCAAAATAAAATTTTAATAACATGATATCTCGACTCCTCAAAATTCAAAACTGCAATTCATTTTCAAGCTTCAAATTATAATTTAAATCCATATCTTGTAGTCCAATAGCCCTAGTGTTATCTTTCTCACTGTCCTCATCGACGTGTGTCATCAAGTAATACCATAAATCAGTTTGCAATTTTATCTTGATATGAAATCAAACCCTACAATGAGACCTAAATCCTAATTTAATAACTAATCAACAATCAACAAGTGAGAATGGACGGAACAAGGGAATGATTTTAAATTGGAAATTTTAACAAGATTCAAGGGGTCATCCCAGGAATCTCTCAAGGAATTGTGATTGAGTATTCGCTCTCGTCCTAGTATCCTATGTCCTAGATCCTATCACAGGCACGCAGTAGTATAACAAGGATGCCACACTACTACGACATCTCACAACTCGCGAAGTCTGACCTGCATGGGCCACCACTAAAAATGTGTCACGACCCGCACCCGGAATTAGGGCACGAGTACGCGAGTACGTCCAGCCTACGCCGCAGCATCGGCGGTAGAACGCTGTCAAGGTCTTGATACTATCTAGCCAATCTCACACAAGCATCCAATCTCCATAAGGAGGCACGGATGACACAAATGAAATGAACACATACTCAATCACAGGATTATAGCACAATAAGATATCGAACAAAATTAAATACAACACAAGTCTAAAGTAATAATTGAACTCAACAAATATCCAAGTCTCAATAAAAATGCCGGAGACAAATCCGGTACCAAATAGTCTACTGAAAGAACTAACTAGAAGATTGGTGATTCCGGCTAGACCTCCCGGAATCACAACTAAACTACCAAGTCTGCAGCTACTCACCATATGGTCCATAAAGTGTCGGACAACGGTCCTCTAAGGCATAGTCTGGAAAAATGTTTCCAATCAGGAAGGAGCAAAGTACAATCTCAAATAACAGTTCCATTTAATTGATAAGGACTATAAAGCAATAAACATGTGATGCTAGCTACTGAGAAGACAGTGAAATAAATGCAATGGCAATTAAAAAGAGACAGGCAATGTAAAGAGACAGGCAATAGACAATATGATATAGTCAGTGCATGTATGAAAATAAAAAGAACAAGAAACAGTATCATATACGGTGATGTAGTATATGATTTAAAATAGGGAACTGTAATCTATTCTAAGTGTTTGAAATAGTAGTTTCAAAATATGATCGGCTTGGGAACATGTACGATAGCTATAGGGCCTGACTAATCATGAGTGAAGAGCATGATTAACACTTACATTGTTCTATACTGTATAAAGGGTATGATCACATTTCTTACTAACTACTTCCCCGCCCCCAACTAGTAATGTGGATCCAACCATGACATGTCACGATACACGAGCAACTCCAATCTATCATGTACGATGTCTAATATATATGTCGTGTACAATGTCAATACGGTAATCAATGTAACATCTCATGACTGCAGATCCAAGCTATACTAGTCCGTGTAACACAGTGTCAAGGATTCAGATATAACATTTCATGATTATTTAATTTATAGAAATTATCAAGGAATTGGAAATTATCAGAGAATGTACTTGCCTTGGGTCCTTAGGTGGTATTTATGGATGTCCTGTTCCAGAGTATCCCCTGGATAAACCAACAGTCCTATAACATATCACAAGCAAAACCACATTTGCATCAGATGCTACACTAACACAGTCTAAAAACACTGAGTTCGGGACTTCTCTAGGTATGATACTGGTCACCTAGGATCATCTATTAAATAGACATCTAAAACACATTATATATATTTAACTAACATATACATTAATGCTTACAATATATATATATATATATATATACACCAAATTTAGTACATATACAATATTTTTATGTACCATTTAATTATATGTATAATATATATACAGGTTGAACAATATATTTACTATATACATTAATTTTATATGTTAAAAATATACTAAGTATGTATACAAAATACATGGATATACATACACAAGTTATATATATTAGAATACGTAGTTATATATTTTAATATGTTGAAAATACATGTGCCACATTACTACAACCAATATTTGTATAAAACGAAAATATATATATATTGAATATCTATATAGATATATATATATATATATATACCAAATCTTATTATATTTCCCATATACATATATATATATATACACATATATATATCAAATACCAAAATACGTATTTACATATTCATACATTTATACCAAAATACGTATATGATATATACACATATATAAGCCTATCAGTAATTTGTACAAAATATATATAAGTGTATATACACTAATAGAAGTATATAGGTATATATATATACACCTACATATCCTATTAAACATTAATTTAAATTACATAATTATATATACATGTTAATAAATATACATATACTTATACATTAAATACCTACATACATACATCCATACATACATATATACAAAATAAACTATACTTATAAGAAGGAGGGAAGAGAGAAGAGCTTACTGTGATGGGTCGGCCGCCGGGCTTGCTGGCCGGAGTACGGCAGGATGCCACCGGAGGGAGAGGCCAGGGAGGAGTTGACGATGGTGGTCGGCAGGCTGGTTCGGGTCGACAGGCCGTGGAGCTTGATCAGTGGAGAACCGGGGTCGACCGTCGCACGGGCCGAACGTCGAGGCAGCGCCGGCCGGGGTCGGGATCAGTCGGCCGGCCGGCTGCTGGACAGGTCGACGGTGGATCGGCTGGGTCGGGGCAGTCGCCGCGGGGAGGAGCTCGTGAGGGGACCGTCGGAAATGGCCGAGGTAGGGAAGAGCAGAGGGAGGGCTCGGGGGCTCGGCCGCCGGAGTTGGCCGGGTGGCCGGAGCCAGCGTGATGGTGTAGCCGAGGAGGAGATCTAAGGGAGGAGAAGTTGATGGGGTTAGGAGGAGGAGATCAGGGACTTGGGAGGAGGTTGTGGTGGTTGTGTTGTGAAGTGGCCGGAGCCAGCGTCGAGCGTCGGAGAGGGGTTGGAGCACGCCGCCGGGATGAACAGGAACTGATGGTCGGCCGCAGGGAATTGACAGTAGGGTGAGGCTTTAAACAGTGTTCCCCCCTCCCTTATCAAATTTAAATTCAAAAGAAAGAAGAAAGAAAAAACAATAAAAAAGAAGAAGGAAGGAAGAAGGAGAAGAAGAAAGGAAAGAGAAGAAGAAAAGAAGAAGGAGTTGGAGAAAAATTAGAATGAGGCTACGGTTGTGGAGGCTTGAGGAGGGGGAAAACCTAGGTTTTCTAGGGATTAGGGTTTGATGGGACATTAAATAAAGAGAGGGTGTGTGAATCTAATGGTGAGGATGGACCCATAGAATGAGTGGTCCAGATTTGTCAAGAGAAAAAATAATTCATGTAGGAATGAGGGTGAGGTTTAATTAAAAATTAATAGGGCTCCCTCATTGGTTTAAACAAATGGGTGTTGACACCAAAAATGTAAATTTATAAATTAGCCCCCTTAAATTTGGGTATTTGCACAGACGCATAAAATGACGAAAATTTGGCGGGCGATTCGGTGTCCGGTGTTTTGTAGGGTCAGGGGGCGCTGTATGATCGGTATGGGCTCAATTTGCAGGGTACTGGAATTAAATTGAGATTTTCAGAATCGGTTAAAATAGTATCCTCAATTTAATTAGAAATAAATGCAAGTTATGTTCTAAAATTAATTAGGAGTACATGAGGCCAAAATCAGGTCAGGTCATCAATACCAATAATGAAGAAGACTCAGAACCGAATATTACCCTAATTTGGGCCGCACGAAAAATAGGTCAAGATTGTCTCCAATTTCAATTGGAACGCACAACGATACAAAATAGGAATTTATTAAATAACGTCCGCGACGATTTTTGTGCGACTAGAAATAATGTACAGAGAGCATAATTATGAGTTACAAAAATAGCAGAATGGAAGGCGGCATGTCTAGGGCAAGATTGCAAAATTTGTTGGAAGACAAAAGTCAGGGTAGCGCTCCAAATATCGAAGCAAAGGCAACGCGCAATAATTAATTAAAATACAGTAATTAATTATAAACTCCAAGAATTAAATTCTAACTAAATAATTAAATACAAAAATTCCATAATTCCGATAGGTGTTCATCTACTGGCTTCTAGGTCAAGTCTGCTAGCTCAAAATATATGAACACTGTATATAATACTATATTTAATTACACATTACATAATTATTTAAACTAAATATACTTATCATGCAATTACCAAATTGTAACTACCAATAATATTAAATATTATAAAAAGTCGAAAATACCCCTGTTTTCGGAACGTGGTAGTGACAGGTCTAAACTGGGAAGTGGAGATTTTCATTCCGTCTTTTTATGAGACATACTCGGAGATACTTGCGGAGGCACGCAAGGTTGAGCGGGAGTTGGGTTTGAAGCCCAAGAGAGACCGTAATTCTTTTCTGGGGGCCAACGGCAGTGCAGTATCTGCCAAACGTCCTTATTTCCAGTCTAGACCTTTCCAGCAGCCACAGCAGAACCAGACTCCAGCTAGAGCACATTTTCACCAGGCATCTCAGCAGCAGAGACAGTTACAGCAGGCTCCATGCAACTACTACAAGAAGCCCGGTCATATTTGGGGAGTTTGCAGGAGAAGGCTAGGAGTTTGTTTGTATTGTGGTACTGAAGGACATCAATTGAGGGAGTGTCCTCGTCGTGCGGTTTAGGGAGTAGCTCCAGCTCCGAGGGCACAAACGAGACCACCTGCAGCACAGCCGAGGGGACCGCTTCTGATACAGCAGCAGCATTTTGTCCAACATCAGCAGCAGGGAGGTGCTCGACAGGAACGAGCGTTTGCTATGACCGTCGAGGAGGATAAACCCACCGGAGATGTCATCGCAGGTTCTATTCTTCTTGATTCTATTTCAGCTTTAGCTTTGTTTGATAGTGGTGCTTCCCATAGTTTTGTATCTATTTTTTTTGCTCTAAAGCATGGTTTGGTAGCTGAGTCTTTGCTTAGGACTTGCAAGATCATGACCGGGGGAGACATTATCCTGGTTAATGATATTTGCAAGGATCGGAGAGTTACTTTGGGAGGCCGAGAGTTGAGTGTGTGTCTACTTGTAATGCCACTTCCGAGCTACGATATTGTACTCGGGATGGATTGGTTGAGTAAACACCGTGCTAGCATAGATTATGGAGGAGGTAGAGTTTTGTTTGATCCACCAGGAGAGCCAGAGTTTGAGTTTGCTAGAGGAGCTGCAGAGCAGAAAGAAGGCATTATTTGTGGAGCTATGGTGGAAGACAAGGAGTTGCCGCATCCGTTGATAGCAGAGTTCTTGGATGTGTTTCCTGAGGAATTGTCAGGATTGCCGCCAGATCGAGATATTGAATTTTCTATAGACTTGGTGCCAGGTGCAGAACCAATTTTGCAGCATGTCTATAGAGTAAACAACAGCGAACTGGTCGAGTTAAAGAAGCAGGTGGACGAATTGCAGGATAAGGGGTTTATCAGATCGAGTTCTTCACCATGGGGAGCCCCAGTATTGTTGTACCGAAGAAGAATGGATCGGTGCACATGTGCATTGGTTACAGGGCTTTGAATAATCTCACTATCAAGAATAAATATCCTTTGCCACGGATTGATGATCTGTTTGATCAGTTGAGTGGTGCGAAGGTGTTTTCTAAGATAGATTTAAGATCAGGCTACCATCAGGTGAAGGTGAAGCCGGAGGACATACCGAAGACTGCTTTTAGAACTCGGTTTGGTCAGTACGAGTTTATGGTGATGCTGTTTGGTTTGACTAATGCACCGGCAGTATTTATGAACTTGATGAACAAGGTGTTCCATCAGTACCTTGACAAGTTCGTGGTGGTGTTCATCGACGACATACTCATATACTCGAGGACACCGGAGGAGCATGAGGAGCATTTGAGGATTGTGTTGGATGTGCTGAGGAAGGAGAAGCTATATGAGAAGTTGTCCAAGTGTGAGTTTTCCTGGACAAGGTGGAATTCTTGGGGCATATGGTGACTAGTGATGGTATTTCAGTGGATCCGAAGAAGATTTCAGCAGTAGAATGTTGGAAGAATCCAAGTTCGGTACCAGATATCAGGAGTTTCTTGGGATTGGCAGGCTACTACAGGAAGTTTGTGCAAGATTTTTCGAGGATTGCCGAGCCGATGACTAGACTCACAAGGAAGGATGTGGAGTTTGTTTGGACAGAGGATTGCCAGGTTGATTTTGAGGAGTTGAAGAAGAGGTTGACGTCTGCTCCTACTTTGACATTGCCCTCAGGGTCCGGAGGTTTCACTATTTGTAGTGATGCATCGGGGAAGGATTTGGGTTGTGTTCTTCAGCAGCATAGGAAAGTGATTGCCTATGCATCGAGGCAATTGCGACCTCATGAAAAGAACTATCCTACCCATTATTTGGAGTTGGCAGCCGTCATATTCGCTCTGAAGTTGTGAAAACATTATTTGTACGGAGAGCGTGTGGAGATCTTCACAGACCACAAAAGCTTGAAGTACGTTTTTACGCAGAAGGAGTTGAACATGAGGCAGCTTCGGTGGTTGGAACTGATGAAAGATTTTTGATATCTCTTTGCAATATCATCCTGGAAAAGCTAATGTAGTTGCCGATGCTTTGAGCAGGTATCCGGTAGCTATGTTCTTGATGCAGGATCGATATTTATTGGAAGACTTGGACAGCTTGGGCATTGAGGTGATTGTTCCTAGTGGTGTTATACAGATGTGGGGATTGTAGATACACTCAGATTTGATGGACAGGATCAAGGCAGCACAGTATGATAATGTATCTCTGAGGAGTATCAGAGCTCAGGTGAGAGCAGGATTGGAGGATGATTTCACTATTGCAGAGGATGGATCTTTGAGGCATGGAGTTAGATTGTGTATGCCTAGTGGGGAGTTACGAGAGAAGGTGTTGCAGGAAGCGCATCGCTCTCAGTATTCCATGCATCCAGGTGCTAACAAGATGTATCAGGATATGCGAGAGAGTGTGTGGTGGTATGGCATAAAGAGAGAAGTGGCACAGTTTGTATCCAGATGCTTAGTGTGCCAGCAGGTAAAAGCCGAGAGGCAGAGGCCAGAAGGTTTACTTCAGCCATTATCCATTCTAGAGTGGAAGTGGGAACACATTACTATGGATTTTGTGTCCGGACTTCCACGATCTCTAGAAGGGAAATACGCAATTTAGGTCATTGTTGATAGGTTGACCAAGTCGGCCCACTTTTTGCCTTTCAAAGTGGGTTTGTCTACGGAGAAGCTAGCAGAGATGTATGTGAGGCAGATCGTTAGGATACATGGAGTTCCCGTCAGCGTAGTCTCGGATCGGGATAGTCGTTTCACTTCTTATTTCTGGAGGAATTTGCAGGAGAGTTTGGGCATTCAGCTCAAGTTCAGTACTGCATATCATCCCCAGACAGATGAGCAGTCAGAGAGGACTATTCAGACTCTCGAGGATATGTTGCTCACTTATGTACTAGATTTTGGGGGTTCTTGGGAGGACCATCTCTATTTGGTAGAGTTTGCCATAGTTGACCATAGTTGACTTAGAGTTGACCATAGTTGACTTTTGACTTAGAATTGACTTATTGACCTAGAAGTTGACTAGTTTAACTTGTTCTCTTTTCGGGACCTCATATTGATGTTATATTCCATATCTAGGTCTTCGAGGCACCGAATCAGACATCTGTGAGACTACTCATTGGACTTCAGGCGAGTACATTCTCTGATAGTTTCTCATTTATGATATCCTCTATGTTCATTGTATCTAGTGTAGATATCCATGTTCCCTTGACACTATTGTTACACGGATTGGTATATCCGGATCTCGTCATGAGATGTTATTCCTTGGTATATGGTGTATATGGTGCAAGTATTGTTTTATTGGTTATCTTGTACATGTACAGACACCGATTCTCGGGAAGATTTGCTATCTTCTTGGGGAATCTCGTGCCATAGCATACTGTGGTTGGATCTATTATACCAGTCGGGGTGTAGAGTATTAGTATAGATGTGTGATCAATATCCCTATTGTATCAAGTAGTGATTACTGAATAGTGTTGATCATACACCGCACGTATGATTAGCCAGGCCGCATTGCATCTTTCCCAAGCCGATCACATGTTAAGCTAGTACTCACACACTTAGTCATTAGTATTCTTGTTTTATTGGCATATTGTTTATTATTATATTTATTTCCAGTATTTCCTTATTGTATATATATCTCTTGTATCTATTGTGCATCTTGTTTATCCACAGCTATTTACTGTTACATAGTTTTTATCATTGATTAGAACTGCTGTTAGAGATGTACTCTGCTCCTTTCCTGACTGGATATATTTTTCCAAATGACACTGAGGATTGGTACCCTACCTATTATGGATCCCAGGATATTGTGGGTTTAGATTCTGAGATCCTGGCTCAAGAGGGACTTATCCCAACTGAGACAGTTAACCCTGGAGTTGTAGCTTCATAGTATTCTTTGTACTGGATTTGTCTCCATCTTATTCTGTTATTCTTCAGACTCATTGATGTATTATTTTAGACTCATGAGTTGTATTATGACTATTCTATTCTTTATCTGATTCGTGCTCATTTTTATCATAGTTCTGTGATTGAGTATACTATCATTATTAGTGGTTCATTATATTGTTAGATAGTTTATCTAGACAGCGTTCTACCGCCGATTCTGCGGCGTAGGCTGGGCGTTGTTTCCGACTAGTACCCTTACACCGGGTGCGGGTAGTGACACTCTACCAGGTGAAGATAGTCCTCCCAAGAGCTTCTAAAATCCAAAACACACGTGCGTAGCATATCCTCGAGGGTCTGGACGGTCCTCTCCGACTGCCCGTCTGTCTGAGGGTGATATGCGGTACTGAACTTGAGATGGGTGCCCCAGCTAGCCTGCAAACTCCTCCAGAAGTGGAACGTAAAGCGACTATCCCGATCCGAGACTATGCTCACAGGAAGTCCATGCAATCTGACTATCTGACGCACATACATCTTCGTGAGCTTCTCCATATACATACCCACTTTGAATGGCAGAAAGTAGGCAGATTTGATCAACCAGTCTACGATACCCAAATCGCATCTTTACCTCCTAGAGAACGCAAAAGACTTGAAATAAAGTCCATCGCCACATGCTCCCACTTCCACTCTGGAATGGGTAAAGGCTGAAGCAATCCACCTGGCCTCTGTCTCTCTGCCTTTACCTACTGGCATACCAAGCACCTAGATACGAAGCTAGCCACCTCCCGCTTCATACCATACCACCAAATATGCTCTCACATATCCCAATACATCTTGCTAGCACTTGGATGCATAGAGTACTAAGATCAATGTGCCTTCTGAAGAACCTTCTCGCACAATGCTCCACTCGGCACACACAATCTGGTACTGTACTACAATGATCCAACCTCTACAATACTGAAGTCCTCTGCCAAAACCGTCTGGACCTGTGCTCTGATGCTCCTCAGAGACTCATCCTCGAACTGTGTGGCTCTATTCCGGTCCATCAACTCTGACTGTAACTGAAGCCCCCATATCTGTGCTGTAACTCCAGGAACTAATACTTCCATATCCAAGCTATTACGATCGACCACTAAGTACCTGTCTGTCATCAAGTACATGGCCACTGGATACCTGCTCAAGGTATCTGCGACTATGTTGGTCTTCCTCGGATGGTATTATAAAGATATGTCAAAGTCCTTCATCAACTCCAACCATCACCGTTGCCTCATGTTAAGCTATTTTTGTGTAAACACATATTTTAAGCTCTTGTGATCGGTAAAGATATCTACTCGCTCTCCATACAAGTGCTTCCACAGCTTAAGAGCAAAAATAACTGCTGCCAACTCCAAGTCATGGCTAGGGTAATTTTTCTCATACAGGCGTAATTGCCTGAAAGTATAGACAATCACCTTCTTATTCTGATGTAACACACATCCCAAGCCCTTACCTGATGCATCACTATATATAGAAAATCCTCATATCCCTGATGGCAATGTCAACACTGGAGCTGTAGTCAACCTCTTCTTTAGCTCCTCAAAAGTAGCCTGACAATCCTCGGTCCAGACGAACTCCACGTCCTTCCTGGTTAATCTAATCATCGGCTCTACAATCCTTGAAAAATACTGAACAAATCTCCGATAATAGCCTGCCAATCCAAGAAAACTCCTGATCTCCGCCACTGAACTCGGGGTAGACCACGACTCAACTGCTGAAATATTCTTCTGGTCTATTGAGATCCCATCTTCTGCAATCACATGCCCGAGGAATTCAAACATATTAAGGAAGAACTCACACTTCAAAAGCTTGCCATAAAGCTTCTCCTTCCTAAGGGTCTCTAAAATTATCCTCAGGTATTTCTCATGCTCCTCCAGGATCTTTGAATAAATTAATATATCATCAATGAATACTACTATAAACTAATCCAAGTACTGATGAAACACCTTATTCATTAGGTTCATAAATACCGCTGGGGCATTGGTCAACCCAAACAGCATCACCAAGAACTCAAACTGCCCATATCGAGTCCTGAAAGATATCTTCGGAATGTCTTCCATCTTCATATTTACCCGGTGGTACCCCGACCTCAAGTCTATATTTGAGAATACCTTCGCTCCGCTCAAGTGATCAAATAAATTGTCAATATGAGGTAACGAATATTTGTTCTCGATAGTGAGATTATTGAGTGCCATGTAATCGATATACATGCGTACCGACCCATCCTTCTTCGGTACAAATAATACCGGAGCACCCTACGGTAATAAACTGGACCGGATGAAGCCCTTGTCCTATAACTCATCCACCTACTTCTTCAACTCTACCAATTCACTGTTGTTCACTCTATAGACGTGATATGATATCGGCTCTGCGCCTGGCACCAAGCCTATAGAGAACTCCATATCTATGTCTGGTGGCAACCCCGGCAACTCCTCTGAAAAGATATCCATATACTCTGTAATCAATGGATGTGGCGGCTCCTGCTTTTCTACCATAGCTCTACAGAAATCTTTCTCGCTCTGCTCTGCTGCTTCTCTGACGAACTCAAACTATGGCTCTCCTGGCGCTGAAATAAAACTCTGCCTCTCCGATAATCGATACTAGCATAGTGCCTACTCAACCAATCCATCCCGAGTACTATATCGTAGCTTAAAAGTGACATTACGAGTAAACATACGCTCAACTCTCGGTCTCCTAAAGAAACTCTTCGATCCTTGCAAATATCACTGACTAGGATAATGCCGCCCCCAGTCGTAATCTTGTAAGTTCTCGTCAATGGTTCAGTCAAGGTAATGTTTCAGAGAAAAAGATACAGATACAAAACTATGTGAAGCACCAAAATCAAATAAAGCATGAGCTGAAAAAAGAATTAAAATAGACTAAACCTGAAATAACATCACCGACTGGATTCTCCTCTCCGACGGTCAAGGCAAAATCTTACCCCTGTCATTGGGCACCTCTCTGCTGTTGTTGGTGCTGAGCGAACTGTTACTGTTATGGTGGTAGGAGAAGTACTCTCTGCTGTTCCACTGGTGGTCTCACGGATACTCTTTGTGCCTGAGCTCCGCCCTGAGCTGGATGAGCTGGAGCTCTAAGATAAGCCCTCAACTGATGGTCTCCTGATCCACAGAATAAATATTGGCCCAATCTTATCCTGCACGCATCCCATCCATGTCCCGGCTTCTTGCAGAATAGGCAAGGAATAGCAGGCCTCTGGATCTGGTGCATCTGCTGTACTGGCGCTCTAATTGGTCCCGGATATTGCTGCCTCAGCTGCTGAAAGTGTCCCTGATGTTGCTACCGAAAGTGAGGCCACTTTATTGGACCCGTGTTAGTACTGGATCCTCCTATGTCCCTCAACCTCTTGGAGCCAACCTCTAGATCATCATCTGCCCGTTGTGCCTGCCTTAGAATCTCCTCAAAAGTAGTGATGGAGTCTCCATTCATATGTGATTTAATCCCCTTGTTCAAGACCTTCCTGAACTTTATGGCCCTTTCTTTGGGGTTTTGTCCCTCCACAAAGCGGCCTAATCTGTAATACTCTGTCGTATACTCATCCACCGTCATATCTTCCTGAACGATATACTAAAATTGGCTCTCTAGATATTTCAGAGCCACATCTGGAAAGAAATTTTCCTTGAAGAGCTCCTTAAAAGGTTCTCAAGTAAGTCGCGGTGCTGAGATCCTGTGGTTCATCCTGAACCAAGTCAATACAATATCAAATATCATGCTTCATGCATCCTCTACTTGCAACCTCTCTGGAATCTGTGCCAGTCACAGGTTTCTCTCAATGTCTTCTATCCAATCACCAGCATAAATAATTCCCTCAGTGCCTTTTAAGTCCTTCGGCCCCATCCTCTTGAAATCTATGATAGTCCCCGGCCTCGGCTGCTGTGGGGTGAACTGAGGTGGTATTATCTGTGGCTAGACTAAGGCGACTCTCTCGACTGCGGCAAGTATAATCTGGTGAGCATTCTTAATGTCCTGCCTCATAACCTCTGATTAGCGCTGCTGCACCTCCATCATCTGCTGAAAGAGCACAAATATCTGTATTTGATTGACTGCGGATGGTGGGGATGGAAGATCCCCTGAAACTAACGGTTCTGCCCTTTGTACAGGAGGTGGAGCACCCCCAAAAGCTGTTGTGGAAATACCCACCTGGATTGGTGAAGCAGACCTCTAAAATGTAGCTGCTGGACAATATCTGCTGGTGCTGCCCTTATAGGTGACGAAATGACCTACCTCGCTGACATTGTGCCTGAGCGCGGGGAACGCGTCTTCGGCGGCATCTTGAAGATAGATTAAACAAAGAAATCAATATTGAGTATGATATGTTATTATCCAAGAAGGATAAATTATTTAAAGTAAAGCAAACATTCAATAGATAAGGATAGCAAAACAGATATTTAAAATTATTTCCTAGTTGTGATTGAGTATACTCTCAGCCTAAATCATATATCCTAAAACAGGCTCGTAGCAGTACTCTAGGTGAGCACTACTACGATATTGCTCTAATTGCAACTCTGGACCTACATGGGCTACCACTAAAAATGTGTCATGGCCCACACCCGGAATAAGGGCAGGAATAGTGAGCAACGCCCAGCCTACGCCGCAGCACCGGCGGTAGAATGTTGTCTGGATCAAACATAAAATCTAACATCTCATGCAATATGTATAAGGTACCTGTCAATGTCATCTTAACTCCAAACGAAGGAATAATATGGTATATGATAATGATAAACTATACCCAATCACAATGTCAAACTAAGAAAGATAAAGCACGACATGGAATAACGAAGGAAAGAGTCACAATATATCCATAAGTCCAAAATTATATATATATATATATATATATATATATATATATATATATATATATATACATGCCAATAACCTCAACAAAGTCTAATACAAGTCTGAACAATAAGTCTAAGCCACATCATCCTCTAGTTCTAGGTCCTCCAGCCCTAAAGGAGTACCCTCTAATGGTACGCCATCCTGTAGCCCGTAGTAGGTGGGATACTGGTCCATAAGCCAATCATCTAAAAAATATATCCAGTCAGGATTGGAGAGAAGTACATACCTCTGAAAGCAGTTTCAAATACATAATCGAGCATATATAATAGTTAATAGAAAAGATACAGGATAACTAAACATCAGAATATAATAAACTATAGTGAATAAGTAATATACTAGAATGAAGAACAGGCAATATGAATAACTGTAAGTAATAGAAATAGATAAAACTAACTATGGTGCCATAGAGTACAAGTTTATTATGTGATCGATTTGGGTTGAACACGAATACAATATGATAACTCGATTATATGTGTGATATATAATCGACATGTACACGAATACACTTGGTCTTGATCACATAACCAACTCCTACTCCCTCATCCCCAACCAGTACGGATGGATCCAATCATGACACATTACGAACATGAATATGGGCATACTGAACACGAGCAGTGTGTGAACACGAAGTACACTAAAATCAATACCCGATACACACGATAAAATACATGTGAAGGAGTACTTGCTGAATACGGTATGGGATAACATCTCCTGACAGGATCCATATAGTACCAGTCCATGTAACCACTGTGTCAGAATCAAATATACAGTTCTAGAACATGTGATATATACACTATCATGAAATAAAAACTAACAGAAAATGTACTCGCCGCTGGTCCAGAGCAAAAGTGTCTCTCGATGCCCAAGCTGGTGTCACACAATCCTATTTTAGGAAATATTAGGATAAATGGAGATAATAATGAGAATTAAGTTAAAGAATGCACTAACATGCTTTTCTAGGACAATTCTAGGTAAACCAGACCCATACTAAGCTAATTGGTCTATATTGGTCATGACTAGGTCACTAGCTAATTAACTCTAGCTTATACTAGACCATTACCCATCTATATAATTAATGCTTATACTTTCTATTATAATACTAATTTGCTAACTAATAAATATTACAAATTGGCTAGTAGTATCTAGACTAACTGACCTCCAACTTACCAACATACTATATGACTAATAATATACCACTTAATAACTAATTAATATGCACTAACTGATATCATGCTACTGATACAATATATACTTACTAAAATTACCAACTAAACTAAATAACTGATAACTAACTGATATTATACTATACTAATCCAACTCTAACAGATAAATTAGTTATAACAATATTAACTCATCCTCTAACTCTTCCTACTATTAACAGATTTATAAACTAATCTGCTAATCCAAACAAACATGAACAGACTCAACATCTGTTACTATAGTTAACTAATCTAATACTAACTATACTAACTTAGTTCTCACTGATAACTCATAACAATATACTAACTGAACACTAAGTTAAGATACTAATTGTCATTTCTCAACTTACTAACTGCTAATAGTTATATACTAACTAACTGTCACTCCAAAACTGACACTAACTAATACCTTATCACTGAAACAACTAACCAATATCTAAATATTACTGATATCCCATTCTAATAACTACTACTAGCTAATACTACCTGACATCTGATATATACACTAATACCTAAGATATTCGCCCTTAAATCTGCTACTGCTCCCCAGTATCATTGCCACCTCTAATACTCACTGAACACTGCCTGTAATGCACCTGGTTCTGGAACACATCACAAAAGGGCACATTGCTTTGGCCATCCCAACTACATCTCGATACAGTGGCATCCTAATACCTTAACCCTCACTTTAATCTCTGCTCACATGAACACAATATAGATGTATCCTACCACTCCACCGAAATACCAACCTCACCTACTGAACAGTAGTGCACCTCTGCTCGAGTCCCCTCATTAGTGCACCATATCCAATTCAAGTATCAGTGCATACACTGATACTACCACTGCATAGATGCTTCCAACCAACATACCTTGCACTCGACTGAAACTAATCGGGCATCACCTCTTCACGCTAATTTGATGTTGTATATGTTTGATAATAAACGAAAGAAATGAAACTAGGTTTGTATGAAACCCTTTCTTTGGTTTACAAACAAGAAGTACAATTAATCCTATACAAGGATATTAAGTACAAAAATTTAATCTGGGTAAATATTGCTATAGGAGTCTGATCTGCGGTCGATCACTTTGTCCCTTGGACCACACGATGACGAAGAAATGCTGTAGAAGAAGGAAAAGCTTCAAAAATCGTTAGAGGGATTGGATGCTCAATGCCAAAGTCGTCAATCACTCCCCTCTGTCTGTGCTCTAGGATCTTCTCTCTCAATAATAAAATCTGATCCGATGCTCTCTGATCCAATCCTTGACACTTTGACCTTTTGACCCTTGACCTCCGTGGCCGGAGGTCTTAATTTATAGGGTTTAGTGACAGTAACCATCCAGTCGGCGTAGAAGCCGAACAGTAGAGAGTGTGCCACTTTTTACGCGATGGTTATAATAACTGCCACCCACGTTTAAATAATCTTCTGAATCCGCGTGTGACGCGTATCCCATTATGAGGTAATATGTATAACTGCTGCGAAGATCACGGCATACAAGCCACGTAGGTAACTGCCCCTCGCGTAGAAAATATTGGCGTAGAAGCCAATGACTGTCACCATGGCGTAGAAGCCAAATAGTTATCTTGTTTGCGTAGAAGCCAAGTAGGCGTAGAAGCCGAATAGTTGTCAAGTTGGCGTAGAAGCCTGATGCTGCATAGATAGGTAGCTAGCGTAAGGACAGCCGATTATCCTTGCTTGACTGAGGTCTTAAGCGTATTCTGGACCATATAGCCTTATCATGCACCAATGCAAATATAGCCTGAGTTGGCGTATTCCGAGGAGATAGCATACGGCGTACTCCTATAGTTGAAAATAACCAGATCGGTGTATTTCAAGGAGATAGCGTACAGCGTACTCCTATAACTAAAAATAGCCTGATGGCATAATATACAGAGGTGGTGATGTGGACGTATTAGCCATAATTATGGCTCACCCAGTCGTTAAAAGTAGAATCAAATCTCATGCATTAAATGCAGAGATCTGCCCCCATCACGCGCATTAACTGCAGAGATGTGCCTCAAGTTCTGTACGAAGAGCAGCTTTTGAAGTGGCGGTTCATTTCGTCTCTTGCTGAGCGTAAAAGATCATGTATGCCTGTGTAAAACTAGGCAGCGTATTTCTTTGAATGCGTAAAAGCAATTTGTATCAAGAAAATGTCACTAACCGACGGTCTGGGTCTCTATGGAGAATCATTATTACAGCCGTCCTCTCGATCGTTGTGCGGTACTTTCTGTCAGGAGTCAGGTTCACTGCATGATCTGACAGGTTCATTCGAGGAATACGAAGAGTTTCTTGTACAACTTCCCGCTGTATTAAAAGCAGATAGGTTTTATGCCGAAGTGGCGATGTAAAAACCTTTTTACGCTGAAGCAGTCTGGAAATACTGCATTACGCGGGTTATTCTGGAGCTATATTTTATGCTGAATAGCGTTGAAGCTCTGTTGTTTCGACAAAGGCTCTGAAGTCATGTCTTACGCCACCCAGTGCTGGAGCTCTATTTACGTAGCTTCCTGTATGTTTGAGGGTTTTATGCGTATAATTCCTCAGCGTATTTTTCATGCTTCTACAAGACCCCCTTCAAATTTTTCAAATTCCTCGTAATTTGAAACACTTTGAATGAAGCATGAAACAGTTAAATTTGACTCGTTCCACGAGGCTAATTTCTCGGCAAATATATAGGGATTTGTTGGGATTTGGTGTAATCTCCTCTGCCTATATAAGGGCGACTGAGTTAACCTGTTTTACCCATACTTCCTTTATCATAAAGGGATGGTTACTGAACTTCGTCGAGTCGACTTAAGGAAGAAGAAGATCATGTTCTTCCAGCATGTAAAGAGCCATAAAAAGAGGCATCTTCGAGCAAATATCCTCTGCAACGATGGATCATGGAAGGATATCATAGCTTCCTTTGCTCGGGATGATCAGCAATTTCATATGATGATTCGTCCAGGAGAGAGGAATGGTCTCATTTGGCCACACAGCTTGCAAGCTGTATTTTCTTCCATCATGGAGCTGGACGATGGTAGGCAGTCTGGCCCTGTCTTCTAGTATTGAGTTGGGTCTGAACCCTCAACTCAATTCTAGGGCATACCTGCCATATCGTATGGAGGGTGGGCTTGAATAATTTAGACATGCCCAGTTCTGTATCCTCCCGCCATTAATCATTTTCTTGTTCATTGACTGTGGAAGTCGATGAACTGCTGTAGAAGACAAAAAAAAAATCTCCACCAATACGAGAACCTGGCAGAACAGATTTTTGGCGTGATCCCTAAATAAAAATGAGAAACCCTTTGTAGAAAAAGGATTTCTATTATATGTAATTATGAAGATGAAAAACCCTTTGTAGACTGGATTTCCATCATATGTAATCATAATTAATAAAATTATCTTCTTTTACGCATCTAATGATTTGCCATATTTGCTGTGATGAAGTCTGAATATGTGCAGCTTCGGCACACCTGAATAACTTTACACCGACTCTGATAAAAGAGCATCTGGTCTCGTCCCGTCTTTTACGTGTAACTGAAGACGCGTAGAAAGCTGCTTAGCATTTAAGTTGAATATTTGAACTGTCATGCTGTTTTGGACGAGGAGTCGCGTACAATTTCTGAACTGTCACTTTTCTGATGCGAAGAATTCTTGTTCAGACAATTATCTTCAAGAATAATTTCCCAAAAATCCTTTGAAATAGGGCGAGAAATGGCCATCAAACAGGCCATACTTGAACTTTTGAGAAAGATTTCGGCTAGACTTTGGCTGAACTTCCAATGGCCTAAGGAGAAGAGTCATCTTCAATGCTGACTTCTGTGTATTTTATGTACTTGGAATATTTTGTAGCCAAAAGGAGCACTTCTGCGTAAATCCTTGCAGTTGGCCATCTGTAGCTGTTGAGCGTAGAATCGTAGATTTGTAGCTTCTGAGCAAAAAAAAACTTCCGAGCGTAAAATCATAGATTTGTAGCCTCTGAGCGTAAAGTCGTAGGTTTGTAGCCTCTCGAGCGTAAAAGCTACCGAGCATAAAAGCATCCGGGCGTAAAACCATAGACTTATAGTCTTTGAGTATGAAATCATAGATTTATAACCTCTGAGCGTAAAAACTTCTGAGCGTGAAATTATAGATTTGTAGCTTCTGAGCGTAAAGTCGTAGGTTTGTAGCCTCTCGAGCGTAAAAGCTACCGAGCATAAAAGCATCTGGGCGTAAAACCATGGACTTATAGCATCTGAGCGTAAAATCATAGATTTGTGGTCTTTTGAGCGTAAAAACTCCTGAGTGTAAAATCATAGATCTGCTCTGCGCGTAAGTTCTGGATCCATTGACCGTCCGTCTTCTTCTTTTAAATGATAGGCTGACGTGGTCCCAAATCATAACCGAATATTAATTATCAGATTTGGTTAGGAATTTGAAGAGTTATCTGAACTCTATAAATACCCCAAGGCCTTCAGAGAAGAAACTCTTCATCTGTCTTTTGCAAAAAACCTTCGTCTCTTTGAGAACTCTTCTTCGCTTCTTCTCTGAGCACTCTAAGTTTTTAGTAATGGCACCGAAACACGCTTCCGCCGCTAAGGGAAAGAAAGCTACCTCCTCTTTAATAATGTACTTTTTGCTTCTTTTTGTAACTTGCTCTTTCTGGAGATAATAAAAAGACTTTTATCTGACTTTGGTGGACCCATCATTTTTTAATATAAATGATAGGTTAGGGTGAATGTGATATCAGAGGTAATATGGACGTGATATACTTTCGGCAATCTTCAGCTGGATATATCTATTCAGAGGTTATATGGACATGATAGAATATGATCCAACTAAATTTGTATACAAAACACTATCAGAGGTAATATGGACGTGATAGGTTTTGAAGTTCCAAATTAGTTAAACATATCTATTCAGAGGTTATATGGACATGATAGAATATGATCCAACCAGTCTTTGTACATAGTATCGTCAGAATGAGATCTTCACCATACTCCGCTTAAGCAAGGGAGATTAAGCATAGTACCTCTTCAAGAATTTGCCGTTGATAGGAGCCATTAACAAGTCTCCATTAGGCTTGGCTAATCTGTAAGCGCCATTTGAGAATGTCATCTCGATCACATAAGGGCCCTCCCATTTGGGCTAAAATTTACCCTTACTCTTGTGAGTAATGATCATTGGCCTTTTCACAGCTAAAACTAGCTCGCCAACTTTGAACACCCTTTCCTTTACCTTTTGATTAAAATCTTTAGAAATGCGTGCCTGGTAGAACGCAATGCGTTATTGAGCTTGAAGGCGTTTCTTGTCTAATCCTTCTAGCTCTTGAAGCCTTAATAGGTCATTCTTTTCCTGAGTCAACTCATTAGCCACTGCTATTCTGAGTGAGGGAATCTGAACTTCAATGGGGAGAAATGTTTCACTCCCGTAAACCAATGAGAATGGGGTACAACCTGTCGGTGTTCATACCGTTGTGCGGTATGCCCAGAGGCATTCTCCCAGTTTCTTATTTCAATCTCTTTTGTTCGAAGAAATGAACTTCTTCAAGAGTTTAATGATGGTTTTGTTGAAGGCTTCCGCTAAACCATTAGCAGCTGGATTATATGTCGTAGAGGCCATATTTTGTATCCGATTCTTATCGCAAAATCGATAAAACGCTTGGCTGATGAATTAAGGCCCGTTGTCATGGATTATCCTTTGGGGTATCCCAAAGCGATAAATGATATGATGCTTGATAAAGCTGATCACGTTGGATGTCTTTACCTCAGCAAGAGGGATCACCTCTGCTCATTTAGAGAAGTAGTCCGTGATAGCCAATATGAACCGATGTCCTCTAGAAGATGATGGGTGAATAGGACCAATGATATCCATGCCCCATGCTTCGAAGGGCCATGATGCAATAGTAGGATATAGATACTCAGAAGGCTGATGTATAAAATCTGCATAAACCTGACAAGCTTTGTATTGTCTTGCATATTTTACTGCATCTGCGATCATAGTAGGCCAGTAGTAGCCCATTCTCCTGATACGATCATGTAGCTTAGGACCGGGTTAATGTGCTCCACATACGCCGTCGTGAGCTTCACGGATAACCTATTTTGCATCATCATCAGAGAGACATTGTAACAGTAGTCCATCATAAGTTCGGCGATATAGACTTTGTAAAGAAGCATCAAAATAGAAGCGTAGTGATTGTCTTTTAACCGATACTGCTTCTTTGGGATCTTCTGGTAAGATTTCGTATGCTGTGAAGTCTATGAAGGGACTTCTCTAGTCTCTCTCAGGAGGAACTGTATTTACGGCGTAGGTGCATTCCATGTGAAAATTATTTTTCACACAAAACAAGTCTCTGTTAAGAAGGATAACCGAGTTCTACCTTCTTATAGGAATAGCCAGATCTGCAGCTAAACTGGCCAGAGCGCCAGCTTCCAAATTTTGAGATCGAGGCACATGCTCTAAGAAGAATCCTTTAAAAGACATGGCGATCTCGATCGTTGCTTGGTGATAAGGAATGAGGTCTGGATTGCTGACTTCATATATTCCTCTAACCTGATTGACGATCAGTTGGGAATCACCAAAAGCTTCCAGGTATTCAACATCCAATTCTTTAGCGACTTGAAGCCCGATGAGTAGGGCATTATACTCTGCCCCATTATTAGAGCAGGGTTCTCTAAGAGAATATGCTCGATAGATAACGAGTTTATCAGGAGTTACCAGGATAATTCCTACTCCTGAAACCATGTTTCCCTTGGGACCAGTCCGAGAGGCCCCGTCAAAGAATAGCTGCCATATATCATCTTCCATTGCGGAGTTACATTCTGCAACTTCGTCGGGAATGTCCTCGTATAGTTTGGAGGTTTCCGGAATAGGATGAGCAGCTAAGAAATCAGCCAAGGTTTGACCTTTCATGGACTTCTGAGGGACGTACACCATATCATACGGTGTTAATAATATCGTCCAAGTCGCGAGTCGGGAATTAAGAACACTTGGCTTACTCATCAATACCCGGAGAGGATTGATCCTGGAGATGATATGAATAGTTTGGCCTGTGACGTAATATCGCATCTTCTGAATGGCGAACATTAAGGCCAAGCATTCTTTTTTTACTGGATTGTACCGGTGTTCAGCTCCGATCATCATCCTGTTTAAATAGTAGATAGCCTGTTCATGACCTTCATCGTTCTTCTGTGCGAGAAGAGATCCTAAAGAATGATCCATTGCTCGAACATACAGCAAAAATGGTCTTCCTATGACAGGAGGCACCAGAACTGGAGGATTAGTAAGGTAGCATTTGATATCGTCAAACGCTTGCTGACAGGCTTCGTCCCATACGAAAGACACACGTTTCTTCATTAGGCGAGAAAAAGGCTGACATCTTCTAGAGAGGTTGGATATGAATCTTCTAATATAGGCTAGACGACCTTGAAATCCCCTGAGTTCTCTCAGATTGCGGGGAGGTTGCATCTCTAGGATAGCCTTTACTTTATCAGGATCGACTTGAATGCCTTTGGTAGTAATGATAAATCCCAGGAATTTGTCGCTGGATACACCGAGAAAGGACTTTGTAGGGTTCATTTTGAGTTGATATTGGCGCATCAATTCGAACACCGTCTTCTAGTCTTGGATATGAGTACCCTTGAGGCAACTTTTGACAGCGATGTCGTCTATGTAACACTCTACGGTTTTACGTAGATGCTCATGGAATATGTTACTCATGGCTCGCTGATATGTAGCCCCAGCATTCTTTAATCCAAAGGGCATGACTGTGTAGCAATATACCCCCAGTGGTGTGCGGAAGGCAGTATGATTCTCGTCTTCAGGATGCATTTTGATCTGGTTGTATCCTGAGAATCCGTCCATGAAAGACATGCGTTCAAAACTACAGATATTGTCGATCATGACATCTGTGATGGGAAGAGGGAACTCATCCTTGGGGCAGGCCGCATTGAGATCTCTGAAGTCGATACAAATGCAAACTTTCCCACTTTTCTTCATGACCGGGACAATGTTGGTGACCCAATCAGGATGTTGTTCTTTCCTGATGAACCCGCAGGCTATCAACTTCTTGATTTCAGCTTCGATGGCATACATCATATCCGGACGAAACCGGCATTGGTGCTGCTTTACAGGTTTTGAATTGGGCAGTATGTTGAGCTTATGAGTAGCCACTTTTGGATCAAGACCTGGCATATCCTCATAATTTCATACAAAGATGTTGATATATTCTTTTATCAGCTGGGTCATTTCTTCTCTTTCTTCTTCGAAAAGATTGTTACTGATGAATATCGGCTTTGGTGAAAGTTCATCCCCAACATCGATTTGGATAACTTTATCTTCAGTGGGCGGTTCTCTTTGCTCGAACCAGAGTTCCCATTGTGTATCCATTTGCTGAGCCCAATAGTCATTCTCAAACAGTTCAGATTCTTGTTCGTCTGCTTCGATATAATCTGTCAATACCGTATTTACTGATAATGCTCGTTCGAGATCATCGTCTGAGACGGGGGACGACGAGCCATCTTGAGAATAGGAAAATATATCCTTATCTGACTCAGAAGTTGTGAGGGAGGTGGTATACCCTAACCCAAAACGAGTTCGTTGACAGTAGGGATCACCATGCAACGGCATTCGCCTTCCTTTCCCGTAGTTGAGGCCTGGGTATAATTTTAGGTTATAACCCATGCTTTGCATGATTTTCAACGCTTGTGGGCTATATCTGTGGAACTGTATTTTACCAGCATCGTCATCGAAAGAATCTTTTTGTACAATCGGTTGGCTCCACATGCGACCGAAGACTATTGGATGATGATTGCTGCGAGTAGGCGGGATAATAAAGATAGAATCTTTATGTGGCCTATATGTCATGATGACATTAGATGTTGGCATGACTTCCCACACATACGGATGATACGAGTCTATAGCTTTCAAGAATTTATGTACTATAGGCTCTATATTGTTATGGAGGGATGATTCCTGATTAGGAAATTGAGAGTCAATATACTAGAAAAGAGGACCTTTATTATCATCAGAAACCATGTTCCTGGCTGTATTTACATCAGTCAGCTGTTTGTTATGCCGAAGGTTGATGACCAAGGGTGGAGGCTTCTGATTCAGAGTGATCACTAGGGGATCCTTTTTTCCTTGTGATTTGGTTCTGTCTAAGTGGATAGTCATGGATTTTATGACTTGAGGATGGGTAGTCCGTCCTTTCATCTGGATTGACAGAGGTTGCTCAACAGAAGGCTCTCCTGGTTCCTGGTGGGATTCCTCTTTTATCTTGCCTGACACCTCCTTCATGTAGTCTTGGGTGTACAACATGGCATCGGAGTAGTATGACTCAACTCCTTTGAACAGGTTGAGATCAGCAAACTCCATTTTTACTGTTCATTAGTATCTACATATTTGAAGCATTGATGTAGGGTTGAAGGAACAATATTGTGATCATGGATCCATGGTCTGCCCAACAGAATATTATAGGACACCTCTGAATCAATGACATAGCATGTAGCCACTGATCTAAGGTCCCCGATCTGGATCCTCAGACGAATTTTCCCCAATGGCTTACTTTTTATGGCATTGAAGCCCACGATTGTAGTGGTGGTATAAGCCAGTTCGCTGGTAGGAATCCTCAGTGGTCTGAGAAGACTATGAGGAATGATGCTGATCGATGATCCCGGATCTATGTGAATTTGATCTACCTCCATGGAACCGACGTACCGGTATAATAGAGGGGTCTGTCATGCCGGTTATATTTCAACAGCATGTCATCTTGAGTGAAAGTGATGTTAGGGACCACTTCCATCACACTATGGCATTGAGGACATGCCACGGGCTCTTTATCGGGAGACTTGAGCTGAGTCAAGCATGCATCTGCCTGCATTAACGCCTCACTCAAGACCTGACGAGTATCTTTTGATAGCCAGAGTAGCTCAAAGATGGACAGTCTGGCTAGAGTATTAGCCAATTGGGCCAGGATGTCAAAGTTATATAGCTTCTCCAAACCTTTGTTTTGAATATTCTTCAAAGGTTTATCAAAGCGCACTTCTTTTTGCTTGCCCTTGTCCGCCGAAGTTGGTCTAGAAGGACCTGCCTCTGGTATGACAGGTTCAGGTTCTGAAGGCTTGGCAACTGAAGTGTCTGCAGTTGCTTCTTCTTGATTTCCTCCATAGTCCTTGAGGTAGGCTTTCCCTGATCGAGTTCCAGTAGCCAAAGTCTCTTCATCTGATGTCGGAGATATAGCAACCATATGGCATGGTTTGTACCTTGAGTTCTTTCAGGACTTAGCCTTAGCAGCTTGAGTCTCCTCTTCGATCTCTGACACCAGATCAGGATAAACCCACATAATCTCACCATACTGGGTAGTTAGGGGTACCAGGCCATGATTTTGATCCCTAGTCGGAGGGAGATTAACAATGTTTTTCATTGTCCGAGAAATAGGTACAACCCCATCCGGAACTTCTTGAGGAGGCAGATTACCGAATTGGAGAGAGATCATGTTCGCAGTGACCGTCTTCTCACTATTGTGCAGAGTGATGGCCTTGGCACCGATCAACTCCTGGATTTTCCTTTTTAGTATATAACACGCCTTGGTAAGGTGATGTATATACCTATGGAAAATGCAGTACTTAGGGTTGTTGGTACTGCCGACTTCATTAGGCCTTTTCACCTCGGGGAGGGTGAGCTTGCCACTTTTGACTAGACAGTCGAAGATGCTCGGAATGTCATCATCATCAAAAGAATATTCTTCTATGGGTCTAGAAGTCCCAGGTTTCGTCTGTGTAGTTGCCGGTGTAGGTTGCCTGGACGTATTAATCGCCAGAGCTTCCTTTCCTTTAGAACCACAAGGATGGTCGCTATTGGAGGATGACCTCTTTCCTTTATCAGAGGTGGAGATCATAATTCCATTGTCACGCGCCTTTCGACTGTTGTCTTCGGTGGCTACCGCTGAGATGATAAATGAGGGCCAATCATGGAACTGATATGGTCCTGTGAACGCCGAGATTAGTGGAAGAAGGTTCTTCCTGCAAATGTCCACCAAGGCGGAATCTGCAACTCCGGGAGGCATTTACAAAGTGGCCTAACGAAAACGTTCGATGAAAGTACGAACGCTCTCTTTCTCCTTCTGCTTTACTTCGATGAGCAAGGACATAGACATGTCCATCCCTCCTTCGTAGAATCGTACGAAGAACAGAGTCTTAAAATCTTTAAAAGAAGTAATACAGTTGTCCGCAAGACTACGGTACCACTGATAAGCCACTCCAGACAGACAGCCTTTGAACACTCTAGTGAGAATGGCGTCGTTCCATTGCAACAACACTGTCATCATACTGAAGTAGTTCATGTACTGGCTCGGTGACGTCTTTCCCTCAAATAAAGCCATAGCTTGTGGTTTGTATTTAGGAGGGAAAGGGATCTCATCCCAAATAGCTGGGTAAGGCTGGTGGATTCCCAATTTCTTGAGCTAATCTTTATGCTTCAAGGCATCAAATTGGGCTTTCAATTCTCGCATTGCCTGCATCGGATCTTCTGCTGGTAATGGGACCGCAGAGTGGTGAGAGATCGGTTGTATCATAATTTCGACAGGGGGCAATACATTCTCCGAGTTAGGAAGTAGAGGAGCTGCTGACTCTTGATTTAGAACAGGCTCCTGGTTTGTGTTGGATGGTGGTAGGTCCGCCCCTACACGTATTTGAGTCGGAGGAACCGATGCTGGAGCTATAGCAGCTGTATGTTGAGTCACCAATATTTGGTGCATACTCTGCATCATGGTATGCATCTCTTTGAGTGATGCCTCCAAAATAGCAACGCGTTATTCCGTACTTCCTGATGGGGAAGCCTCTTTATGTTCTTCTCCAATGGCATAGACTCTCATTTCTCTGGATACCATTGAAGGATTAGTATAGATCTCCGTAGAGATTGAGTCTATACTTTCAGCATCCGATTCGAAAAACTGGCGACCCCTAGTGTCAGAATCAGAAGAATAGGAAGCCGGTTGTCGTGACCTCGAACGGGTGTTTTGAAACACCCCAGCTTCAATGTTCTCAAGGAGCCTGTTGAATCTCCTTTGGCTTGGAGTTCTAGAGGGATGACGTCTTGAATTTGACCTTCCTCTAGGAACATGTGAAGCCATATTCACTGATACAAATGTAGGCTCTTCTTCCTGTAAAGACAAAGAGTAGTTCAACCGATCGAAAACTGACCGTTTTGCCTTGGAACAACAATAATTAACTACAACTTTATGACTATTACAACAGTGCTCCCTAGGGGGTGTAATAGACATATCAGAAGATCCCTTGTCTTTGCGTTTCTGGATCAAGAAATCGCGTAAATCAGGGGGATTAACAGAAGAAGAAGAAGAAGAAGAAGAAGAAGGCTTATTCTGTCTTTTTATATTAGTCGAAACGCGGATATTGGGAACTCCAACCCTCTCTCTGTCGTAGGAATACAGCAGTTCAGCCATGTGAGTAGCACATGATCTATGAGGAGCGTATCTATCCACAAACTGGGTCTTCTTTATGCCGAGAGACTTGTCCTGGCGTAATCTGGAACTCTGCCCAGGTTGGCATAAAACTGAGGAAGTCCTCAAACGGCCATCAGCGTTCCGCGTAATCTGAAGAGCGGGCAGATTCTTCTCTTGATGGCATAAAAGCCGAGAGGTCGGGAAATCCGCCACTTGTTTTCCCTTGCGGAGATTACAGGGACCCTCTGCCCTCTTATAGGTGGGAGAGGTATTTTTACGCGTGGGGCACTTTTGAAATTTCTGACTCGGCACTGAGGCTTTGCCAGTAATTATGTCAGCCACGTCAGCGACGGGTGACGAAGTTTTACGCACAGGGTGCGTTTGAAATTTTTGACTTGGCGCTGAGGCCTTGCCAGAATTTATGTCAGCCATGTCAGCGACGGAAGATGAGTTTTTATGCACAGAGCGTGTAGTATACTTCTGGATTGGCGTTAAGGCATTGCCAGAAACTTTGTCTGCCATGTCACAGACGGGAGACGGGTTTTTATGCACAGAGCGTGTAGGTTGGGATGCCACAACCTTGTTGATCGAAGAGAGAGAGCCTGCAGGAAGAGTAGAGGATGTTCGGGGAATCCATACTTTACGCATCTTCCTGCTATCCTGAACATATGGAAAATGAGAGCTACCCCCTGCGCAAAGCATGTCTTCATAAGAAGATTGGTCGAATTGGACGACCAGAGTCTTCTTCGTTCATCCGAAGGATACAGCATCGTGTTGAGTAATGGCTTTCTCATCGAAAGAGAAAGTAGTCCCCAGCAGAGTCGCCATCTTGTGTTTGATAATAAACAAAAGAAATAAAACTAGGTTTGTACGAAACCCTTTCTTTGGTTTACAAACAAGAAGTACAATTAATCCTATACAAGGATGTTAAGTACAAAAATTTAATCTGGGTAAATATTGCTATAGGAGTCTGATCTGCGGTCGATCACTTTGTCCCTTGGACCACACGATGACGAAGAAGTGTTTTAGAAGAAGGAAAAGCTTTAAAAATCGCAAGAGGGATTGGATGATCAATGCCAAAGTCGTCAATCACTCCCCTCTGTCTATGCTCTAGGATCTTCTCTCTCAACAATAAAATCTGATCCGATGCTCTCTGATCCGATCCTTGACACTTTGACCTTTTGACCCTTGACTTCCGTGGCCGGAGGTCTCAATTTATAGGGTTTAGTGACAGTAATCGTCCAGTCGGCGTAGAAGCCGAACAGTGGAGAGTGTGGCACTTTTTACGCGGCGATTATAATAACTTCTACCCACATATAAATGATCTTCTGAATCCGCGTGTGATGCGTATCCCATTATGAGGTAACGCACTGCTGCGAAGATCATGGCATGAGAGCCACTTAGGTAACTGTCCCTCGCGTAGAAAAGGTTGGCGTAGAAGCCAATGACTGTCACCATGGTGTAGAAGCCAAATAGTTATCTTGTTGGCGTAGAAGCCAAGTAGGCGTAGAAGCCGAATAGTTGTCAAATTGGCGTAGAAGCCTGATGCTGCATAGATAGGTAGCTAGCGTAAGGACAGCCAATTATCCTTGCTTGACTGAGGTCGTGAGCGTATTTTGGACCATATAGCCTTATCACGCACCAATGCAAATATAGCCTGAGTTGGCGTATTCCGAGGAGATAGCATACGGCATACTCCTATAGTTGAAAATAACCATATCGGTGTATTTCAAGGAGATAGCGTACAGCGTACTCCTATAACTAAAAATAGCCTGATGGCGTAATATACAGAGGTGGTGATGTGGACGTATTAGCCATAATTATGGCTCACCCAGTCGTTAAAAGTAGAACCAAATCTCATGCATTAAATGCAGAGATCTGCCCCCATTATGCACATTAACTGCAGAGACGTGCCTCGAGTTCTGTACGAAGAGCAGTTTTTGAAGTGGCGGTTCATTTTGTCTCCTGCTGAGCGTAAAAGATCATGTCTGCCTATGTAAAACTAGGCAGCGTATTTCCTTGAATGCGTAAAAGTAAATTGTATCAAGGAAATATTACTAAACGACGGTCTGGGTCTCTGTGCAGAATCATTGTTACAGCCGTCCTCTCGATCGTCGTGCGGTACTTTCTGTCAGGAGTCAGGTTTACTGCATGATCTGACAGGTTCATTCGAGGAATATGAAGAGTTCCTCGTACAACTTTCTGCTGCATTAAAAGCAGATAGGTTTTACGTCGAAGTGGCGATATAACAACCTTTTTACGCTGAAGTAGTCTGGAAATACTGTATTACGCGGGTTGTTCTGGAGCTATATTATACGCTGAATAGCGTTGAAGCTCTGTTGTTTCGCCAATGGCTCTGAAGTCATGTCTTATGCCACCCAGTGCTGGAGCTCTGTTTACGTGGCTTCCTGCATGTTTGAGGGTTTTATGCGTATAATTCCTTTACATATTTTTCATGCTTCTACAGTATACATCTCACCCCTATTCATTACACCTGACTGAACCCAACACTCATGCATCTCCTATCTGTGCACTAGATGCACCAACCCGAACTTCCCATCTCTATGCTCACTTATACACAGACCCAACTGTCCACTGTTATTGTGATTGGCATGTTGCCATTGTCACTGAGTTAAACATATTACCAAGTGCTATGATCCTCACTCGAAGCCAGCATGCTTACCTTGCTACAATCGCAGTTGGCATTGATCCCCAACTTTATAGCCACCCGACCCTATCTCATCCATAGGTTCCCTTGCCACACTTTTACACACTTGCTGATACTGTTGCTGTACTACTTGCTGATATTGCTGCTGCACTACTTGCTTATACATATTCTAATTTGGTATAGTCCTTAGGCCCCCTACTACCACTCAGTCCCCAACCTGATACCAATATACACTTTAAATCACTTACTATACCATATAGGATACATCACTGTGCTCACTGTCATATATCCTCGAGCATCGATGCTCTGATATACACAAGCACATGTAGTGCACAAACTGCATCAGAACACCCCCTTTCCAGGTATCCCCTACTGCCAAGTGTGCACGAGCACAGTGACACATATTGCACTAAAGTGCAATATCCCAGCTATAGACTCCTTACTGACACAGTGATGCACACCAACAACATCCCCACATGAATGTACTATAGTGGTTATACCCATATATCTATATAATAACACACCTAACACATTAAATCAAACACCAAACATGCAATATATAATTTACTTATGATACTTTCTCAATAGAACACCAAAACTCAAAATTCACTATAATAAATACTAATACATATCAATTACACTAGTATATAACTAGAGTAACTTGCTACAGTGAGTATTGAAGAGTAATTGTGCAAAAAACCCAAAAATGGGTCTCGTGTCACACTGTATCATAAAATACCATGATACAGCCTAGATGTATCCATTTTAGGACATGTACCTAGTCCCACAACCCTGATCTAAGTCTAATTAAATCTATTTGGTCTCATGACACATACTTGATGTGTCAATCTCTTTATTCCCCCAACATACACATGAATCTCCACATATAACTCATAATACCTAACCAATTAGCCTAGAACTTTTTCCTATAGGTAGCCCTATGCCATAGGGTCATTCCTAATTGTCAAATGCATGATTAAGAAGCTATAATGCATGCCAATTTACCAAACTATCCCTAGTTGGAAAAGTGAGGGTGACAGAGACTCCTATGACCATAACACCCCACAAGTTTGAAGAACAGACCTGCATGGGCCACCACTAAAACCTTGTCACGCCCAGTACCAAAATACGGAGACGGACATGGCCAGCTACCCCGTACAAGGTACTATATATCATACTATAATTACTGCTAAAAATAGACAAGGGGTTGCATGCTACAATTAGGTCTCATATGGTCGAGAACTTCTATGTCTCAATCATTCAAACAAGAAATCGTAAACGTAGAGCATATATGATAAAGCAATAGGCGTCCTAAACGCTTTCTCAAAATTATTCTAGAGACCAACTGTACAAAATAAGAAGCTAGCAGAGTATCAAAAGTACATGACAGTGATCAGCTACAGTCTGATTTAATACAATCATGTAAGGAGACTAATATCCAAACGTGCTGGCTAACAGGTGCCGGTGGCTAAACGCCCAAAGAAGTAAATGTACAACGACGAGCAAGAAAGAAAAAAAACCCATTCGTTATCCTCTACGAATATATTCCTGGTACGCGTCATAAGTTAGGGGATAATATGCTGAATCCTCGGGTGCTAGCTTGAAACCTGGCCATGCAAAACCAGTGGGGTTAGACCCCAAATAGCAAGTACCACAAAGGAAGCAGAAAATAGAGAAACAAAATCTAAGAAATAATTATAACAATAATACATAGGTTCAGTGTAGTAACTTAGGCCCATGGCGTATCCTAACGCAAAGGCCCAACCCTACAACCAAACAAGGATAAGGGTTGAACCATCATACTATGGTAGTCGATTTCTCTAGACTACTAACCGAATAATACAATTACAATCAAGTCTATTTTCTTATATCTGCCAATCACGTGTACAGCTTGTTATTTTGTGGTCTGAGGTTATCTTAAAAATAATGCAAAATAGGTATTCTCAGATCACACCAGTATCGAACATAAGCTAACCGAGCCAATAAGGAATATACAGGCACTTGCATGATGCACCAGTCTCTCATAGGGCCACTGCGCTAAAAATACGGTATTAGCGGTTCTAATGCTCTTATAGTAAAACAGTGGCTCGATAAATTTATAATAGGTCAGATACTGCACTCCACTAGGGCAGATAATATACAGTATCTATAGTGGCCAGCCCACATCGCACTTAGAATGAATCTTTATAGGAAGGTTCGTTGGCATGATCCAGGGATACCGTTCCCTTCAAATGTAACTACCACTTTTAGTTACCTAATTAGTCCTATATTGTTTTCGAAATCTCAAGGCGTGGTCACATGAGAATTTCCCTTAAGATGTCGTACAAAGTACGGGCACGCTAGATAAGAATCCATGGAAGTTCAATCTGGATTCATCCGAGCGTGTATGCAACATTCAATCAACATCTTAGCCATGCTTTGGTACTTAACTTGCTTATTATGCCCGTGCTGGGGAAAGTAGTAAGTATATATAATATCACGCATTCAGAATATTTGGAGGCATTCTCGATGCACAACCCAAATATAAATTACTTAACATATGACACAGTATGTTGCACCTCGGCGCACATCCGATCACTTACACTTTCAGGCAATAATTTGTATCAGCACAGATACAATATTCGAGTCCAAATACCAATTATATATTGGGTCACATAAATCAATATCACATTGTAACATGAAGCTTATGTCATGTACATAGCCGGTTAGTCACTATCCACTTAGTCCGGATCGTACTGAAATCTCAGTTCAACTCATGCCATGTTCATAGCCAATCTAGCTCATGGTCATGTCTAGCATGAGGTCTGGTTACTAAATCTATTATTTCTTAGAATTATAACACTAGCATTAACTCAATTATAAATCATAAAAGAATAAGAAAATATTCAATCAAACAATCAGGGTTGCATGGGTCTCTAGGCCGCATATGAAGTCCTGGTCGCATATTTTTGGGCCGTATATGAATTCTAGGCCGCATGGACCACTTGGCCACATATGAAGTCAGGGTCGTATGGACTACTTGGTCGCATATGAAGTCATGGTCGCATGCTCAGGGTTAAAGTCTACTCCTTGGGACAAGTGTTGAAGTGACGGCCAATAAATGAAGTGTTAGTGATGTGACATAGAGTGAATGATGTGACAGAGGTGACAATGCTATAAAGTGTGTCAGAGGAAAAGGACAAAGTTATAGAAATAAGTGCCAACGGTTCAGAGTCATGCATCCAAGAAAGGTGGCTGCATGCTCTGTTTCAGCATATGAAGTCATGTTGCTTGGATTGCCTCTTGGACTTTAGCAAATTTTTCATTCGTTCAGCGAGTTAAAACACAAGAATCTTAAGGACACTTATGTAAACTAAGCAGTCACGCATCCAACAAGATGGACGCAGGTTGGTTAGTATATACAGCATAGAGTTTAGGTCGCATAGCACTCAGGCTGCATAAACTCTCTACCGCATATGATGCTGGCCGCATAAGCACTTCATCTTCTCCAACAGTAAATTCGGCCATGGCGGAAGCTCCAAAAAGCAAAAATTTTGTTTCGACCATAAAATCCTCATTTTAAGTCCAATTTAAGTGAACCAAAAGCCAAAACGCTTGAAATTGAAAGCTCTATCATGTAGCAAAAACTAGTTTTCAAAAATATATGTTAAATAGATCAAAACCAAGAAAAACTCATGAAGCCCATAAAAATTCTAAGTTAGAAATATAGATATGCACTAATTCATCCACCAAATTCGAAAACCCTAAGTTCTAAAAGTGTCTAAAATTATGCAAAGAATATAATAATCAATTAATATGGAGGGTTTCTCTCTTTCTCATGCAATGTGTACTTGCCTATGGAAAAAGAAGAGAAAATATAAGAGAGAGAATGAAAATAAAGTAATGAAGAGAGAGAATGAGAGGTTGGCTTATATATGGTACAGTTGAGGGTTGAACTAAAGGTTCTCATGACTTGGACCAACCCACAAAATGAACCATGAACCAGGTTAAACCAAAGAATGGGTCTAGTCTCCATGCATATGCAACCATGCTAAAATAAAATACGTTCTAAATATGTATATTGGGAATGGGGAATGATAACCTCATATCCAAGATACCTGGTAACTTGTTACCAACACATTGATACTCTAGGAACACACCTTCCTATGAATATCAATTACATACTTACTTACCCCTAGATACTTACCTATACTCAATTTCCCTAAACTTGCCTCACACTTGGACAACATACCCACACTCCTTATATACCTTAGCACTACCATCCTTGCACATCTCCAACAACTCCACTTTATGACTTCCACATAACCAAGTATCTCATCCATCCAATACACAATTTCTCGTGTATCATAAGATACATACACACTCACTGCATAACTTGAACATCCTGAATTACTCCACTAGACACTTGTATCAACCCATAATACACATCATGCTATAACACACTCACACACTCTCAAGGTATCAATCACACATATACAAATATCTAACAATACCAACACAACATTCTATCTAGACTCTAGTACACCCACACCCACTGATACACTTGGTATCCAACACCCCTCAACTGAATGATACATACACACACACACACACACACACACACACACGCACATACTCTTAACATAACACCAACTCACCATAATTCTCTTGCTTTGAACTGAACCACTCTCACAGTTGCAGACTATAATCCCTTTCCCCTTACTTGACTGTCACTGCTCACACTGGTGCACCCCCAACACACAAATACTCCTTCACTCCTTGCAATCCTCTACATGAACTCATGCTCACCCAGGCCTAGAGTGCTAAGTCTAATGCACTGCAGTGCTAATCTGTAGCTAACCTAATTTTCTATATTCATAAATCACCCTGCCCTAGTTGCTCTACCCACACACCTCATTGTCAAGCTCAGCCAAGTCCTTAACATAGACCCTCCACAAGTAACCTTACCTCAAATGAAAATCAAGCTTCCCTTATACTTGCAGTCCTTCCTACTTGTGCACTGTATATGCACTTTTATGCACTGTTCTGTTATAGGTTTAAACCAAACTGCCTGGAATACTGCCGAGCCCCTCCATCAAGACTGTTGCATACCTACAACAGTAACTTACACCAAAGCCTCAGCCTGCATCACAAACTCTGCTGCCATTGCAATTGCAAACAAGTACAAAGAGCTTCCTCCTCATACTACTATGCATGCCCCTCAAAGCCTGCATCTCATACCAAATGTTATAGCCATTACAACTGCCAACCAACAGGCCACACTCTTCCTTGTCTCTGGCATACATCATAACTCCTCTCTACTTCCTCTCACACACGCACAAACCCACATCCAGTAATCACATATACTATCAACTTCCCCCCTCTAAGCTCTCTTTCTCTCTCTCTCTCTCTCTCACTCTCTCTCTCTCTCTCTCTCTCTCTCTCTCTCTCTCTCACATACACATACACACACACACACACACACACACACACATACTATAACAAACATCTCCCACACTATCAAACTCTCATATATCAATAAGAGTATACTCACCAATTGAAACACCACTCACACTATGCATATATACAACCATATGCATACCAATCACCCCTCCTATATAGATACACACTATTACACCAACTAATTACTCTTCCAAAACTAAACACACTAACACACACAACCAATACTACCCACAAACAAACACTTGGTGTGCACCTACTCGAGATACATAAGTGTCAGGTACCAAAACGAGAATACTGGAGAGCGAGAGATTGACCCAGCCAACCACACCTTGCGGAATACCGAAGCAACCCACAATATGTTAAGGTTGTCTAGGGATAAGGGAGTACATACTATAATCAAGTCTCCTAAGGTTAATAACTTCTATTGTCTCAATCATTCAAACAAGTATCAATAACATAGAATATTTCAGAGTAAGTAGTAAGGTGTCCCAAATGCCGTATCAGAATATTCTAGAGAACTAGCAATACAGAATGATATGCCATATACATAATCAAAAGTATACATGACAGTGAGTCAGCTACAGTCTGAATATAATACAATCATGTAGGGAACTAGTGTCCAAATTCCCTACTAACGAGTGCAGGTTGGCTAAATGCCCAAAAGAATATATTTTATAAAAGACGAGCAGTGAAACAAGAAATCCACTCGTGACCCTCAGCAACTATCCTTCGGGTGTGTGCCATCAGTGAGGGAGAAGTAAGCTTGATCCTCACCTGCTGGCTCTAAACCTGGACATGCAAAACCAGTGGGGTCAGACCCCAAATAGCAAGTACCACAAGGAAGCATGAAATAAAGAAATAAAACTAGTTCTTAAGTATGAAATACGTGAGCCAACAATCAATAGCATATGTCCCATCCACGATATGATACGATACCCCTTCACCAAACAAGGACAAGAAGTGTCCTATCACATCAAGATAGAATATGTCCCTTGATTAAGGTCAAGTTAAAATAATTCTGTATCGTAGTTTCAGTCCACAGCATATCGTAACATAACAGCACAACCAACAACCAAACAAGGATATGAGTTAAACTATCATGCCACAACCGCTTGTGTCCCTAATTTTACTCAACAGAAGGCACAATATGCAAGTAGAGATATAATATAAGAAATAACATAACTTTGGTCCATGGATTATCGTAACATAACGATGCAACCCAATAACCGAACAAGGACATTGGTTGAATCATCGTACCATGATAGCCCACTTTCCTGGCTAGACACATAATATAAGAAAATTAAACGGCCAATCATGTATTACGGCTTGAAATATGATCTTTGGGTTATCCCAGTAATGCAATATATGAGTATCCTCAGATCGTGCCATAATCGAGTAGGGCTGGCTGAACCAATGATATACGAGCAAGTATATATGTAAAATGATGCACCAGTCCCTTGTAAGGGAACTGAGCTAATTATTAATCAGTAACAGTTTCATGCTTTCTACAGAAAAGATAATAGCTCGATCTTATAATTAAATTAGATATTGCACTCCACTACTACGAATGATATATAGTATCCATGGTGGCCAGCCTTTACTTTTAGCTAATTTAGGTTGGATCGACATGCACGATCTCGAGATACAGTTCCCTTCCAATGCTCTACAAATTTAGTTGCCTAGTTAACCCTAGGTTGATTAGAATCACATGCCATGGTCACATGAACATTCCTTCTTAGATATCATACTTTAAGTATGAGCACTCTTGATATGAATCTATATTTTTACTTGAAAGTTAAATATGGATTCAACCAAGTTAATGCAATAATCAGTATTATCTAGCCACGGCTAAAGTCACTATCCAACTACCAGATCCATGCATAAAAATAATTATATATGTCACGTAGCAAGAGTGTGTAGCACGATATCTCACCATATTTATATCTATCAAGTAGCACTTTCGGTGTGATCAAGTGTATCAGTACGGATATAATAGTCAGGGCAGGAACAAGTTTTAGAATCAAGATTATGGACAAGTTGTCACGTAGCAAGTTATTCAGGACATGACAGTCAATCACTGGTCACATTAATTGCCACTTTATTATATCGATAGATGAGGATAAGAGTAGTGCGAGAACCCCTTGAGATTAAATTCATAATCCTTAAACCAAACAAGGACCGGGATTGCAGACCCTTTCCCGAGTTGAACTACACCCCTTATTTTATCCAACGTATAATAAAGTGGTCAAGGGAAAAGATTTTAATTAGCAAGTTAGTACATATAAAGCCACATCTACAGGGCTCATATCAGGTGCTTAGTGTTACTACCATATTTTCTAGGAAAGGGTATTTTGATAATTTCATAATTAATTAAATATTATGCGTATTGTATAAATATTTATTGTATTATTTAATTATTATTAGATGTTAGATTAGTGATTTGGACTTGTGTTAGTGGACCTAACTAGTTTAGTTTAGACTCATGGACCAACATGTATTAATTGTTAGAATTGAGCCCAATTAGAAGCCCATTGATTAGGAGGATGATTAGTTTAATTACATGAAGCGTATCACTCTCAGTATTTTATACATCTAGGTGCCAACAAGATGTATCGGGATATGCGAAAGAGTGTGTGGTGGTATGGCATGAAGAGGGAAGTGGCACAGTTTGTATCCAGATGCTTAGTGTGCCAGCAGGTGAAAGCCGAGAGGCAGAGGCTAAGAGGTTTACTTCAGCCATTACCTATTTTAGAGTAAAAGTATGAGCACATTACTATGGATTTCGTGTTCGAAATTCCATGATCTCCAGGAGGAAAAGACGCAATTTGGGTCATCGTTGACAGGTTGACCAAGTCGGCCCACTTTTTATCTTTCAAGGTAGGTTTGTCTACGGAGAAGCTGACAGAGATGTATGTGAGGCTGATCGTCAGGATACATGGAGTTTTTGTCAGCATAGTCTCGGATCAGGATAGTCATTTCACTTCTTATTTTTGGAAGAGTTTGCAGGCGAGTTTGGGCACTCAGCTCAGGTTCAGTACTGCATATCATTCCCAGATAGATGGGCAGTCAAAGAGGACTATTCAGACTCCCGAGGATATATTGTGCACTTGTGTACTAGATTTTGGGGGTTTTTGGAAGGACCATCTCCAATTGGTAGAGTTTGCTTACAACAACAGCTATCAGACTAGTATAGAGATGTCACCATTTGAGGCTTTGTATGGTCAAAGATGTCGTACTTCCTTGTCATAGGACGATATTAGAGAGAGAGTTTTGCTAGGGCCAGAGATGGTTGTGGATACAGCGAAGAATATTCAGTTGATCAGAGACAGACTTCGAGTGGCGCAAGACAGACAACGGCATTAGGCCGATAGCCACCGGAGACCTTTGGAGTTTGAGGTATAGTTTAGATTTTGTTTTGTGCTTGTTATTGGTTGTGTGTTATAGATTAAGTTCTTAAGGTGGTGTTTTGCTCTAGGTGGGTGGTTTGGTGTTTCTGAGGATTTCTTCGACAAGAGGCACGATTCACTTTGGTGGAGGCGGAAAGCTTAGTCCGTGATTCATCGGACCTTTCACTATTCTAGAGAGGGTCAGTGCAGTTGCTTATAGACTAGACTTGCCACCTGTATTAGAGGAAGTGCACAACATATTTTATGTGTCACAGTTGAGATGGTACATGGCGGATCCTAGTCATGTGTTGGATCACTCAGAGATAGAGGTGGGCCCAACTCTTAGCTATCCAGAGCAACCAGTTGATATTCTGGATCTGAGAAAGAAGTTACTGAGGAACCAGACTATTCCTTTGGTATGCGTCACATGGAGGCATCACTCTCCGGGGAGTCTACCTAGGAGAGAGAAGATAAAATACGAGAGCGTTACCCATATTTGTTTGTACCTTGAGGTATGTTCCTTCCTAGTTCAGTTCTGTTATTTTTGTTCTGTTATTTCTGTTTTGTTCAGTTATTTTCTGGGGGTAGTTTTCGTCTTTGAATTTTGAGGACAAATTTATTTTAAGCAGGGTAGACTTGTCACTACCATATTTTCTAAGAAAGAATATTTTGGTAATTTTATAATTAATTAAATAATATGCGTATTGTATAATTATTTGTTGTATTATTTAATTATTGTTAGATGTTAGATTAGTGATTTGGACTTGTGTTAGTGGACCTAACTAGTTTAGTTTAGACTCATGGACCAACATGTACTAATTGTTAGAATTGAGCCTAATTAGAAGCTCATTGATTAGGAGGATGATTAGTTTAATTAAACTATTGGACTAGAACCTTCCCTCCTTAATTATTTCTTTATGAGAGGCCCCAAGGAGTATAATGGACATTACATAGTAGCTTGAGGAAGGGACAAGGGGGCCGGCCTACTTAAAGAGGGAGAAAATATTTATTTCTTCTCTTTTTATTTTAAATCTATATCTAGAATTTTTCTTAACCAAATTTCTTCATTTCTACATTATTTTCCTACCAAATTTTATCCTAATTTCTTTCTAAATCACCATTATAGACTAGTAGAGCAAGGATATGGAAGAAGGAAGCAAGGATCTACAAAGAGGAGCAAGGATCTACAAGTTGGAGGCCAATTTTATCATATTTGGATGTTGCATTGAGAATCCATCTCCCAATAGGTATAATTTAATTTTTTTCTTCAATTAGGTTCTAAATGTGAGAATCAACCATGAGGAATCAATCCATATGCATGGGCTACCTATAGGATTTGGAATTGAGTTCATAGGGGGGCTATTAAGAAAGTTATGGTACTTTTTTGTGTCAATTTTGGGGGAATTCCGAGATTGACACATGTTGTATTTGGCATATGTTTATGTGTATATGGCTAGTATCATATCCACAATTGGGTACCTGTAGGTCGTATCCAAATAATTTGGTGATACGTGTTGTTTTAGGGATTTTTCCTCCGACACGGGACCTTGTACATGTCATTTTTTGACACAGACACGTAGAGATGTGTTTGACTCTTTGTATAGTTCATAAATAATATATCAGACTTGCTCATGTCCTTTGGGGTATGTTTGGTTGTGTGGTGGACTCGTGTCGCAAGCGTATCATAGATCTAGTGTGATACGGGTACGACACACTCCACGTATTTGTTGTATTTTAATTTTAGATCAATTTTTCTTTGTTCTTAGTTATTGGTAATATATGTATTTCTATGTATATGCATAGGTATATGTAATTATATGATACCATATTATTACATATGTATATAGCTATATGATGGTGTGTTTATATGCATATTAACATTATGTGTATCTATAGTATATGGTAGGCATAATTATATATAAACTAGTTATATGTTATTATGTATATATGTATGGATTTATGTATGAAGTTGTGGATACACTAGTGTATCTAGTATCCAATTAGAAATGTGCTTATCTATGTATGTAGATATCCATTTATATATATATCTATATGTTAGTTATGATATTGTAGTCTATGTATGTTATATATAAATGTATATATATGTAGGTGATGTTATCTATTTGTATATGTGAGTGTTGGTAGATATATATTATCTATTTGTACATGTGAGTGTTGGTATATATATATATATATATATATATATATATATATATATATATATATATATATATATATATATATATATATATATATATATATAGATGTATATGCATAGGGGTTGTGTTTGTGTGTGCATTGTGTGCTCGTGTGGGTGCCAGACAAAAGAAAGAGCAGCAGCAGCAGTGAAAGAAAAGAGCAGCAGCAGCAGCAGCAGCCGCAAAGAGAAGAGCAGTAGCAGCTGCAGAGGGAAAGAGCAGCAACAGTAGCAAAGGAAGAACGGCAGCAGCAGCAGTAAAATAGAAAGAGCAGCAGTAGCCGCAAAAGAGAGGAGCAGCAGCAGCAGAAAAAGAAGAGCAGCAACAGCAGTGAAAGAGAGAGCAGCAACAACAACTTCATCGAGGTTTGACTCAGGTAAGGTTAGCTATTTAGGTGGTTGATTAATAGATAAGTTAGTTTCTTTAGTAGTTAGTTTGATAGTTGTCACTACCACATTCCGGAAACAGGGGTATTTTCAATTTTTTTTGCAATATTTAATATTATTGTAGTTATAATTAATTAATTGCATGAATAGTATATAATTAAATTTAATAACTGTGTGATGTGTACTTTAATATATTATATTATAGACAGTGTTCATTTGTGTTGTGATGGTAGACTTGACCTAGAAGCCAGTAGATGAGCACCTGTCGGAATTATGGAATTTTGAGGTAAATTGTTTTATTTAGAATTTAATTCTTGAAGATTGAAATTAATTACTGTATTTTATTTAATATTTTTGCGCATTGCCTTTGCTTCGATATTTGGAGCGCTACCCTAGCTTTTGCCTCCCAACAAATTTCACAATCTTGCCCTAGACATGCCCGCCTTCCATTCTGCTATTTTTGTAACTCATAATTATGTCCTCTGTATATTAATTCTGGCCGCACAAAAATCGTCGCGGACGTTATTTAATAAATTCCTATTTTTGTATCGTTGTGCGTTCCAATTAAAATTGGAGGCAATCTTGACCTATTTTTCGTGCGGCCCAAATTAGGATAATATTCTGTTCTGAGTCTTCTACATTATTGGTATTGATGACCTGCATGGGCCACCACTAAAAATGTGTCACGACCCGCACCCGGTTTAGGGGCACGAGTGCGTGGGTACGTCCAGCCTACGCCGCAGCATCGGCGGTAGAACGCTGTCAAGATCTTGATACTATCTAGCTAATGTCACACAAACATCCAATCTCCATAAGGAGGCACGGATGACACAAATAAATGAGCACATACTCAATCACAGGATTTACAGCACGATAAGATTCGAACAAAAATTAAAATTAAACACAACACAAGTCAACGAGTAATATTCTAACTCAACAATATCCAAGTCTCATCAAAATGCCGGAGACAAATCCGGTACCAAATAGTTTATTAAAAGAACTAACAAGAAATAATAATTTTCGGCTAGACCTCCCGGAATCACAACTACTACCAAGTCTGCAGCTACTCACCATATGGTCCATAGAGTGTCGGACAGCGGTCCTCTAAGGCATAGTCTGGAAAAATGTTTTCAGTCAGGAAGGAGCAAAGCAACACTCTCAAATAACAGTTCCATTAATTGATAATGTCTATAATACAATAAAACATGTCATGCTAGCTACTGAGAAGACAGTGAATTAAATGCAATGGCAATTTAAGAGAGACAGGCAATGTAAAGAGACAGGCAATAGGCAATATGATACAGTCAGTGTATGTAGGAAAATAAAAGAACAAGGAACAGTATCATATACGGGTGATGTAGGATATGATCTAAAATAGAGAACTGTAACTATTCTAAGTGTTTGAAATTGTAGTTTTGAAATATGATCGGCTTGGGACTTGTACGATTGCTACACGGCCTGGCTAATCATGCGTGAGGCGAATGATTAACACCAATAATATAAACGGTATTTGATCACATTTCTCACTAGCAATTTCCCCGCCCCCAACTAGTACTGTGGATCCAACCATGACACGTCACGATACACGAGCAAGTCAAGTCTATCATGTACGATGTCTAATATACATGTCGTGTACAATGTCAATACGATAATCAAGGTAACATCTCATGACTGCAGATCCAAGCTATACTAGTCCGTGTAGCACAGTGTCAAAGATTCAGATGTAACATTTCATGATTGTTGAATTTATAGAAATTATCAAAGAATTGGAAATTATCAGAGAATGTACTTGCCTTGGGTCCTTAGCTGGTATTTATTGGTGTCCTGTTCCAGAGTATCCCCTGGGATCAACAGTCCTATAAATATATCACAATTATAACACTTGTATCAGATGCTACGCTAACACACAGTCTATAAACACTGGCCTCAGGGCCATGCCAGGCAGGGCACTAGTCAACTAGGGTCATCTAGTATATTCACTAATTTAACGTAGTATTATTAATAATCAAATATAATACATATATATAGGGTTATACCAAATTCTATACAAAATATGTATAAGTGTATACTCATAATAGAATATGTATTATATATACATAGGTAAAAATATTCATAACACATATACATTTATATGTACAACTACCAAAGTTTTATATATATATATACAAAAGAATATATATATATACTAAATTACATTTGTATATACTACATATTTATACATACCACGATCATACATATATATGTATTTACATATACCAAGATACACTTTTATACTAATACCAATATATATATATATACATTTTTATACCAAAATAATACATATTTAATACACATAGCAGAACACGTATTTATATATACCAAAATATGTTTTACAAGCACATACATATATATCATTACAGTTTTATACACATACCATATCTATTTACATACCAAAAATATGTTTATACATGTACTAAAAATACATATTTGTATCTATACCATTATATACATTAACACATATATATATTTATATACAGATAAATTAATATATATATACATTTAATACGTATATATATATAAAATAGAGAAATACGCAAGATATATATATATACATATATATATACAATAAAATATGTTAGAGACATACATTAACATATATTTATTTATTTTATACTATATGAAAATAACCAATTTCATGCATATACATATATTAAACATTAAATAAATACTGTACATATACATGTATTAGACATTAATTAAATTATACTCTACACATATACCTACACATTGATTAAATATATATACAATCATATATACATACATTAGATATATATATATACATACATATATATATACATATATATATATATATATATATATATATATATATAAAGAAGGAGGGAGAAGAAGAAGGAGGACTTACTGGCTGGGGGGCTGGCCGGAGTACGGCCGGACAGATGGTGGTGGTGGTGGTGGTGTATATGAAGATGGTGGTGGCGATGATGTCCGGCGGAGCAGTCGCAGCGGGAGAGCGCCGGTCGGATGGACTGAAGGGAGATCGGGGAGGAGCAGCCGCCGAAATCGGGTGCAGGCGCCGGACGCGTCGGGCAGCGGCTAGCCAGACGGGCCGGGGAGGAGATGTGGGGCGCCGGCGCAGTGCTGCGTGTCAGCCGCCGATGAACAGTAGGGGGGGAACACTGTGCATTTCCCCCTACTGTTCATCGGCGGCTGACCCGCAGCACTGCGCCGGCGCCCCACATCTCCTCCCCGGCCCGTCTGGCTAGCCGCTGCCCGACGCGTCCGGCGGCCTGCACCCGATTCCGGTGGCTGCTCCTCCCCGATCTCCCTTCAGTCCATCCGACCGGCGCTCTCCCGCTGCGACTGCTCCGCCGGACATCATCGCCACCACCATCTTCACATACACCACCACCACCACCACCATCTGTCCGGCCGTACTCCGGCCAGCCCCCCAGCCAGTAAGTCCTCCTTCTTCTTCTCCCTCCTTCTTTATATATATATATATATATATATATATATATATATATATATATATATATATATATATATATATATATGTATATATATATATGTATGTATATATATATCTAATGTATGTATATATGATTGTATATATATTTAATCAATGTGTAGGTATATGTGTAGAGTATAATTTAATTAATGTCTAATACATGTATATGTACAGTATTTATTTAATGTTTAATATATGTATATGCATGAAATTGGTTATTTTCATATAGTATAAAATAAATAAATATATGTTAATGTATGTCTCTAACATATTTTATTGTATATATATATGTATATATATATATCTTGCGTATTTCTCTATTTTATATATATATACGTATTAAATGTATATATATATTAATTTATCTGTATATAAATATATATATATGTGTTAATGTATGTAATGGTATAGATACAAATATGTATTTTTAGTACATGTATAAATATATTTTTGGTATGTAAATAGATATGGTATGTGTATAAAACTGTAATGATATATATGTATGTGCTTGTAAAACATATTTTGGTATATATAAATACGTGTTCTGCTATGTGTATTAAATATGTATTATTTTGGTATAAAAATGTATATATATATATATATATATATATTGGTATTAGTATAAAAGTGTATCTTGGTATATGTAAATACATATATATGTATGATCGTGGTATGTATAAATATGTAGTATATATAAATGTAATTTAGTATATATATATATATTCTTTTGTATATATATATATAAAACTTTGGTAGTTGTACATATAAATGTATATGTGTTATGAATATTTTTACCTATGTATATATAATACATATTCTATTATGAGTATACACTTATACATATTTTGTATAGAATTTGGTATAACCCTATATATATGTATTATATTTGATTATTAATAATACTACGTTAAATTAGTGAATATACTAGATGACCCTAGTTGACTAGTGCCCTGCCTGGCATGGCCCTGAGGCCAGTGTTTATAGACTGTGTGTTAGCGTAGCATCTGATACAAGTGTTATAATTGTGATATGTTTATAGGACTGTTGATCCCAGGGGATACTCTGGAACAGGACACCAATAAATACCAGCTAAGGACCCAAGGCAAGTACATTCTCTGATAATTTCCAATTCTTTGATAATTTCTATAAATTCAACAATCATGAAATGTTACATCTGAATCTTTGACACTGTGCTACACGGACTAGTATAGCTTGGATCTGCAGTCATGAGATGTTACCTTGATTATCGTATTGATATTGTACACGACATGTATATTAGACATCGTACATGATAGACTTGACTTGCTCGTGTATCGTGACGTGTCATGGTTGGATCCACAGTACTAGTTGGGGGCGGGGAAATTGCTAGTGAGAAATATGATCAAATACCTATCGTACAAGTTTATATTATTGGTGTTAATCATTCGCCTCACGCATGATTAGCCAGGCCGTGTAGCAATCGTACAAGTCCCAAGCCGATCACATTTCAAAACTACAATTTCAAACACTTAGAATAGTTACAGTTCTCTATTTTAGATCATATACTACATCACCCGTATATGATACTGTTCCTTGTTCTTTTATTTTCCTACATACACTGACTGTATCATATTGCCTATTCCCTGTCTCTTTACATTGCCTGTCTCTCTTAAATTGCCATTGCATTTAATTCACTGTCTTCTCAGTAGCTAGCATGACATATTTTATTGTATTATAGACATTATCAATTAATGGATCTGTTATTTGAGAGTGTTACTTTGCTCCTTCCTGACTGGAAATATTTTTCCAGACTATGCCTTAGAGGACTGCTGTCCGACACTCTATGGACCATATGGTGAGTAGCTGCAGACTTGGTAGTAGTTATGATTCCGGGAGGTCTAGCCGGAAATTATTATTTCTTGTTAGTTCTTTTAGTAAACTATTTGGTACCGGATTTATCTCCGGCATTTTGATGAGACTTGGATATTGTTGAGTTAGAATATTACTCGTTGACTTGTGTTGTGTTTAATTTTAATTTCTGTTCGAATCTTATCGTGCTGTAAATCCTGTGATTGAGTATGTGCTCGTTTATTTGTGTCATCCGTGCCTCCTTATGGAGATTGGATGTTTGTGTGACATTAGCTAGATAGTATCAAGACCTTGACAGCGTTCTACCGCCGATGCTGCGGCGTAGGCTGGACGTACCCACGCACTCGTGCCCCTAAACCGGGTACGGGTCGTGACAATAGTTAATTAGTTGTTAGTAGTTAGATATGTATACATATAGTTTAGCTAGATTAGTTAAGTTACTTAGTTTAGTTAAATAACTATATGTATATAGTTGTGATTGATTAGTGAGATTGATCTACACATATATATTTATGTATCTTAGTTGTCTATATATGTAAGTATGTGTACACATATATGTATGTATTAGTGGTTAGAGATTAGTATAGTAGGTGATATTATATTAGATAAATACATATTAGCTTATGGTTTGAGTTGGGTAGCTAATATATGCTAAAGTGACATTACCTTAAGATACCAAGGTCAAGGTATTTGAGGATACTCAAGGAATTGGATTTGGGTATCAAGATGGGGGTTTAGTAGTGCGATATCGAGTTGGTTCAAAACCAAGGTATCCATTTAGTATTTGTAATTAGGATTAGAATTAGTATATTTAATATTGTTTGGATATGCATGTAATATTCTATATCTCTTATTTGCGTATCCTGAGATACAGTATCTTAGAAATAACTAGTGTGACCTAGTTTCATAGTTTATGAACCCAACATCATGGAGATAAACTCATGCAACCTAGAAATAGGTAGTTTGACCAAGTTTGACCAGTTTGACTTAGAGTTGACCTAGTTTGACTAGTTTGACTTAGAAATGGCTCTTTGACCTAGAAGTTGACTATTTCAACTTATTTTCTTTTTGAAATCTTGTATTGATATTATATTCCATATCTAGGTCTTTGAGGCACCGTATCAGACATCTGTGAGACTATTCACCGGACTTCAGGCGAGTATATTCTCTGATAGTTTCTCATTTATGATATCATTTATGTTCATTATATCTAGTGTAGATATCTATGGTTTCTTGACACGATAGTTACACGGATTGGTATATCCGAATCTCGTCATGAGATGTTATTCCTTGGTATATATGGTGTATCTTGTGTAAATCTTGTTTTATTGTTCTTCTTGTACATATACAGACACTAATTCTTGAAAAGAGTTGCTATCTTCTTGGAGAATCCCGTGCCATAGCGTACCATGGTTGGATCCACTATACCAATCGGGGTTGGAGAGTATGTAGTGTAGATTTGTGATTATACCCTCATATATCATGTCTTGTTCTTAAATAGTGTAAATCATACACCGCACGTATGATTAGCCAAGCTATATATCTTGTATCAAGTTCCCAATCCGATCACATGTTAAAGCTGGTACTCACTCACTTAGTCATTAGTATTCTTGTTCATTGTCATATTGTTCATTCTTGTATTTATTTTTAGTATTTTCTTTATTGTATATCTCTTATATCTATTATTGTATCTTGTATATTCATATCTATTTACTGTTACATAGTTTTTATCATTGATTAGAACTGATGTTACAGATGTACTCTGCTCATTTCCTGACTGGATATATTTTTCCAGATGATACTGAGGAGTGGTACCCTACACATTATGGGCCTCAGAATGTTGTGGGCTTAGAGTCAGAGACCCTGGCTCAGGAGGGACCCATCCCGACTGAGACAGATGACCTGGGACTTGTAGCTTCTTAGTATTCTTTTAAACTTAATTTATCTCCAGCTTATTATTTGGTATTTTCTTCAGACTCATTGATGTTATTATTTTGAATCATGAATTATATTATGATTATTCTATTCTTTATCATATTTGTGCTATTCTCCATCTTAGATCTGTGATTGAGTATATTGATATTTTTGGTGGCCCATTATATCGCTAGATAAATTACCCAAACAGCATTCTACCGTCGATTCTGCGGCGTAGGTTGGGCGTTGTTCCCGACTTGCATCAGTACATCGGGTGCGGGTTGTGTCACATTTTTAGTGGTGTCCCATGCAGGTCTTTGAGGTCACAACTAGTGTGATTCGTAGTGGTGCTCTGAATTGAGTGCTATTACGAGCCTGTTTCAGGATATAGGCTATAGGCTGAGAATACTCAATCACGTCTAGGAAAAATTATTTTGATTCATTCAACTATTCTTCCTTGAATTTAATATTTGATCTTAACTGTCCTTCCTTTTAATGTCTTACATCATGTGCCATATTGATTCTTTCTTTCGCTTTATCTCAGGATGCCGCCTAAGACTAGATCGCAGTAGGGAAGAGCAGCTTCTGAGAGATCTGCGATGTCCCGAGGGCCTGCACCAGTCACTTCTCCGGTGATTGGAGTGTCAGCTGCTTTTGGAAGTCGACAACCTACTCAGAGGACTGTGCCAACTGTATCTGAGGGACCTCCACCTTCCGTGCCAGCAGATACTACACAGATGTTCTTACTATTTTGCGAGATATTGGAGGCGTAGAGGGCTCAGTCTGAGGCACATCAGAGGCAGACCGATGTCTTACGGTAGGGCATCAAGAGTGCTCATCATCTTGCTCATACCGTAGTAGAGAGGAGTTTTGGTCCAATAGCAGGTTGCTCCTCAGGTTGCTTAGCTTCGGCCAAGCAACATTCAAGACTTCAAGAAGCTAGAGCCTAGGGTCTTCAAGGGGATGGAGGGCATCGACTATGATGATGATTGGCTCGAGGACATTGAGCATCTTATGAGGGTGTCTCATCTTTCTGAGGATCTGAAGGTTGAGGCGGTAGGACTTCAACTGTTCAACGTCGCCCACACTTGGTTCAGGAATGAGCCAATTCTTGTTAACGCAGGACAGTCTTGGAAGGTATTCAAGGACCTCTTCAAGAAGAAGTTTTTCGCTCGGGCAAACCGGCTAGACTTGGGAAGGCAGTTTGAGAGCCTCATTCAGGGGAGCATGTCTGTGGAGGAATATGCTGCGAAGTTTGGTAGGTTGAGCCAATTTGTAGAGTATTTGGTGAGAGAGCCGGAGGTTCGAGCTATTCATTTTTATGAGGGTCTAAACTGGGAAGTAAAGATCCTCACTTCATCTTTTTATAAGACATACTCTGAGATACTTACGGAGGAATGCAAGGTTGATTGAGAGTTGGGTTTGAAGCCCAAGAGAGATCGTGATTCTTTTCTGGGGGCCAACAGCAGTACAATATCTGCCAAGCATCCTCATTTCCAGTCCAGGCCTTTCCAACAGCCGCAGCAGCACTAGACTCCAGTGAGGGCACTGTTTCACCAGGCACCACAGTAGCAGAGACAGTTACAGCAAGCTTCCTATCACTTCTGCAAGAAGCCCGGCCATATCTGGGAAGTTTGCAGGAAGAGGTTGGAAGTTAGTTTATATTATGGTATTGAAGGGCATCAGCTGAGGGAGTATCCTTCCAATCCTCCTTGTGCAGTTCTGGAAGCAGCTTCAGCTCCGAGGACACAGGCAAGATCACTTACAGTACAGCTGAAGGGACCGCTTTCGACCCAGCAATAGCATTATGTCCAGCATCAGCATCAACATCAGCATCAGGGAGGTGCACGTCAGGGACAAGCGTTCGCTATGACCGTCGAGGAGGATGAGCCCACCAGAGATGTTATTTCAGGTTTTGTTCTTCTTGATTCTATTCCAGCTTTAGCTTTGTTTGAAAGTGGTGCTTCCCATAGTTTTGTATCTGTTTTTTTGCTTTAAAGCATGGTTTGGTAGCTGAGTCTTTGCTTAGGACTTGCAAGATCATGACCGGGGGAGGCATTATCCTGGTTAATAATATTTGCAAGGATCGGAGAGTTACTCTGGGAGGCCGAGAGTTGAGTGTGTGTCTACTTGTAATGCCACTTTCGAGCTATAATATTGTAATCGGGATGGATTGGTTGAGTAGGCACCGTGCTAGTATAGATTGTAGAGGAGGTAAAGATTTATTTGGTCCGCCAGGAGAATCAGAGTTTGAGTTTGCTAAAGGAGCTGCAGAGCAGGGAGAAGGCATTATCTGCGGAGCTATGGTGGAAGACAAGGAGTTGCCGCATCCGTTGATAGCAGAGTTTTTGGATGTGTTTCCTGAGGAATTACCAGAATTACCGCCAGATCGAGATGTTGAATTCTCTATAGACTTGTTGCCAAGTGCGAAACCAATTTTACAGCATGTCTATTGATTAAACAATAGTGAGTTGGTCGAGCTAAAGAAGCAGGTGGATGAATTACAGGTAAGGGGTTTATCAGATCGAGTTCTTCACCGTGGGGAGCCCTGGTATTGTTTGTACCGAAGAAGGATGGATCAGTACGCATGTGCATTGATTACAAAGCATTAAATATTCTCACTATCAAGAATAAGTATCCTTTGCCACGTATTGATGATCTGTTCGATTAATTGAGTGGTGCCAAGGTATTTTCTAAGATAGATTTGACATCAGGCTACCACCAGGTGAAAGTGAAGCCGGAAGATATACCGAAGACTATTTTTAGAACTCGGTATGGTCAGTATGAGTTTATGGTGATGTCATTTGGGTTGACTAATGCCCCAGCGATATTTGTGAACTTGATAAACAAGGTGTTCCATCAGTACCTTGACAAGTTAGTGGTGGTGTTCATCGATGACATACTCATATATTCGAATCAGTACCTTAACAAGTCCGGGGGAGGCATTATCCTGGAATACCCCTAGTTCGGTAGTAGAGATCAGGAGTTTCTTGGGATTGGCAGGCTACTACAGGAAGTTTGTGCCAGATTTTTCGAGGATTGTCGAGCCGATAACTAGACTCACCAGGAAAGATGTAGAGTTTGTTTGGATGGAGGTTTGTCATATTGCTTTTGAGGAATTAAAGAAGAGGTTGACGTCTGCTCCTATTTTGACGTTGCCATCAGGGTCTGGAGGTTTTATTATTTATAGTGATGCATCGGAGAAAGGTTTGGGTTGTGTTCTTTAGCGGAATAGGAAAGTGCTTGCCTATGCATCCAGGCAATTGTGTCCTCATGAGAAGAACTATTCTACCCATGATTTGGAGTTGGCAGCAGTCATTTTTGCCCTAAAGTTGTGGAAATACTATTTGTACGGAGAGAGTATGAAGATCTTCACAGACCATAAGAGCTTGAAGTACGTTTTTACGTAGAAGGAGTTGAACATGAGACAGCGTCGGTGGTTGGAACTGATGAAAGATTTTGACATATCTTTGTAGTATCATCCTGGAAAAGCTAATGTAGTTGTCGATGCCTTGAGCAAGTATCCGGTAGCTATATTCTTGACGCAGGATCGATATTTATTGGAGGACTTGGAGAGCTTGGGCATTAAGGTGATAGTTCCTGGTATTGGTATGCAGATGTGGGGATTACAGATACACTCAGATTTGATGGACAGGATCAAGGCAGCTCAGTATGAGGATGTATCTCTGAGGAGCATCTGTCACCCCCACATTTCAGATTAGGGGAATTTTTGCCTTTTCATAAATAATGTGTAAATGATTGTATAATATTTAATTATATTTAATTTGATTGTTGTACTTTACCGTTGCTTCGTTAATTAAAGCGCTACCCTTGCCTTTGCCTTCCAACAAATTTCATAACTTTGTCCTAGACGTGCCTGCCTTCTTTTCTGACTCTTGTGTAACTTATAAGTATGTTCTCTTGTGTTTTATTTTAGCTGCACAATTTTTGTCACGGATTATTATTGAATTCTAATAAATTTAATTTTGTATCGTTGTACATTCCAATCAAAATTGGAGACACAATCTCGACCCATTTAGTGCAACCCAAATTAGGGTAATATTTTGTTCTGAGTCTTCTTCATTCATGACACTTGTGTCCTACTTAATTTCAGCCCCTTGTACTTCTAATTAATTTTAGAACACCAATTGTATTTATTTTTAATTAATTAAACCCTAAACCCAAACTTGTGCAATTTTCTAATTGTTGGGCACTTTTGTGCAAAAGTGCATTAAGGTGTCTACCCCGTTGGACACGACACATATAGAAACCTATTTCTCCTTCATGTGTATTCTTCCATGATTTTTAGGAGTATGTAATTCAACACCAACCTCATTGAACCATGGCCCTCCAAACCTTGAACCAATACATCATAGCCATTCATTTTAATTTATTTGAATCATAGCCCTTGAAATACCCACATAAGAAGACCCTTTTTTCCAAGGGTTTGACCAAAGTCAAACTTGTATAGGTCAAACCAAACCCCCCTTCCTATATAAACTCTTTTCTTTACTTTCCCTTTTTTGCTTTCTATACCTAAACCAAATAGCCAGCCGACATCATCCCCCCTCTCTTACTATTCACCGTCTCCCCCATCCTCTACCTCGCCGGATTGAACCCCCCCCTCGCCACCGTCTTCCTCCATACGACAACATCCCCGAGACCAGCACCCTCTTCGCCGAAGAAGCCTCGTCAACCGCAGCCATCCCCAAAGTCGTTGACCCACCAGAGCTCGCCATCTACGCCGCTTCCACCAGAGTCCCCGACCGCCTCTCCATCTCGACCACACCCTCTCCCCGACCAAAAAGCTGGGACGACACCGCCTAAAGCCGCTATCCTCTTCCTCGTCGACCCCGCTGACCCAACCTGACCGGAGTCGCTGCCAACTCGACCATCACAGCAGCCCCCGCCTCTTCTTCCTCTCCTCCCCGGCCATCCTCCTCACCGACCGCCATCCCTACTCAGCATCGCCTCACCCACCGCTGTACCACGCCAGAGCCGATCTGAGCCCGCTGATCTCCCTGACCACCTTCTTTCCTACCTCCCCTCGACTGAACCACCACGCACCACCAGCACCTTCGTCATCGTCATCACCGCTCTCGTACACGCATATAGGTTCGAGTTTTTCCCCTTGCGTATACGTATGTGTATACGTATTTTGTGTGTGTATGTGTATAATGGGTATATATATACTACTTATTAATATATATTTAGTATGTACGTATTTGGTATATATATATATAGTACGTGAATTTAATTAGTGTATATAATATATATATATATATATATTGCATATGTAATTAATTGGTATATATATTAGTATTAATATATATGCTAGTTAATAATATGTATATTTATATATGTACTAGGCTACCCTAGTGTAATTACAGATACACCGTATTTATATTGACCTGTGACCATGTAACATGTTAGAAGACTGTCATATGTACACCGACGTACTGGCAAGACCCGTATCATTGACTGTCTTTCTTGCACAGCAATTACAGATGCGACACCCACGCAATTAGATGCGTACTTGACCCTAGTTGACCAGTGTCATACCTAGCGTAGCCCTGAGTTCAGTATATTTATAATTATGTGTTAGAGTAGTGTCTGATGCAATATTATATTATTTAATGATGTCTATAGGACTGTTGGATTATTCAGACAAGACCTCGTATATCGAACATTGTTATTGCCAGCAACAGGGCCCCAAGCGAGTACATTCTCTGATAGTTTCTTATTTATGATATCCTCTATGTTCATTGTATCTAGTATAAATATCCATATTTCTCGACACAATGGTTACACGGATTGGTATATCAGGATCTCGTCATGAGATATTATTCCTTGTTCATGGTGTATCTTGTAGAAGTCTTGTTTCATTGTTTATCTTGTACATGTACAGACACAGATTCTTGGAAAGAGTCGCTATCTTCTTGTAGAATTCTGTGCCATAGCATACCATGGTTGGTTCTACTATACCAGTCGGGGTAGGGAGTATTTTAGTGTAGATATGTGATCATACCCTTCATATACAAGTCTCGTTCACATGTTAGAGTTGATCATACACCGTACTTATGACTAACCAGGCCATTCTAGCTCGTACAAGTTCTCAAGCCGATTACATGTTAAAACTAGTACTCACACACTTAGTCATAGTATTCTTGTTCTTTTATATATTGTTCCTTCCTGCATTTATTTACAGTATTTCTAGTATTTTTTTTATTGTATATCTCTCATACATGTATATGTATCTTGTATATTTCCATCTATTTACTGCTATATAGTTTATATCATTGATGTAGAACTGCTGTTAGAGATGTACTTCGGTTCCATCCTGACTGAAAATATTTTTTCAGACTGCTACTTAGAGGACTGGTGTCCGACACAATATGGACCAGGTATAGATGCAGACTACACACCAGAGATCTAGAGAAGACACTACCTGCAGATGTTTAGACAGTATTTATTTTATGCGTTGAGACTTATGTGAGGTTTATTTCAGTTTATGTTTAGACTTATTCTTAGTTCTGTTGAGACTTGTGGAGATTTTATGTTGGACAGCTAGATTATGATTTCTCTTTATTTTGAGACATGGTGTTTGACTATGTCATTCTTCTTATCTTTTATCGTGCCTTTATACTCTTATAGTGGTTGTGATTGAGTTGACATTATGAGATATTGTGAGATGTATATTGTCCTCGTTATGGAGATTGATATCATTGACAGGTTGTGAGTTATATTAGTTTTATTGTGACCTAGACAGTGTTCTACCGCCGATGTTGTGGCATAAGTTGGACGTACCCACGCACTCGTACCCCTATTCCGGGTGCGGATCATGACACATTTTTAGTGGCGGCCCATGCAGGTCAGACTTCGTAAGTTGTGCGATATCGTGGTAGTGCGACTTCTTAGTTATACTACTGCGTGCCTGCGATAGGATCTAGGATATAGCATACTAGGATGAGAGCAGATACTCAATCATAACTAGAAATATTTTCAATCTAACTGTCTTGTTATCCTTATTCCTTCTGAATATTGCTTCCTTCAGAATTTTACCGTCCTCTCTTGATGATATCGCATCTATTGCCTTAATTTATTCTTTTCGGTCTGTTTTCAAGATGCCACCGAAGACAAGATCTATGAGAGTGGGAGCATCAACTTCAGAGGGGTCTGCCACCTCTCCACCTAACGGACAGACATCTGGAGTACCTCCTCTCCCACATGTTCCGAGTGTTGCCCTAGCTATGACAGAGAACCTTACACCTTCACCGACTCTGCTTCCCGCAGGTATGCCCATTGACGGGGCACAGATGTTTACCTTGATCCAGGTCATGGTAGATGCCCAGAGAGTGACAGCAGAAGCTCAACGAGTTCAAGTCGAGGCTCAGAGAGTGCAGGCAAAGGCACACCAAGTGCAGACTGAACTGATGAGAGAGAGCATGGAGAACACTCACCAGATGGCACTACAAGCAGTTGAGAGAGTTGCCCAGCAGTATCCTGGCCAGCAGCAGCCGAGGACATTTTAGTATAACCACCAGCAGTACCAGGCACCAGTTCGTATTCAGCAGGATCAGCAGCAGCCTCTGAGAGAGACACAGCAGACTTATCAGCAGCAAGAACTGTAGAGCGAGGCTAGGACTTTGTTTGTACTATGGCACTGCAGAACATCGAGTGAGGGATTGTATTCTAGCCCCTCATCTTTTCGGCCAGCGAGCAGCTCCAAACTGTAGAGATCTCGTTAGGCCACCTGTGGAACCGCAGATTGCTCAGCACCGCGAAGGAAGCCACCCCAACAGGGTGGAGCATTTGCGATCACGGTCGAGGAGACCGATACTGCAGGTGATGTGTTAGCAGGTTCTGTTCTTTCCTTCCTTCTGTTCCTTTTTTTGTCTTTTGATTGATTGATTTCTTAGTTCTGTAGCTGGTATTAGTGATTTTTTGCTAGAATATAGTTAGTGTACACCCTGGCAGAGACTACAATACCATGACAAAACAAACCATAAATTATACATATATTTTTAGATTGTATGTTGTATGACTGTAGATAGGACTTTCCTAGACTCTGATCGCTGGGGGTTTGACCATAGTGAAGATTAATGAAGAGGTTATGACTTGACAGAGAAAGACAAGGTGTCTTAAATTTTACAATGATATTCTAACTGATTGCTTCCTTTAGCATTTTACTGTCCTTCCTTGATAATATCGTATCTATCACCTTAATTAATTCTTTTGATCTGTATTCAGGATGCCGCCGAATACTAGATCTATGAGAGTGGGAGCATCAATTTTAGAGAGGTCTGCCACCTCTCAACCTGATGAACAGACACCTAGAGTTCCTCCTATATCTCATGTTCATGTGGGAGTATCTGCAGCTAACGGGATTCCTCTTCCACCTGTTCAGAGGACTGCCCCAGCTATGACGGACAACCTTCCACCACCACCGACACCGATTCCCGGAGGAGTGCCCACTGACGGGGCACAGATGTTTGCACTGATGCAGAGCATGCTAGAGGCCCAGAGAGTAACAGCAGAAGCTCAGCGTGTTCAAGCTGAGGCTCAGAGGGTGCAAGCAGAAGCACACCAGGTGTAGACAGAACTATAAGAGAGAGCATAGAGAATGCTCATCAGGTGGCTCTCCAGGCTGTGGAGAGAGTAGCACGACAACCGCAACATCATGGCCAACAACAACAGAGGCCAGGTACAATAGTGGGCTTTAAGAGGATGATGCCTCGAGAGTTCAAAGGCACAGAAGGAATAATCTATGCTGAAGATTGGTTAGAGGACATAGAGAGAAACTTGCACTTAACACAGATTCTAAAGATTCTTCAGACCGAGGCCGCTGGCAGTCAGATGTTTGATATCGCGTTGACGTGGTATCGTACAGAGCCGAGACTCATTGTTGAAGGACTTACTTGGGAGGACTTTAAGGAGCTCTTCAAGGAGAAATTATTTCCTGACGTGGCTTTAGGAGCATTGGAAAGTCAGTTCCATGACTTAGTCTAAGGAGGCATATCAGTCGAGTGCAGGTTCAGGCGTGCCCCGACGGTCGTATAGGCGGGTCTGTGGACGGTCGAGTGTAGCGGTCAGTCGTCGAACTACGGGCTTCTCCGGTGAGGACGAGGCGGGTGGACTGGGATAAAGTTCAGGCTACTTGCTTCAGTCGGCTGGGGTTGTCGTCGGCAGGGAGATGGCGAGTACTGCTGCTGCGGTCGGCTCTGGTCGAGGGGGTTGGTCGATGACATTCAGTGGGTGTAGGTCGGGGTTGTGTGAAGTCGGGGAACAGTGGGAGGCGTTGGTTTCCGGTGCAGTTGGGAAGAGGAGATCTGGTCGGGGTTCAGCGGGTTGGAACGACGAGGGGGGTTCCGGCGTCGTGCTGGCAAGGATGGGCGAGGTCCTTCGGCTGTGCAGGCGACTACGGAGGAAGGCGGCATTCGGGGGGTTCGGTCCAGCGTGGTTGAGGTCGACGCCGTGATGGGTGAATAGGGAGTATGATGGTCGGCTGCTATATGGTTTTAGGTTTAGAAGAAAAGGAAAGTAAGGAAAAAGGAGTGTATATATATATATATGGGGGTTTGGTTTGACCTAGAAAGGTTTGACTTTGCTCAAATCCTTGGAGAAAGGGTCTTCCTATGGATATTTTCAATGGTTAAGATTCAAATAAATTGAAATGAATGGCCATGATGTAATAGTTCAAGGTTTTGAGGCCATGGTTCAAAGCGGTCAATGTCGCAATTTGCACACTCCGAAAAATTATGGAAAAATACACATGAAAGAGAAAAAGGGTTTATTTACGTGTCGTGTCCAACGGGGTAGATACCTCAATGCACTTTTGCACAAAAGTGCCCAATAATTGGAAATTTTCCCAAAGTGAGATTTATGAATTTAATTAATTAAAATAAATATAAATGGTGTTCTAAAATTAATTAGAAGTACAATGGGCTAAAATTAAGTGGGACACAAGTTTCTTGAATGAAGTAGACTCAGAATAGAATATTACCCTAATTTGGGTTGCTCAAAATGGGTCGAGATTGTGTCTCCAATTTCGATTGAAACACCCAAGGGTACAAGGTTTGATTTGTATAGAATTAAATATAGTCGTTTATGACAAATATTGTATGCCTAAATGAAGCACAACCAAATATAGTTATGAGTCACACAAGGATCAAAATAACAGTCTGGCATGTCTAGGACAAGGGTATGAAATCGGTTGGAAGACAATGGCAAGTGTAGTGCTCTAACTATCGAAGCAACGGTAAAATACAGTAATCAAATAAAATCACAATAACTTAAATATACTTAATTATCATGCAATCATTTACACATTAATTATGAAAAGACGAAAATACCCTTAATCTGAAAAGTGGGGGTGACAAGTCTACCCTCCTTAAAAGAATTTCGTCCTCAAAATTAAAATAAACTAGCACAAGAACAACAATCAAACAAGAATTATACCTCAAGTCTCAAAGAGATACGGATACTGCTCGCGTATTTCATCCTCTCTCTCCCAGGTTTACTCTCCTGGAGAGTAATTTCTCCATGCAACATGAACCAAAGAAATAGTCTGGTTCCGCAATACCTTCTTTCTACGGTCCAAGATCTCAACGGGTTGTTCAGGATAGCTGAGTGTCGGTCCAACCTCGATCTCCGAGTAATCTAGTAAGTGACTAGGATCGGCCACGTACCTTCTCAGCTGCGACACGTGGAACGCGTCATGCACTCCATCTAGAGTAGGCAGCAAGTCAAGTCTATAGGCCACTGCACCAACCCTTACAAGAATAGCGAAGGGCCCGATGTATTATGGACTAAGCTTTTTACCTCTACCAAAACGAATCGTGCCCCGTATGGGATAAATTCATAGGAATACCAAATCGCCAACCTGAAACTCTAGGGGTCTACGGTGGCTATCGGCCCAATGCCGCTATCTGTCCTGCACCACTCGCAGTCTGTCTCCGATAAGTTTTACCTTTTCTGCTGCATCCATGACCATTTCTGGTCCTTACAAAGCTCTTTCTCCAACATCATCCCAAGATAAAGGTATACGACACCTCCATCCATATAAAGCCTCAAATGGTGATATCTCAATGCTGGCCTGGTAGCTGTTATTGTAAGCAAACTCTACCAAACTCTACCAAGTGTTGATGATCCTCCCAAGAACCTCCAAGATCCAAAATGCAAGTGTGTAGCATATCTTCAAGAGTCTTAATAGTCCTTTCAGACTGTCCGTCTGTCTGGGGGCAATATGCGATACTGAACTTGAGCTGAGTGTCCAAGCTAGCCTGCAGACTCCTCCAGAAATAGAAAGTGAAACGGCTATCCCGATCTGAAATAATACTCACAGGAACTCCATGTAATCTGATAATCTGTTGCACATATTTCTCTGCTAACTTCTCTGTCGATGTACCCACCTTGAAAGGTAAGAAGTAGGCTGATTTGGTCAACCTATCCACGATGACCCAAATCGGGTCCTTTTCTCCTGAAGAACGTGGATGTCCTGAAATGAAGTCCATAGTTACGTGCTCCCACTTCTATTTTGGAATGGATAAAGGTTAAAGCAATCCTCCTGGCCTCTGTTGATCTGCTTTTACCTGCTGGCACACTAAACATCGGGATACAAAGCGTGCTACTTCGCGCTTCATACCATACCACCATACATGCTCCCTCAAATCTTGATACATCTTGTTGGCACCGGGATGCATCGAGTACTGAGAGCGATGTGCCTCTTGCAAAACTTCTTCGTGCAGCTCTCCACTTGGTACACACATCCTCGTGCCATGTCGCAAGGATCCATCATCCGCAATAGTGAAGTCGTCTATCAATCATGTCCAAACTTGTGCTCTAATATTCCTTAGAGTCTCATCATCATACTGAGCAGCTATAATTCTATCCATCAGCTCTGATTGTATTTGCAATCCCCATAACTGAATCCCAACACCTGGAACTAGTACTTCAATTCCTAAACTCTCAATATTAGCTAATAAATGTCTATCTGAAGTCAAACACATAGCCATCGGATACCTGCTCAAGGCATCGGCGACTATGTTGGCCTTTCCTGGATGGTACTGTAATGAGATATCGAAGTCTTTTATCAACTCTAACCACCTTCTCTGCCTCATGTTCATCTCCTTCTGTGTAAATACGTACTTCAAGCTCTTGTGGTCCGTGAAAATTTCTACACGCTCTCCGTACAGATAGTGTTTCCATAGTTTTAGGACAAAGATAACTGCTGCTAACTCCAAATCGTGAGTGGGGTAGTTCTTTTCATAAGGGCGTAATTGTCTTGAAGCATAGGCAATTACTTTCCCGTGTTGTTGAAGAACGCATCCCAACCCTTTTCCTGAAGCATCACTGTAGATAGTGAATCCACCTGTCCCTGAAATTTAAGACACCTTGTCTCTCTCTGTCAAGTCATAACCTCTTCATTAATCTTCACTATGGTCAAACCCCCAGTGATCAGAGTCTAGAAAAATCCTATATGCAGTCATACAACATGCAATCTAAAAATATATGTATGGTTTATGGCTTGTCACTCCCACTTTTCAGATTAAGGGTATTTTCGTCCTTTCATAATTAATGTGTAAATAATTGCATGATAATTAAGTATAATTAAATTATTGTGATTTTATTTGATTGCTGTATTTTATCATTGCTTTGATAGTTAGAGCACTACACTTGCCATTGTCTTCCAACAGATTTTACACCCTTGTCCTAGACATGTCAAACTGTTATTTTGATTCTTGTGTGACTCATAACTATGTTTTGTTGTGCTTCATTTTAGGCGTACAACATTCATCGCAAATGACTATATTTAATTCTATATAAATCAAACCTTGTACCCTTGGGTATTCCAATCAAAATTGGAGACACAATCTCGACCCATTTTGAGCAACCCAAATTAGGGTAATACTCTATTCTGAGTCTACTTCATTTATGACAATTGTATCCCAGTTAATTTCAGCCCCTTGTACTTCTAATTAATTTTAGAACACCATTTGTATTTATTTTTAATTAATTAAATTCATAAATCTCACTTTGGGCAATTTTCCAATTATTAGGCACTTTTGTGCAAAAGTGCATTGAGGTATCCACCATGTTGGACACGACACGTAAATAAACCCTTTTTCTCTTTCCTGTGTATTTTTCCATAATTTTTCGGAGTGTGCAAATTGCGACATTGACCGCTTTGAACCATGGCCTCAAAACCTTGACCAATGCATCATGGCTATTCATTTCAATTTATTTGAATCATAACCATTGAAAATATCCATGGGAAGACCCTTTTTCGAAGGAGTTGACCAAAGTCAAACCTTTCTAGGTCAAACCAAACCCCCCCCCTATATATATATATATATATATACTCATTTTTCCTTACTTTCCTTTTCTACTAAACCTAAAACCATATAGCAGCCGACCATCATACTCCCTATTCACCCATCACGCCACCTTCCTCCGCAGTCGCCTGCACAGCACAACGCCGGAACCCCCCTCATTGTTCCAACCCGCTGAACCTCGACCGGATCTCCTCTTCCCAACTGCACCGAAAACCGACCCCTCTCGCTGTTCCCTGACTTCACACAACCCCGACCTACACCCGCTGAACGTCGTCGACCAACCCCCTCGAATAGAGCCGACCGCAGCGGCAGCACTCGCCATCTTCCTGCCGACGACAACCCCGACCGACTGAAGCAAGTCGCCTGAACTTCATCCCTGTCCACCCGCCTCGTCCTCACCGGAGAAGCCCGAAGATCGACGACCGACCGCTGCACTCGACTGGACACAGACCCGCTTGTACGACCGTCGGGGCATGCCTGAACCTGCTGAAGTCAACCGTCGCAGCCGCCGGATTCGATACGAGCAACCCGCTGATCCCTACCGACTTCGCACTACCCCGCGACTGAAACCGACGACAGCAGATCACCTCGACACGCATGACTCGCCCACGTACCCAGGTTCGATTTCCCCCATCTCGCGTACATGTACACGTATGCGCACCCGCGTATTTTACCATTGTATTGCATACGTGTTTAGATATGGTATTTAGTATATGCGGGTATATTAGTATGATTGTATGCACATTTTATATATCTATATGTATATGAACCTAATTAGTATATAAGTATGTTAGAAGTACTAGAATATGTTCAAATGTATTTGGTATGTATATATATAGCATAATTATCCATTAGTATATATATACATATATAGATGTATTGTATATATCTCCCTAATGTATGTACAAGTATTGATTCTATTAAAAGTATATATATATATATATATATATATATATATATATATATATATATATACATATATCTATTATAATTGTAACCAATGGATATTATGTATATATTAGTTCATATTATGTACTATGTACTATATGTACTAGATGACTAGAATGTGACCACGTATACCTCGTAGTTACATTGACCTGTGACCACGTAGCATGATAGCAGACTGCCACATGTACACCGTCGTTCCGGCAAGACCCTACCATTGACTGTCTGTTATGCATAGTAACTACAGAAATGACACACATAGCGTAGTCTCTGAGATCATTGTGTTTGATTGTGTGTTAGTGTAATGTCTGATGCAGTATTGTGTTATATGATATGTCTATAGGACCGTTGGATCCTTCAGACAATACTTTGGAACCCGGACATTGGTATTGCCAGCTAAGGACCACAGGCGAGTATATTCTCTGACAGTTTCTATTATGTTGATTATCTCTATAATTTTAGTTGTATAGCATACATGACTCTGACACTATTGTTTACATGAGTTACCATTATCGAGACTTGTCATGAGGAGTCGTGATTGGAATCCATCGTGCTAGCTGGGGAAAACAGGAAAATATTAGTAGCTTGTGTGATCATATCCAAACTTTACATGCATCATAGCTCACCCATACATCACGTCGGTGCAGCCTGACCATTACATGCCTCATAGCTGTTATATGTGGTTAGCCTGACTATTACTCGCATCATAGCTATCCGGATGGTTAGGCTGACCTTACAAGAATGATAGCTAATCATATGTAATGAGCCTGATCAGTCCCAAGCCGATCACATGATATGCTAATATTTCACACACTTAGTTAGATGATTCTTGACATGTATCTCTAGTATATTGATCTAGCATCTCTACATGTTCTAGTTATTGTCCTTGTACACACTTATATACCAGTTCATTGTTCTTGCGTGTACTTGTATTTCTATTTCATTGCTAGATATACATTGATGTTGATGTTCCAGTATTCCAATTATTCCAGTATTTTATTTATTCCAGTATTCCTTTATTCCAGTATTTCTTATTGCCAGTATTTATATATGTCTTGTATTTCTTTACACTGTGTTATAGTTTTTGTCAATATATGTGGAACTGTTGTTAGTGCTTGTACTTCGTTCCAATCCTAACTGGATATATTTTTCCAGAGGATCTTGAGGATTTCTGTACTACACACTATGGACCGGGGATAGATGCAGACTATACACCAGAGATCTTAGAGGAGACTATTCCTTTAGATAAGACTTTACCTGTAGCTATTTAGATAGTATTTATATTATGCATCTGAGACTTATTGAGGTTTATTTGAGTTATGTTTAGACTTATGTTAAGTTTAATTGGAGACTTGTGGAGACTTGTGTTGGACAGTTAGACTGTGATTTATCTATATTTTGAGACATGGTGTTTAACTATGTCATTCTTCTTATCTCTTATCGTGCCTTATACTTTTATAGTAGTTGTGATTGAGTTTACATTATGAGATATTGCGAGATATATATTGTCCTCCTTATGGAGATTGATATCATTGACAGGTATTTAGTTATACAGTACTTATTGTGACCTAGACAGCGTTCTACCATCGATGCTGCGGCGTAGGCTGGACGTACCCGCACACTCTTGCCCCTATACCGGGTGCGGATTGTGACATATTTTTAGTGGTGGCCCATGCAGGTCTAGTTTCATAAATTGTGCGATATCGTTTTAGTACGACAACTTAGTTGTACTGCTACGAGCCTGCAATAGGATATAGAAAATAGGATTTAGGATGAGAGTATGCTCAATCATACTAGGAAATTCTGATCTTCACAATAATATTCTAATTGATTGCTTCCTTTAGAATTTTACTGTCCTTCCTTGATAATATCGTATCTATCATCTTAAATTGATTCTTTGATCTGTATTCAGGATGTCGCCGAATACTAGATCTATGAGAGTGGGAGCATCAACTTCAGAGAGGTCTGCCACCTCTCAACCTGACGAACAGACACTTGGAGTTCCTCCTACATCTCCTGTTCATATGGGGGTATCTACAGCTAATGGGATTCCTCCTCCACCTATTCAGAGGATTGCCCCAGCTATGACGGACAACCTTCCACCACCACCGACACCGATCCTCGGAGGAGTGCCCACTAACGGGGCACAGATGTTCGCACTGATGCAGGGTATGCTAGAGGCCCAGAGAGTAACAGTAGAAGCTCAGCGTGTTCAAGCTGAGGCTCAGAGGGTGCAAGCAGAAGCACACCAGGTACAGACAGAACTGATGAGAGAGAGCATGGAGAATGCTCATCAGGTGGCTCTCCAGGCTGTGGAGAGAGTAGCACGACAACCGCAACATCATGGCCAACAACAACAGAGGCCAGGTACTATAGTGGACTTTAAGAGTATGATGCCTCGAGAGTTCAAAGGCACAGAAGGAATACTCTATGCTGACGATTGGTTAGAGGACATAGAGAGAAACTTGCGCTTAGCACAGATTCCAGAGATTCTTCAGACCGAGGCCGCTGGCAGTTAGATGTTTGATATCGCATTGACCTGGTATCATACAGAGCCGAGACTCGCTGTTGAAGGACTTACTTGGGAGGACTTTAAGGAGCTCTTCAAGGAGAAATTCTTTCCTGACGTGGCTTTAGGAGCATTGGAAAGTCAGTTCCATGACTTAGTCCAAGGAGGCATGTCAGTTGATGAATATGCCGCAGAGTTTTGTTGATTGAGTCAATTTGCACCATCAATGATTCGAGACCCAGGAGACAGAGCACGAAAATTCAGAAAGGGATTGAATAGGGAGATTAAGTCTCGTACTTTGGGATGACGTACTGCTACATTTGAGGGTATTCTGATGGATGCCCAGATTGCTTAAGATGACTTGGACCTCAGGCCCAAGAGAGGACGCGACACTTCTGGAGCAACAGGTGGTAACACAGGACCGGCCAAGCGCCCACACTTTAAACAACAACAACGACAGAGGCCGAGCCAGCTGGAGACGTGATTTTAGGTTCAGTTTCTCTCGATTCTATTCCAGCACTTGCATTATTTGATTCTGGCTCTTCCTGTAGTTTTGTATCTGTATTTTATGCCCTTAAGCATGGTTTAGAAACAGAACCATTATATAGGACTTGCAAGATCACGACAGGAGGAGGTATTATCCTAGTCCATGATTATTGCAAGGATCGAAGAGTGTCATTAGAAGGCCGAGAGTTGAGCGTGAGTATACTCGTCTTGCCACTTTCGGGATACGACATTGTACTCAGAATGGACTAGCTGAGTAAATACCATACTTTTATAGATTATTACGGAGGTAGAGTATTATTTCGACCACCAGGAGAACCAGAGTTCGAGATTACCAAAGGAGCAGAGGAGCGGAGCAGAGGCACTTTTTGTGGAGCCAGGATGGAAGAAGAGGAGTTACCACATCCACTGATAGCGGAGTTCCTGGATGTATTTCCAGAGGAGTTGTAAGGTTTGCCGCCAGACAGAGATGTTGAATTCTCTATAGACTTAATACCAGGAGAAGAGCCTATTTCGCAACATATCTATAGAGTCAACAAAAATGAGTTGGTAGAACTGAAGAAGCAAGTTGAGGAGCTGTAAGACAAAGGTTTTATTAGATCCAGTTCATCGCCATGGGGAGCACTGATACTATTCGTACCAAAGAAGGACGGCATGGTACACATGTGTATCGATTATAGATCCTTGAACAACCTCACTATCAAGAACAAATACCCGTTGCCGAGGATAGATGATCTTTTCGATCAGTTGAGCGGAGCGAAGGTATTTTCAAAGATAGACTTAAGGTCAGGCTATCACCAGGTGAAGGTAAAGAGGGAAGACATACCAAAGACAGCCTTTTGGACCAGATATGGCCAGTTTGAGTTCACGGTAATGTCGTTTGGTTTAACCAATGCACCAGCAGTATTCATGAACTTGATGAACAAGGTATTTCACCAGTACCTTGACCAGTTCGTAGTGGTGTTTATTGACGACATTCTAATATATTCAAAGACCCCAGAAGAGCATGAAGAGAACCTGAGGATGGTCTTAGAGACTCTCAGGAGAGAGGAGTTGTATGGGAAGCTTTTAAGTGTGAGTTCTTCCTTGACAAGATTGAATTTCTTGGACACATGGTGATGGATAACAGAATTTTAGTTAATCCAAAGAAGATCGAAGCCGTGGAGTCATGGGCTACCCCCAGTTTGGTAGCTGAGATCAGGAGCTTTCTCGGACTAGCAGTCTACTACAGAAGATTTGTACAAGACTTCTCCAAGATTGCAGAACCAATGACTAGGCTGACTAAGAAAGATATAGAATTTGTCTGGACAGAAAAATGGCAAGCTGCATTCGATGAGCTGAAGAAGAGATTAACGACAGCACCAGTTCTGACATTGCCATCAGGGACAGGTGGATTCACTATCTACAGTGATACTTCAGAAAAAGGGTTGGGATGCGTTCTTCAACAACATGGAAAAGTAATTGCCTATGCTTCAAGATAATTATGCCCTCATGAAAAGTACTACCCCACTCACGATTTGGAGTTAGTAGCAGTTATCTTGGTCCTAAAACTGTGGAAATACTATCTGTACAGAGAGCGTATGGAAATCTTCATAGACCACAAGAGCTTAAAGTATATATTTACACAGAAGGAGCTGAACATGAGGCAGAGAAGGTAGTTAGAGTTGATGAAAGACTTCGATATCTCATTACAGTACCATCCAGGAAAGGCTAACGTAGTCGCCGATGCCTTGAGCAGGTATCCGATGGCTATGTGTTTGACTTCAAATAGATATTTATTAGCTGATCTTGAGAGTTTGGGAATTAAAGTACTAGTTCCAGGTGTTGAGATTCAGTTATAGGGATTGCAAATACAATCAGAGATGATGGATAGAATTAGAGCTACTCAGTATGATGATGAGACTCTAAGGAATATTAGAGCACAAGTTCGGACAGGATTGATAGACGACTTCACTATTGCGGATGATGGATCTGTATGACATGGCGCGAGGATGTGTGTGCCAAGTGGAGAGCTACACGAAGAAGTTTTCTAAGAGGCACATCGCTCTCAGTACTAGATGCATCCCGGTGCCAACAAGATGTATCGAGATTTGAGGAAGCATGTATGGTGGTATTGTATGAAGCACGAAGTAGTACGCTTTGTATCCTGATGTTAGTGTGCCAGCAGGTAAAAGCAGATCGACAGAGGCTAGGAGGATTGCTTCAACCTTTACCCATTCCAAAATGGAAGTGGAAGCACGTGACTATGGACTTCGTTTCAGGACTTCCACGTTCTCCAGGAGGAAAGGACGCGATTTGGGTCATCGTGGATAGGTTGACCAAATCAGCCCACTTCTTACCTTTCAAGGTGGGTACATCGACAGAGAAGTTAGCAGAGATATATGTGCAATAGATTGTCAGATTACATAGAGTTCCTGTGAGTATTGTCTCAGATCGGGATAGCCATTTTACTTTCTATTTCTGGAGAAGTTTACAGGCTAGCTTGGGCACTCAGCTCATATTCAGTACCGCGTATCACCCCCAGACAAACGGGCAGTCTGAAAGGACTATTCAGACTCTTGAAGATATTCTACGCACTTGCGTTTTGGATCTCGGAGGTCCTTGTGAAGATCATCTACACCTAATAGATTTTGCTTACAACAACAGCTACCAGGCCAGCATTGAGATATCATCATTCGAGGCTTTATGTGGACGGAGATGTCGTACACCTTTATCTTGGGATGATGTTGGAAAGAGAGCTTTGTTAGGACTAGAAATGGTCGTGGATGCAGCAGAAGGTAAAACTTATCAGAGACAGACTGCGAGTGGCACAGGATAGACAGTGGCATTGGGCCGATAGCTACCGTAGACCCCTAGAGTTTCAGGTATTAGTTTCATTTTTATTTGGTTGTGATAGTTTTGTTTTAGATTGCGTGTTATGATTATTTATTCTAGGTTGGCGATTTGGTGTTCCTACGGATTTCTCCAATACGGGGCATGATTCGTTTTGGTAGAGGCAAAAAGCTTAGTCCATAATACATCGGGCCCTTCGCTATTCTTGCAAGGGTCGGTATAGTGGCCTATAGACTTGACTTACCGCCTAATCTAGATGGAGTGCATGACGTATTCCACGTGTCGCAGCTGAGAAGGTACGTGGCCGATCCTAGTCACTTAATAGATCACTCGGAGATCGAGGTTGGACCGACACTCAGCTATCCTGAACAACCCGTTGAGATCTTGGACCGTAGAGAGAAGGTATTACGGAACAAGACTATTCCTTTGGTTCGTGTTGCATGGAGAAATCACTCTCCAGGAGAGTCAACCTGGGAGAGAGAGGATGAAATGCGTGAGCAGTATCCATATCTCTTTGAGACTTGAGGTATAATTCTTGTTTGATTGTTGTTCTTGTGATAGTTTATTTTAATTTCGAGGACGAAATTCTTTTAAGGAGGGTAGACTTGTCACCCCCACTTTTCAGATTAAGGGTATTTTTGTCTTTTCATAATTAATGTGTAAATGATTGCATGATAATTAAGTATAATTAAATTATTGTGATTTTATTTGATTACTGTATTTTACCGTTGCTTCGATAGTTAGAGCACTACACTTGCCATTGTCTTCCAACAGATTTCACGCCCTTGTCCTAGACATGCCAGACTGTTATTTTGAACCTTGTGTGACTCATAACTATGTTTTGTTGTGCTTCATTTTAGGCGCACAACATTCGTCGCAAACGACTATATTTAATTCTATACAAATCAAACCTTGTACCCTTAGGTATTCCAATCAAAATTGGAGACACAATCTCGACCCATTTTAAGCAACCCAAATTAGGGTATACTCTATTCTGAGTCTACGTCATTCATGACACTTGTGTTCCACTTAAATTCAGCCCCTTGTACTTCTAATTAATTTTAGAACATCATTTGTATTTATTTTTAATTAATTAAATTCATAAATCTCACTTTGGGAAATTTTTCAATTATTGGGCACTTTTGTGCAAAAGTGCATTGAGGTATCCACCCCGTTGGACACGACACTTAAATAAACCCTTTTTCTCTTTCATGTGTATTTTTCCATAATTTTTCGGAGTGTGAAAATTGTGACATTGACCGCTTTGAACCATGGCCTCAAAACCTTGAACCAATGCATTATGGCCATTCATTTCAATTTATTTGAATCCTAACCATTGAAAATATCCATGGGAAGACCATTTTTCCAAGGAGTTGACCAAAGTCAAACCTTTCTAGTTCAAACCAAACCCCCCTATATATATATATATATATATATATATATATATATATATATATATATATATATATATATATATATATATATATATATATATATACTCCTTTTTCCTTACTTTCCTTTTCTTCTAAATCTAAAACCATATAGTAGCCGACCATCATACTCCCTATTCACCCATCACGTCGCCTTCCTACGCAGTCGCCTGCACAGCCGAAGGACCTCGCCCATCCTCGCCAGCACGACGCCGGAACCCCCTTCGTCGTTCCAACCCGCTGAACCTCGACCGGATCTCCACTTCCCAACTGCACCGGAAACCGACGCCTCACATTGTTCCCCGACTTCACACAACCTCGACCTACACCCGTTGAACATCGTCGACCAACCCCCTCGAACAGAGCCGACCGCAGCAGCAGCACTCGCCATCTCCCTGCCGACGATAACCCCGGTCGACTGAAGCAAGTCGCCTGAACTTCATCCCAGTCCACCCGCCTCGTCCTCACCGGAGAAGCCCGGAGTTCGACGACCGACCGCTGCACTCGACCGGCTACAGACCTGCCTGTACGACCGTCGCGGCACGCCTGAACCTGCTGAAGTCAACCGCCGCAGCCGCCTGATTCGACACCAGCAACCCGCTGATCCCTGCCGACTTCGTACGACCCCACGACTGAAATCGACGACAGCAGATCACCTCGACACGCACGACTCGCCCACGTACCCAGGTTCGATTTCCCCCCTCTCGCATGCATGTACACGTATGCGCACCCACGTATTTTACCATCGTATTGCATACGTGTTTAGATATGGTATTTAGTATATGCGGGTATATTAGTATGATTGTATGCACATTTTATATATCTATATGTATATGAACCTAATTAGTATATAAGTATGTTAGAAGTACTAGAATATGTTCAAATGTATTTGGTATGTATATATATAGCATAATTATCTATTAGTATATATATACATATATAGATGTATTGTATATATCTCCCTAATATATGTACAAGTATTGATTCTATTTAAAGTATATATATATACATATATCTATTATAATTATAACCAATGGATATTATGTATATGTTAGTTCATATTATGTACTATGTATTATATGTACTAGATGACTAGAATGTGACCACGGATACCTTGTAGTTACATTGACCTGTGATCACGTAGCATGATAGCAGACTGCCACATGTACACCTACGTACCGGCAAGACTGTACCATTGACTGTCTGTTATGCACAGCAACTACAGACATGACAGCCATAGCGTAGTCTCTGAGATTATTGTGTTTGATTATGTGTTAGTGTAATGTCTGATGCAGTATTGTGTTATATGATATGTCTATAGGACCGTTGGATCCTTCAGACGATACTTTAGAACCCGGACATTGGTATTGCCAGCTAAGGACCACAGGCGAGTACATTCTCTAACAGTTTATATTATGTTGATTATCTCTATAATTCTAGTTGTATAGCGTACATGACTCTGACAATATTGTTTATACGAGTTGGCATTATCGAGACCTGTCACGAGGAGTCGTGATTGGAATCCATCGTGCTAGGTGGGGAAAACGGGAAAATATTAGTAGCTTGTGTGATCATATCCAAACTTTACATGCATCATAGCTCACCCACACCTCACGTCGGTGCAGCCTGACCATTACATGCCTCATAGCTGTTACATGTGGTTAGCCTGACTATTACTCGCATCATAGCTATCTGGATGGTTAGCCTGATCTTACAATAATGATAGCTAATCATATGTAACGAGCCTGATCAGTCCCAAGCCGATCACATGATATGCTAATATTTCACACACTTAGTTAGATAATTCTTGACATGTATCTCTAGTATATAGATCTAGCATCTCTACATGTTCTAGTTATTGTCCTTGTACACACTTATATACCAGTTTATTGGTCTTGCATGTACTTGTATTTCTATTTCATTGCTAGATGTACATTGATGATAATGTTCAAGTATTCAATTTATTCCAGTATTCTATTTATTCCAGTATTCCTTTATTCCAGTATTTTTTATTGTCAGTATTCATATCTGTCTTGTATTTCTTTACACTGTGTTATAGTTTTTGTCAATATATTTGGAACTGCTGTTAGTGCTTGTACTTCGTTCCAATCCTGACTGGATATATTTTTCCAGAGGATCTTGAGGATTTCTGTACTACACACTATAGACTGGATATAGATGCAGACTACACACCTGAGATCTTAGAGGAGACTATTCCTTTAGATGAGACTTTACCTGCAGCTATTTAGATAGTATTTATATTATGCATCTGAGACTTATTGAGGTTTATTTGAGTTATGTTTAGACTTATGTTAAGTTTAATTGGAGACTTGTGGAGACTTGTGTTGGACAGCTAGACTGTGATTTATCTATATTTTGAGACATGGTGTTTAACTATGTCATTCTTCTTATCTCTTATCGTGCCTTATACTTTTATAGTAGTTGTGATTGAGTTTACATTATGAGATACTGCGAGATGTATATTGTCCTCCTTATAGAGATTGATATCATTAACAGGTATTTAGTTATACAGTACTTATTGTGACCTAGACAGTGTTCTACCGTCGATGTTGTGGCATAGGCTGGACGTACCCGTGCACTCGTATCCCTATACCGGGTGCGGGTCGTGTGTCACGCCCCAGTCCCAAAAATACATAGGACTAGGACACATAAGCATGCCAGCCGCATGGATATGGCAACTCCAATATATGGAAACCAAATCCATACGTACGCTGTGATATGAATATCAAATCCACAAGTGGTATGAAATGTAATACAAGTCACAGGAAAAAATCTAAATCTCATCCATGAAAATTAATATAAATATATAACCAGTATCTATAGAACTAGATCTCAATAAGAAGTATCTAAGGATGATAGTTGGATGGAAACAAATCCACTACCAACTCGAATATAAGAGCAAATACAAAATAAGTACAACACAATCAACCAAAATATAAGTATACCAGCTATCGATCACGGCCCAAAGAGAAGACATCCACGAAGTATACACAACCATCCAAATCTGCGCTCCTGCAAATACTCAAGAACAGGTACACCTGGCAGCAGACCAGGTCCTCAAAGAGACATAACAAGATACTTAAACACATGCCAATAAAGTACTAAAATAAATATCCAAAGGGTCGCCTAACCGTCTAAGTGAATGCAGTTAAGAACAACTTTCCCCACAAGTGAGCTATCTGGCTGAAAACTGGGATTTGGCATGGTTCTCTATTGGAGATCCAGGGGCCTACAAAGGCACGACGACTTTTGAACGCCGGAGGCCCGCCTGATAATAATATAATATATAGTGGTCATCACCGCCCGTATCTCCAGCGGAGAATCCGGCCGCACAATAGAAAAAGTGTAAAAGAGCTCAAATACGGTACTTGTTGTTCTTCCCATCCCATGCTCTAAGTATGTCACATCCATGACACAATTTGGTTCATAGCCTATTCTTAGTACCCTAGCCAAATCCTGCAACCAAACAAGGACAAGGATGGGACCACCGTACTATAATAAGCTATGTCCATGGACCTCTAATAACTGCCAAGTCTACTATCATGCAAAGTTTCTAACAGCAGTTATCCCTAACGCACGACCCACACGTACAGGAGGCCAAACCCTGTACGCCAGTCCGTGATCTATATGAGACTCACAACTCGTGTAACAACTGTGTCACAGCCAATGAACCTAAAGATGCTACATGATAATGGGGTAGTCTCATGAACAAGGTTAATACAATACATAAATAAAACATATCACGACGATACCGTCGCGCACATTTATATACAGTTAAAATATATGAACTAAAGACAGAAAATAAAAATACATGCAACATATGGAATATGAATAACAGTACAATGGCAAGGTATACTTGCCTGGCAAGGAAGCTGCAATGTACCAATAACCTGCCCCAAAAGTCGTGCAGAATAAATCCAACATCCTATGTGCATATAATATAATGCAATAAAATCATTAGTCATTACACTAGCACACACACACCAATATTTATACTGGACTCGGGGTACACTAGGGGTGGCACTAGTCATCTAACACGGTAAATTACGCGTTGAATTACGCGGGTGTCGGGTCTTTAAGTACTGTACACAATAAGTTAGTCAACTAACACGGTCTCGTCAGTACGTCGGTATACACGAGGCAGACACCAACATTGTTCTTAGGGTCAACAGGGTCAAGGGTAAATACGGGATAGTCCACGGTGTCCTAGGGTCGTACAGTCTGAATACACCTACTCCGAATTATTATTTAATTACATATATATCCATTATAATAATAATACTATAACCAGTAATTTATTTACATAACTAATGGAATACATATATATATTAAATATGTACATAAATATATACCAATTAATACTAAGCTAATGATTAACTTAATATACATATACTAGATTGAATCATGTTTGCGCATGCGTACGTGTATGAATGCGCGTTGGGTTCTCCGACTCAGGGTCTGATATAAACTAACTGTGGTAACGAAATGCTACTGTCCTACTGAAACACACACAACATACATAAAAGGGGAAGACAGACAGGTTCATACCTCGGAATACGTACACGGGTACGACGGTGAGATTGAAGACGATGATGACGATGGTGTCGACTATAACGACGATGATGGTGAGGACAATAAATAAATGATTAGGGTTGGTGTTGGCAGTGATGATGAGGTTTCATGTTGAGATTGGTGATGGGTTGATGGCTGCTGATACACTGGTGATTAAGGGTGAGATGGTGACGATGATAATGACGACGACGATACTGGGTTGATGATAATAGGGTGATGATAATATGATGATTTTGATGATTGGATGATGATGAAGATTATGAGGTGATGATGATATGTTGATGGTTTAATAGTGAGGATGATGAACCGAGATGATGATGTCGAGGGCGATGGTGTTTGACGGGGACGATGACGAGGATGGAGATGTGAACGATGGTGACGAGGATGACGAGACGATGATGAGATGATGATGATGGTAGTTATGGTAGGGTTTTTATGGTGGAGCTGATGATGTGTATGATGATGTGTTGATAATAATGATGGATTGATGAGGATAAAGATGATGATGATGATAAGTTACTGTTGTCGGAGTCCGGCCAGGGTAAGGTGCTCCAGCGAGGGTGACGGAGGACAGGAAGGGTCGGAGGTGCAGGTCGAGATGGCCGAAGGGGGAGGAGTTCAGGGTGGAAGAAGGAGACTGACATGGAGGAGATGGCCGGAGTTCAGGCTCAGGTCAGCAGGGAAGAGGAGGAAGAAGGTGAAGCGGTGGTGGAGACTGGTGGCATTGCTGGTGTAGATGGTGGTCTGTGGCAGGGGGATCGGGGTGTTGTCGACGGGATCCGACGGGTCAACGATGGCAATGGTGGTGGTAATGGTTGTTGAACTCCGACTAGTGGGGGGTCCGACCAGCAAGGTGGGGGAGGAGAGGAGAAGCTCAGGGTGGTGATCATGGAGGCCAGGAAGGAGAGATCCGGCAATGGGGAGGAGGAGGACAGGGAAGCAGGGAGGAGTTCAGGGTGGAAGAAGGGGAGGAGGTGATGAGCAGGTCAACGACGGTGGTGGTGTTGGTGTTTGCCGGTGGTCGAGCTCCGCGGGGGAGATCACCGGAGAAAGAGCAGTGGCTTGTGGCGGCTGGGAGTAATGAGGCGGAGGTGGTTGTGCTCTGGGACGATGACCGGAGCCTGGTCATCAAGGGAGGGAGTCGACAGTTGGGTCGGGTCGGTCCGGCGTCGGTGCAGCGGCTCCCAGGCGGCGCTGGAGGAGAACTAGGAAGTGCAGAGGGGTCTCCGGCGATCGGGGGCGATGCTGCTGGGTCTGCTCCGGCGGGATGGCTCACCGGAGGAAGGTCGAGGAAGGAGAACAGTAGAGGGGGCTTGGGGATGAAGTAAGGGTCGGCTGGTTTTAGGTATTGGAGAGGGAAGAAAATAAAGGAAAGGGAAAAAAAATTTGTTTATATACATGTGGTGGGTGTTTGACCTAAAAGCTTGGTTTGACTTGGTCAATATCTCTAGGAATTGGGCCTTGGGCTCACATGAGGGTGATGGGCTAGAAATTATAATTATTTAATTGCAAGGGTTGGATTAAAATAGGAGAGCGATGTTGCGTGTTTGCACATCCAGAAAATTATGGAAAAAATCTATGTGAAGGAAAAAATAGGTTTCTTCATGAATTGTCCAATGGTGGGGACACCTCAATGCATTTTTGCATAAAAGCCCCCCAACAATTAGAAAATTGCACAAAGGCGAAAAAATTAGATTTAATTAATTAAATCGACGCGCACGATATTTTAGAATTAATTAGGAGTACATGGGATTAAATTTAGGTGGGGCACAAGTGTCAGGGCGTAGAGGGGACAGTGTAGAATATTAATAAAATTTGGTTTGCACAAAACGGTCAAGATTGTGTCCCCAATTTCGATTGGGACGCACAAGGGTACAAAATTGGAATTTATATCGAATTAAGAAATAACGTCCGCGACGTTTATTGTGCAACTAAAATATAGCACCAGAGAGCTATATTATAAGTTGCACAAGGGCAGAAAGGTAGGCGGACATGTCCAGGATAATGTTGTAAAGTTTGTAGAAAGGCAATGGCTAGTGAGGTGCTCCAATTATCGTAGCAACGGTAAGGTGCGCTACGTGTCCTAACTATTTCGTAATTAAATTAAATACCGTGTTCTAATTCTAATTGGGTTCAAACTAGCCCTAATTTTATTATCTAAGCCAAGTAGCCCTAATTTTGGGTGAGGGAGTTTACAATCTACCCAACTTAAAATAATTTCTTCTTCGAAATTAAACTAAGGTAGGGTTTCTCTATCTAACCTCACTTGATTACAGTCTAAAGAATTCTCCTTAAGTCAACATTGCAGTTTCTACCCAACTTAGAATTTACCCATCTATCATCTAAGGCTATACATCTAAGAAGGCTATGCCCTAAATTATTTAATCATGTTATTTAATTCTCAAAGTCTTTAACACCAAACATATCATCTATGATATGCCCTTCATCATAGAAAGTTACCAAGTTATATGATTAGCCTATGGGGTGTACCTAGCACTATCAGTGTATCACTTATTTCCAAGCACGAGGGTTCGTCTTTCCGAAACAAGGAAAGACAAAAAATAATGGTAAAGAGTTCAAGGAGGGGTAATAGAATGGAAGTATGGGAATCAAAGCGTTTAAAGGATTCAGATGGAAATTGTCAGGGCAGTTGTGGATTGAAACACTATTTGGTAATTTCTTATTCGTATGCTCACATCGGTGCAGTTATGTACTTGATATGATATGCTTTGTCGTATCTAGAGGGTAAGTATATTTGTCTACTGGTCATTTATACATCTCAATCCACGTAAAATAGTATTGTGAAGGGCGAATCAAGTGCACTATGTCTAGCTAGACCATAATACACTGATCCTGATTAGATAATTTGTATTAGTGTGGTTGATCAGGCCCCAATAACACATATGTCATGAACAAGCTCGATATAAGATTAAGCTTACAAAAACTAGGCTATAATAGCAGCATAATTCAAGGTAGCATAGAAAATATAACGCTGGATTATGATGAGAGAAGTTACAAATAATTCAAGTTCATAAAAACAAAAACAACATAAGCAATAATAATAAAAGACTCTACAATCTCCACAGTTATCATACAACCTCCTTGTCTAAGTCGTTAGTCGACCAAATAGGGGCAAGGACCTCTAAATTCTATCGTCTGAATAAACACTGTCGTCTTTTGCTAGCATGCAATTAATGTTATTCAGTTACACTACCTCGATGGGTCAAGTGGACTATATAATTCTAGGTTGTGAGGTATTATACCCAACTTAAAAGAATTAAACTAATACTGCGACAGTCTTAAGAGGATCCTACAAGATAATCTTGCACATGTAAATAAAACAGAAACTCTCATTAGGGTATATGAGGAAAGATCTTGGTACTTATTAGGGTCTCCTATTGCGTTATATAGGTAAGGGTCACCTTAAGTCTTACTTATAGTGCTCATAGAACATGTGTCAATAGCGAAAATATAAGAGTTACTAGCCGTTAAGGGGAAAGAGATCTAACCTGTATCGAGGTGGGGTATATGCTACGCAATTTAAAACTAAGGGATAACCATAAAATTATAATCTAGATGAATACTCAACTATCAAGTTCTAACTACAAGGTACGTCATTCAAAATTCAAGATCGCAACTATCACTTTAGCAAACCATTTGTCCTATCATAGAATACAATCACTTGATCTATAATCAGAAGCGTCAGATTGGCATGAATTGAAAGATGAAGAAATGAAGGGGATAATTTATTTGTCGCACCATTAGCGAATGTTAGTGTTGCAGAGGAATAACATATAAAATTAAAATAGGGAGCTCTAGATAGCATCATGGTTTTCTAAAGGGGAGTAGGGTGCTAGTTGCTATGTTCGAGGCATGATTAAGAAAAGGGTTAATTACATTCCTCTAGGCTTCCTAGGGTGCTGTCTACTAATAATAAGGCAATGATCTAAGTTTGTAGTTCTCCAATACTTATCTAACTGTGTAGGTTAGGTTCAGTCCTAATGTTCAATATTGGTTCTCCATTGGTCCCTCAATACTAGGGTCAAACATTATGGTAAGACTTCTAACTATCTCTAGTAGTGTCTATACTACTCTCAAGTCTTTTTAATACATCAAGGGGTAATGGTATACCAATCTAAAGATAAAGAATTCTAGGGTTCACTAGACATTCTAAACTTAGTGGTGTCTATATTCTCGTTGTATTCTTAATAGGTGTGCTACCCTAATTATTATCCTAATAACAGGGGTTCCTATATTCTAGCAGAAGTCTATACTCAAAGAACAATTAGGGAAGTACAGGAACCAAGCAGGATACAATTGTTCAAATAGAACAAATAGGAGGAAGATGAATCATAGTCAATTATGGATGAGATCCTATACTCTAGTCCTAGGTGCAGGCTTGTCCGGTACAGTAACATAACCGAGACAATATGCTCTTGACCTGCATGGGCCACCACAAAAATATGTCACGCCCCAGTCCCAAAAATACGTAGGACTAGGACACGTAAGCATGCCAGTCGCATGGATATGGCAACTCCAATATATAGAAACCAAATCCATACGTACGCTGTGATATGAATATCAAATCCACAAGTGGTATGAAATGTAATACAAGTCACAGGGAAAAATCTAAATCTCATCCATGAAAATCAATATAAATATATAACCAGTATCTATGGAACTAGATCTCAATAAGAAGTATCTAAGGATGATAGTTGGATGGAAACAAATCCACTACCAACTCGAATATAAGAGCAAATACAAAATAAGTACAACACAATCAACCAAAATATAAGTATACCAGCTATCGATCATGGCCTGAAGAGAAGACATCCACGAAGCATACACAACCATCCAAATCTGCGCTCCTGCAAATACTCAAGAACAGGTACACCTGGCAGCGGACCAGGTCCTCAGAGGGACATAACAAGATACTTAAACACATGTCAATAAAGTACTGAAATAAATATCCAAAGGGTCGCCTAACCGTCTAAGTGAATGCAGTTAAGAACAACTTTCGCCACAAGTGAGCTATTTGGCTGAAAACTGGGATTTGGCATGGTTCTCTATTGGAGATCCAGGGGCCTACAAAGGCATGACGACTTTCGAACGCCGGAGGCCCGCCTGATAATAATATAATATAAAGTGGTCATCATCGCCCGTATCTCCAGCGGAGAATCCGGCCGCACAATAGAAAAAGTGTAAAGGAGCTCAAATGCGGTACTTGTTGTTCTTCCCACCCCATGCTCTAAGCATGTCACATCCATGACACAATTTGGTTCATAGCCTATTCTTATTACCCTAGCCCAATCCTGCAACCAAACAAGGACAAGGATGGGACCACCGTACTATAATAAGCTATGTCCATGGACCTCTAATAACTGCCAAGTCTACTATCATGCAAAGTTTCTAACAGCAGTTATCCCTAACGCACGGCCCACACGTACAGGAGGCCAAACCCTGCACGCCAGTCCGTGATCTATATGAGACTCATAACTCGTGTAACAACTGTGTCACAGCCAATAAACCTAAAGATGCTACATGATAATGGGGTAGTCTCATGAACAAGGTTAATGCAATACATAAATAAAACATATCGCGATGATACCGTCGCGCACATTTATATACAGTTAAAATATATGAACTAAAGACAGAAAATAAAGATGCATACAACATATGGAATATGAATAACAGTACAATGGCAAGGTATACTTGCTTGGCAAGGAAGCTGCAATGTACCAATAACCTGCTCCAAAAGTCGTGCAGAATAAATCCAACATCCTATGTGCATATAATATAATGCAATAAAATCATTAGTCATTACACTAGCACACATACAACAATATTTATACTAGACTCGGGGTACACTAGGGGTGGCACTAATCATCTAACACGGTAAATTACGCGTTGAATTACGCGGGTGTCGGGTCTTTAAGTACTGTACACAATAAGTCAGTCAACTAACACGGTCTCGTCAGTACGTCGGTATACACGAGGCAGACACCAACATTGTTCTTAGGGTCAAAATATTCAAAGGCAAATACGGGATAGTCCACGGTGTCCTAGGGTCGTACAGTCTGAATACACCTACTCCGAATTATTATTTAATTATATATATATCCATTATAATAATAATACTATAACTAGTAATTTATTTACATAACTAATGGAATACATATATATATATTAAATATGTACATAAATATATACCAATTAATACTAAGCTAATGATTAAATTAATATACATATACTAGATTGAATCATGTCTGCGCACGCGTACGTGTATGAATGCGCGTTGGGTTCTTCGACTCAGGGTCTGATATAAACTAACTGTGGTAACGAAATGCTACTGTCCTACTGAAACACACACAACATACATAAAAGGGGAAGACAGACAGGTTCATACCTCGGAATACGTGCACGGGTACGACGGTGAGATTGAAGACGATGATGACGATGGTGTCGACTATAATGACGATGATGGTGAGGACAATAAATAAATGATTAGGGTTGGTGTTGGGAGTGATGATGAGGTTTTCATGTTGAGATTGGTGATAGGTTGATGGCTGCTGATACACTGGTGATTAAGGGTGAGATGGTAACGATGATAATGACGACGACGATGATACTGGGTTGATGATAATGGGGTGATGATAATGTGATGATTTTGATGATTGGATGATGATGAAGATTATGAGGTGATGATGATATGTTGATGGTTTAATAGTGAGGATGATGAACCGAGATGATGATGTCGAGGGCGATGGTGTTTGACGGGGACGATGACGAGGATGGAGATATGAACGATGGTGACGAGGATGACGAGACGATGATGAGATAATGATGATGGTAGTTATGGTAGGGTTTTTATGGTGGAGCTGATGATGTGTATGATGATGTGTTGATAATAATGATGGATTGATGAGGATGAAGATGATGATGATGATAAGTTACTGTTGCCGGAGTCCGGCCAGGGTAAGGTGCTCCAGCGAGGGTGACGGAGGACAGGAAGGGTCGGAGGTACAGGTCGAGATGGCCGGAGGGTAGGAGTTCAGGGTGGAAGAAGGAGACTGAAATGGAGGAGATGGCCGGAGTTCAGGCTCAGGTCAGCGGGGAAGAGGAGGAAGAAGGTGAAGAGGTGGTGGAGACTGGTGGCGTTGCTGGTGTAGATAGTGGTCTGTGGCAGGGGGATCGGGGTGTTGTCGACGGGATCCGACGGGTCGACGATGGCAATGGTGGTGGTAATGGCTGTTGAACTCCGACTAGTGGGGGGGTCCGACCAGCAAGGTGGGGGAGGAAAGGAGGAGCTCAGGGTGGTTATCATGGAGGCCAGGGAGGAGAGATCCGACAATGGGGAGGAGGAGGACAGGAAAGCAGGGAGGAGTTCAGGGTGGAAGAAGGGGAGGAGGTGATGAGCAGGTGAACGACGGTGGTGGTGTTGGTGTTTGTCGGTGATCGAGCTCCACGGGGGAGATCACCGGAGGAAGAGCAGTGGCTTGTGGCGGATGGGAGTAATGAGGCAGAGGTGGTTGTGCTCTGGGACGATGACCGGAGCCTGGTCATCAAGGGAGGGAGTCGACAGTTGGGTCGGGTCGGTCCGGCGTCGGTGCAGCGGCTCCCAGGCGGCGCTGGAGGAGAACTGGGAAGTGCAGAGGGGTCTCCGACGGTCGGGGGGCGATGCTGCTGGGTCTGCTCCGGCGGGATGGCTCGCCAGAGGAAGGTCGGGGAAGGAGAACAGTAGAGGGGGCTTGGGGATGAGGTAAGGGTCGGCTGGTTTTAGGTATTGGAGAGGGAATAAAATAAAGGAAAGGGAAAGAAAATTTATTTATATACATGTGGTGGGTGTTTGACCTAAAAGCTTGGTTTGACTTGGTCAATATCTCTAGGAATTGGGCCTTGGGCTCACATGAGGGTGATGGGCTAGAAATTACAATTATTTAATTGCAAGGGTTGGATTAAAATAGGAGAGCGATGTTGCACGTTTGCACCTCCAGAAAATTATGGGAAAAATCCATGTGAAGGAAAAAATAGGTTTCTTCATGAATTGTCCAATGGTGGGGACACCTCAATGCGTTTTTGCATAAAAGCCCCCCAACAATTAGAAAATTGCACAAAGGCAGAAAAATTGGATTTAATTAATTAAATCGACGCGCACGATGTTCTAGAATTAATTAGGAGTATATGGGATTAAATTTAGGCGGGGCACAAGTGTCAGGGCGTAGAGGAGACAGTGTAGAATATTAATAAAATTTGGTTTGGACAAAACGGTCAAGATTGTGTCCCCAATTTCGATTGGGACGCACAAGGGTACAAAATTGGAATTTATATCGAATTAAGAAATAACGTCCGTGACGTTTATTGTGCGACTAAAATGTAGCACCAGAGAGCTATATTATAAGTTGCACAAGGGCAGAAAGATAGGCGGGCATGTCCAGGATAATGTTGTAAAGTTTGTAGAAAGGCAATGGCTAGTGAGGTGCTCCAATTATCGTAGCAACGGTAAGGTGCGCTACGTGTCCTAACTATTTCGTAATTAAATTAAATACCGTGTTCTAATTCTAATTGGGTTCAAACTAGCCCTAATTTTACTATCTAAGCCAAGTAGCCCTAATTTTGGGTGAGGGAGTTTACATCGTGACACAAAACAAACCATAAACCATACGTATATTTTTAGATTGTATGTTGTATGACTATAGATAGGATTTTCCTAGACTCTGATCGCTGGGGGTTTGACCAAAGTGAAGATTAATGAAGAGGTTATGACTTGACAGAGAGAGACAAGGTGTCTTAAATTTTGAGGCCGAAATTCTTTTAAGGAGGGTAGACTTGTCACCCCCACATTTCAGATTAGGGGTATTTTTGTCTTTTCATAACTAATGTGTAAATGATTGCATAATATTTAATTATATTTAATTTGATTGTTGTACTTTACCGTTGCTTCGTTAATTAGAGCGCTACCCTTGCCTTTGCCTTCCAACAAATTTTACAACTTTGTCCTAAACGTGCCTGCCTTCTTTTCTAACTCTTATGAAACTTATAATTATGTTCTCTTGTGCTTTATTTTAGCCGCACAATTTTCGTCGCAGACGTTATTATTTAATTTTAATAAATTTAATTTTGTATCGTTGTGTGTTCCGATCGAAATTGGAGACACAATCTCGACCCATTTTGTGCAACCCAAATTAGGGTAATATTTTGTTCTGAGTCTTCTTCATTCATGACACTTGTGTCCCACTTAATTTCAGTCCCTTGTACTTCTAATTAATTTTAGAACACCGATTGCATTTATTTTTAATTAATTAAACCATAAACCCAAACTTGTGCAATTTTCCAATTGCTGGGCACTTTTATGCAAAAGTGCATTAAGGTGTCCACCCCGTTAGACACGACATGTGTAGAAACCCATTTCTCCTTCATGTGTATTTTTCTATAATTTTTAGGAGTGTGTAATTCAACACCAACCTCATTGAACCATGGCCCTCCAAACCTTGAACCAAGACAACGTAGCCATTCATTTTAATTTATTTGAATCATAGCCCTTAAAATACCCACATGAGAAGACCCTTTTTTCCAAGGGTTTGACCAAAGTCAAACTTGTCTAGGTCAAACCAAACCCCCTTCCTATATAAACTCTTTTCTTTACTTTTCCTTTTTCTTTCTATACCTAAACCAAATAGCCAGCCGACATCATCCCCCCTCTCTTACTGTTCATCGTCTCCCCCATCCTCCACCTCGCCGGAACGAACCCCCCCCCCCTCGCAGCCATCTTCCTCCATACGACTACATCCCCGAGACCAGCACCCTCTTCGCCAGAGAAGCCTCGTCAACCGCTGCCATCCCCGAAGTCGTCGACTCACCAGAGCTCGCCATCCCTACCGCTTCCACCAGAGTCCCCGACCGCCTCTCCATCTCGACGACACCCTCTCCCCGACCAATACGCCAGGACGCCGCCGCCTGAAGCCGATGTCCTCTTCCTCGTCGACCCCGCTGACCCAACCTGACCGGAGCCGCTGCCAACTCGACCATCACAGCAGCCCCCGCCTCTTCTTCCTCTCCTCCCCGTCCTCCTCGACACCATGGAGAAGCCGCTGCACCTGAGCACCATTAACTCCGGCCATCCTCTTCAACGACCGCCATCCCTACTCAGCATCGCCTCACCCACCGCTGCACCACGCCGGAGCCGATCTCAACCCGCTGATCTCCCTGACCACCTTCTTCCCTGCCTCCCTCGACTGAACCACCACGCACCACCAGCACCTTCGTCATCGCCATCACCGCTCTCGTGCACGCGCACAGGTTCGAGTTCTTCCCCTTGCGTATACGTACGTGTATACGTATTTTGTGTGTGTATGTGTATAATGGGTATGTATATACTACTTATTAGTATATATTTAGTATGTACGTATTTGGTATATATATATATATATATATAGTACGTGAATTTAATTAGTGTATATATAATATATATATTGCATATGTAATTAATTGGTATATATATATTAGTATTAATGTATATGCTAGTTAATAATATGTATATTTATATATGTACTAGGCGACCCTAGTATAATTACGGATACACCGTATTTACATTGACCTGTGACCATGTAACATGTTAGAAGACTGCCATATGTACACCGACGTACTGGCAAGACCCGTATCATTGACTGTCTATCTTGCACAGCAATTACAAACGCGACACCCGCGCAATTAGACGCGCACTTGACCCTAGTTGACCAGTGTTATATCTAGCGTAGCCCTGAGTTCAGTGTATTTATAATTGTGTGTTAGAGTAGTGTCTGATGCAATATTGTATTATTTAATGATGTCTATAGGACTGTTGGATTATTCAGACAAGACCTCGTATATCGGACATTGTTATTGCAAGCAGCAGGACCCCAAGCGAGTACATTCTCTGATAGTTTCTTATTTATGATATCCTCTATGTTCATTGTATCTAGTATAAATATCCATATTTCTTGACACAATGGTTACACAGATTGGTATATCTGTATCTCATCATGAGATGTTATTCCTTGTTCATGGTGTATCTTGTACAAGTCTTGTTTTATTGTTTATCTTGTACATGTACAGACACAGATTCTCGAAAAGAGTCGCTATTTTCTTGTAGAATTTCGTGTCATAGCGTACCATGGTCGGATCTACTATACCAGTCGGGGGTGGGGAGTATTTTAGTGTAGATATGTGATCATACCCTTCATGTACAAGTCTCGTTCACATGTTAGAGTTGGTCATACACCGTACGTATGACTAACCAGGCCATTCTAGCTCGTACAAGTTTCCAAGCCGATCACATGTTAAAACTAGTACTCACACACTTAGTCATAGTATTCTTGTTCATTGACATATTGTTCCTTCCCGTATTTATTTACAATATTTTCAGTATTTTCTTTATTGTATATCTCTCGTACATGTATATGCATCTTGTATATTTCCATCTATTTACTGCTACATAGTTTATATCATTGATGTAGAACTGCTGTTAAAGATGTACTTCGTTCCATCCTGACTGAAAATATTTTTCCAGACTGCTACTTAGAGGACTGGTGTCCGACACATTATGGACCAGGTATAGATGTAGACTACACACCAGAGGTCTAGAGGAGACACTACCTGCAGCTGTTTAGACAGTATTTATTTTATGCGTTGAGACTTATGTGAGGTTTATTTCAGTTTATGTTTAGACTTATTCTTAGTTATGTTGGGACTTGTGGAGATTTTATGTTGGACAGCTAGACTGTGATTTATCTTTAATTTGAGACATGGTGTTTGACTATGTCATTTTTCTTATCTTTTATCGTGCCTTTATACTCTTATAGTGGTTGTGATTGAGTTTACATTATGAGATATTGTGAGATATATATATTGTCCTCCTTATGGAGATTGATATCATTGACAAGTTGTGAGTTATATTAGTTTTATTGTGACCTAGACAGCGTTCTACCGTCGATGCTACGGCGTAGGCTGGACGTACCCATGCACTTGTGCCCCTATTCCGGGTGCGGGTCGTGACAGCATCAGAGCTCAGATCATAGCAGGATTGGAGGATGATTTTACCATTGCTGAGGATGGATCTTTGCGGCATGGTGTTAGATTGTGTGTGCCTAGTGGGGAGCTGCGTGAGGAGGTGTTACAGAAAGCGCATCGCTCTCAGTATTCCATACATCCAGGTGCCAACAAGATGTATCGGGATATGCGAGAGAGTGTGTGGTGGTATGACATGAAGAGGGAAGTGGCACAGTTTGTATCCAGATGCTTAGTGTGCCAGCAGGTGAAAGCCAAGAGGCAGAGGTCAGGAGGTTTACTTCAGCCATTACCCATTCCAGAGTGAAAGTGGGAGCACATTACTATGGATTTTGTGTCCGGACTTACACGATCTCCAGGAGAAAAAGACGCAATTTATGTCATCGTTGACAGGTTGACCAAGTCGACCCACTTTTTATCTTTCAAGGTGAATTTGTCTACGGAGAAGCTGGCAGTATGTGAGGCAGATCGTCAGGATACATGGAGTTTCCGTCAGCATAGTCTCGGATCGGGATAGTCGTTTTACTTCTTATTTCTGAAGGAGTTTGCAGGCGAGTTTGGGCACTCAACTCAAGTTCAGTACTGCATATCATCCCCAGACAGATGGTCAGTCAGAGAGGACTATTCAGACTATCGAGGATATGTTGCGCACTTGTGTACTAGATTTCGAGGGTTCTTGGGAGGACCATCTCTATTTGGTAGAGTTTGCTTACAACAACATCTACCAGGCTAGTATAGAGATGTCACCATTTGAGGCTCTTTACGGTCGGAGATGTCGTACTCCCTTGTCATGGGACGATGTTGGAGAGAGACTTTTGCTAGGGCCAGAGATGGTTGTGGATACAGCGGAGAATGTTCAGTTGATCAGAGACAGACTTCGAGTGGCACAAGATAGACAACGACATTGGGCCGATAGCCACCGGAGACCTTTGGAGTTTGAGGTATAGTTTAGATTTTGTTTTATGCTTGTTATTGGTTGTGTGTTATAGATTAAGTTCTTAAGGTGGTGTTTTACTCTAGGTCGGTGGTTTGGTGTTTCTGATGATTTCTCTGACACGAGGCACGATTCGCTTCGGTGGAGGCAGGAAGCTTAGTCCGCGATTCATTGGACATTTCACTATTCTAGAGAGGGTCGGTGCAGTTGCTTATAGACTAGACTTGCCACCTGTATTGGAGGGAGTGCACAACGTATTTCATGTGTCGCATTTGAGACGGTACGTGACGGATCCTAGTCATGTGTTGGATCACTCAGAGATAGAGGTGGGCCCTACTCTTAGCTATCCAGAGCAGCCAGTTGAGATTCTGGATCGGAGAGAGAAAGTACTGAGGAACCAGACTATTCCTTTGGTATGCGTTGCATGGAGGCATCACTCTCCGGGGGAGTCTACCTGGGAGATAGAGGATGAAATGCGAGAGCGTTACCCATATTTGTTTGTGCCTTGAGGTATGTTCCTTCCTAGTTCAGTTCTGTTATTTTTGTTTTGTTATTTCTATTCTGTTTTGTTATTTTCTGGGGGTAGTTTCGTCTTTGAATTTTGAGTACAAAATTATTTTAAGCAGGGTACACTTGTCACTACCATATTTTCTAAGAAAAAATATTTTGGTAATTTTATAATTAATTAAATAATGTGCGTGTTGTATAATTATTTGTTGTATTATTTAATTATTGTTAGATGTTAGATTAGTGATTTGAACTTGTGTTAGTGGACCTAACTAGTTTAGTTTAGACTCATGGACCAACATGTATTAATTGTTAGAATTGAGTCCAATTAGAAGCTCATTGATTAGGAGGATGATTAGTTTAATTAAACCATTAGACTAGAACCTTCCCTCCTTAATTATTTCTTCAAGAGAGGCCCCAAGGAGTATAATGGACATTACATAGTATCTTGAGGAAGGGGCAAGGAGGGCCGGCCTACTTAAAGAGGGAGAAAAAGTTTCTCTCTCATCTTTTCATTTCAAATCTAGATCTAGAATTTTCCTCAACCAAATTCCTTCATTCCTACATCATTTTCCTACGAATATGATAAAGAATAGAATAGTCACAATACAACTCATGAGTCAAAATAATATCAATGAGTCTGAAGAAAATACTAAACAATAAGCTGGAGACAAATCCAGTACAAAAGAATACTAAGAGCTACAATTCCTACCAATAATAACATCATTTTCCTCTGTTACTTTCTCATTTGAACTTCCTAGTTATTCTGAATTGGTTAACATTTTGATGCCTGTACGTTGTTTCTGATTCAGTTGTCAACTATTCAGCTTTGATATTTTTTCCAGTAACAATTGTGTATTACTTTATGCTATCAGCTACCAAATAAAAGGTCGGATAGTTGTGGACTTTGTCATTCACATGATTACCAAACAGAGTTCAGCTGTAGTTTGAGAAGATGGGTTACATAAATTTAGACTTGGATTCAAATGCTAGAGCTTCCGGCGTTATTTAGTACTTGAGGTGTTGCTTTTGTGGATTAGTGTTACATGCATTGGAAAAATTACCATCCAGAATTTAAAGACTGGATTTGCGCAGCATTCACTTTAATAGTTTGTCTTTGGCTGAGAATTTAGCATTTGTAATTTCTACAAGTTGATGGATCTGTTTACTGATGTTATACCATTAACGATTTACTTTTTACCCCTTTTATTGTTAACAGTACACCCATATTATTATGTAATCAGTATACTACATCTTCTGATTCCTTATTTCTTCTCCACTCCACCAGTTGTGACTTTGATGTGTCTCAATCATTCGGAGGTTAAAGTCTTGAACCTTCACAGGTGTAATTGAATCATTCCTCTATGGCCACTGATATGAATAAGGATTAATTTTCTTCTGGGCCATGCAACTTGGAAATGTGGGTGGTAAAACAGTTAAAAGAAAATGTAGTAGTAGAATCTAGCCTAAATTTGGTAAGTAAATCAAATATCTTAACTGTAGTTCAAAAGTAAATCTCACCTGATTTGAATGCAAGTGACATTGCATTACATGCTTTGATTACATGTTCCAACCAAACATGGTAATGCAATTATAATTCAATTACATTGCAAACTCAATTTCATTACGATTACAATTACATTACACTATACCAAACACAACCTTACACAACCTTGGTGTTAGACACGAGTAATAGTTAAAGAAAGAGAGACAAAGGAAAGAAATGGAGGCCCAGGGAAGCACAGAGAGAAAAAAAAAAAGAAAAAAAAAACTGTATCTTTAAGTGCAGACATAAGGGGACAGTTTTAACAATATACCATTGAGGAGGTAGATGTTGATATGCTTTTAGCCAAAAGCTACTGCACCCTTCATCCTAGTGGGGTAGGGTGTCTTAAGGGTTGTGGGTTGGTTGTGTAGAAGAGGGAAGAGGTTGAAAGCTACAAAACCATCAAATGAACTACCACTGTAACTGTTGGTTTAATAGAACCATGCATAAATCATAAGTCTAGTCGCAATTCATCACCTAACAAATATTACTTTGCTTGAGCCATTTTCTTAGCACACAAAAGTATCTTGGCTACTAGACTTTCAGACCTCCTGAAGCTAACCATGAAAGTTACTTCCATCAGTTGAGAGTCTTCCATGGCCATGAATGTCTTTTCTAGTCAGCTCGGTAGTTTCAGTAATCCCAACATGACTTAAGTAGCTCTTCATAAAATCTCAGCAATTTTTAAAAGCCTTCTGTGATCAAAGTTGATTTTTCAGTACAAGATTATGTAGTACTGCCTCTCAGTAACGTGGAATATTGAGGGAAATTATTAATGTGACTTTGATTTCACGGTAACCTAATAGAGATCCCTTTACTGCACTCGGAATCTTGTTTCCTGGGTTTGTTAAAAAGCCTCACAGAATTGTGTTCTGTGACAGACCTCTGGAAAGTCTAGTTGACAAGTTTCCTACCAAAAAGGAAAAGGGGATTAAAAGATCACTATTAATAGTGTTGAAACCTCAGGTGGACGACCAGAAAATTGGGAATGGGATATACAAAGTACGAACTATTCACTAAAACCCAGTGAAGCTAACTTTTAGTATAAGACCACAGGATACAATCCAGTTCTATGGATGTGCACTTCGAAATGTGCTTGTGACCACTCCATTAAAAAGTATACAATGTAAAGCATGTTAACATTGTGACACTACTTGGTACAGATGGGGAAAGTACATATATCATAATAAAATTAAGACATTTGATCATAGTTACTATTGTATTTAATTTCAGCGTCATCATCCGCACATTGATTCTTCAACATTTCTGTCCAGCCATTCACAAAAGAGTACAATCATCTTTGACATTATTCAATGAACTTAGCAGCTCGTTGAAAATCACTTGCGCTCTAAGCCTTCACTGCGACAAACTTCTTTCCTGTTACTAGACAACCAGGAAGAAACAAGAAATACTCCTTCAATATGCAGAAAATTTTACAACATAACAGGTCTGAATCAGCTAGACAAGCTTTGCGTCTCTATAGAAGACTAAAAGTCTGCACTTGAAATGAATTACTAAAATGAATCACATGGCCTTTCGCATCGACGCAGTTGAACATGTAGAGGATAATGGATAGAAACCAAGATCACAAGGGAACCAAATATTCATTCTAACTAAGTTTTTGAAAATCATGGCAAGAGTATAAAAGAACTAAAGCTGGCACGGATAAGGTTCACCTCCACCTTTTTATACGAAAGGGGACAGCCACCTCATTTCTGAGCCATTTCCATTGGACAAATAGTAAATCTTCTTCCACTTGTCATCTGAAAACTTCTCTGGTTTTATAAGTCTCTGCCTGTAAAAGGAAGTGAATATCAGTATGTAGCACAAGTTCTGGTGATGGCATCGATGAAACTTCCTAACCAACAATAGTTTATTTGCAAAACAAGAATTAAAATCAAGTAAACATAAAAGTTAAACATCATAGAAAATAAAGAGGATCAGTGCCGTGTATGCAAACCACCATCATTTCCATCAATAGATTGCACTTATCAATTCACTATACAGATTTTGGGGTCATGATATCATGTACGCTAACTGGTGCATCTTTTGGTCTATATGTTGCACATACTCAGTCCATTTTCTATCATAGTATGATATAGATAGATAATCAATATTTCTTATTATTCAAGCTACATTTTCTTTATTAGCATGCATAGACAAGACTTGAATGAGTAGGTTCTAATTATTGATATAGTTTCCAGATGAGTAGTTAAAACAAATGGTGACTATTTTGGTAGAAAGTATGATCTTCCCACAGCTTTAGAAAATAGTGTGAACTATGAGTCTGTGAGATATGCTAGCATATGCTCAAACATTCTACATTCCAATTCGCCAGCGTACACGTTCCGAAAAATGCGTTCCAGGATTGCAGAATGCATGTTTGTATGTTCCCAGATCATGGAACAGTACCTATATGGTGAATTCAGGTAATCATTATCTGACATAAGATAATTTAACAATTGATGGCAAGATGGGAACACGAATGTACTGGCTTCAAATTTTCTATGTTTGGTCAGTACATCAGCAAAAAAATTTCCTGTTTCCTCCTTTTAACACAATTCTTTTTGCCAGATGTTGTTGGAAACATAGGAGGGAGCTCTTCCCATATTCAGGATTTCTATATATAGATAGGTAGGCATTCTTATTAGTTTTAAGTCCAAATGAAACTGGAGTGAAACAGATGGATCTCAAAGAAATGAGTATTTTAGCAATATAATTTTACATAATATAATAGACAGAAAAATAAGTCCTAATGTTCAACAATATAAAAGAAATTGTTGTGATGGTTGCAACTTCTCAACTCTCAAGTATTGAATAAGGTCTTAAATGGTGATGTATATCAAGAATTTTGATATAATATAATTCTAACGGTGGTAATAGAGATGAATGCAGTTTCCTAGAGAAAATTGTGTCAACCTCTTTGCTTGGACTTTCCTAATATAGGGAAAGTTGGGGGTTCTTGTTGTTGGATGAGCTTAAACTACAACAAGAGAGCCTTCATCCCAAAATTTTGGTGTTTTTTGATTGAATCATTTTCTTCCTTTCAGCTCTGTTAAGGGTCACTTCCACTGTAACATTAAGGGCCTGTTTGGTAAGTTGTTAGTGGCCAAGGATTTGGAAGTGCAAATCCAGAGTTGGGTTCTCACCTGGATTTGACACTTCAAATCCAGAGAAGTTGTTTGGTAAACACTGGATTTGCACTTGGAAGTGTACATACATAATCCAAATCCATTGTTTGGATAGTAGCCTGTAAACAACCAAAGAAGCTACCAACCTTCCAAATTCTTTGTTTGGCTAGCCAAAGGATTATGTGATAGGATAACCACATTTAAAAGTCGTAAGATTACCACTACGTATTCTCAAAAGTTGCACATAGCCAATCCCAGTCCTCAATGATTAATGTTTCAAAACCCCAAGGGTAAACATGACAGCTATAGCAAATCAGGTTCCCAATGCAGACACAAAATTCTCCTGAGTACACAAAGCTCGGCACTACAAAATCGTCCAGCAGTACATATGTGGATAATCATCAAGAAACTCAACTGGAACAGTTTCTTGGTAGTCCGATAATCAACCGATAAATACAAACATTTCAACCATATCTGCAGGTCATTATTCTAATAACTGAAAGTCTGAAAAGGCAACAAAAGCACACAAAAAGAAAACTGGATCCCGGAAAAAAAGACGCATCAGTTCAATAATTGTACTATTATTAGATAGAGAAAAAAAACAAAAGTGAATGATGGAAAAAATGAAATAAGAACAAATCATCCAAGTCCATAAGAACAAATCATCCAAGTCCATCAATCCCATGACCATTAGACTATGTTACCTGGACTCGGGAACGGGTGTCAGGTACGGGTACATATCCAAGAGTCGGATCCTTCAAACTCATAATTGAAGGATATACGGACTCGGCTAAAAATGATCCAAATTTTGGGTACGGGTACAGGGATATAAGTATTAAAATAAATATATTTGAGCAAGGTTTCATAAAAATACATGTAATTAAATTTGCATGGTTTCATAAAAAGACACATTATGTAATCAAATTTGTATGGCTTCATAAAAAACATGTAATTATTTTTGCATAGTTTCATAAAAAGACAGCCTATAATTAAACTTGCATAATTTCATAGAAAGACACAGTTGTAATTAAGTTTGCATGGTTTCATATATTTAAAAAAACACAGCTATAATTAAGTTTGCATGATTTCATAAAAAGACACAGTTGTAATTAAGTTTGCATGGACCGTCCCTTCAGCTCTCCTGCTACTTTACTACCAATCTACTACATTAAAATAAACTATCAACTTCACTACCACATTAAAACAAACTATCTACTTCACTACCAGTCTCCCGATTGTCACCATGGAGGATCCGGATCCCGTACTCGTATTCGTGTCTTGTCGGATCGACACATGTACTTCTCCTTAAAGTGGAGAGTCCGGATAACAGAGCTATTAGATTATGTTAGCTAAGAAGATCAACTCTAAAACTCAGAGAAGGAAAATAGTATAAATAAAACAGCAAACCAAACAATGAAAAAAAAATTGGCTCAGAGTAACAAATAAAATCATGGGAACAAACGTAGTTGGTTACCACTTCATACATCAAAAGATGATGAGGAATGCATAAATATTTAGTATCAATCTATATGTAGGTGATACCGTGATACTAAACATAAATACCCCTTCACCTATCACTAATGATAAGGAATGCCACCTATGAGCCAATATTAATTTCCTCCTCTATAAACCCACCTCAACACAACCCAAACAAGAAATAAACATAGCTATTTTTTATGCCACTTCACCCATCAGCCCATGATGGGGAATGCATCAAACCTCAATATCACACTTCAGGTATGTGATACTAAGGTAAGTTACATCATCATAAATAAGGAATGCAACCAAAACACTAGCTACACTTGTTAAACGTTATAAAATTTAAAGATGTAAAGAAGAAACACTAGAAGATTTCATAAAAATTAAAAACTACTTTAAAATTTTTTAAGATTTAAAGATTTAGACACCCAAACAACATAATAGGATAGAAAATTTATAAGATTTAACGAAGAAACAATTGAAGATTTCATTTCAATCTTAAAAACTACTTTAAAAAGTAGAAGATTTCACTTCATAATAAATTCGAAGATGTTAGAAAAAAAAAATTAAACTAACATAAAAAAAGATCCATAAGTCAAATACCCTCTAAATAATGGCAGATCTATACATAGAAGACTAGATCCAGGCAGAAAACACAGAAGAAAATAACATTTCATAATAAAATCAAAGATAAATATGGTAGATCTATACATAGAAGATTTCATTTCATAATAAATTCAAAGATGGTGTTAGAAAAAATTTAAACAACTAACATTAAAAAAAAACTAAGATCCACAAGTCAGATCCCCTCTAAATAATGGCATATCTATACATAGAAGACTAGATCCAGGCAAAAAACACATAAGAAAATAAGATTTCATAATAAAATCGAAGATAAATATGATAGAATGAAGTAAACTAGCATACAGTGGTGGGTTACATTCATGATATAAATTACGATTTCATAATAAATAAATTCGAAGATGTTAGAAAAAAAATTTTAACAACTAACATAAAAAACCCTAAGATCCATAAGCCAGATCCCCTCTAAATAATGGCAGATCTATACATAGAATAGATTCAGGAACACAGTAGAAATTAAGATTTCATAATAAAATCGAAGCTAACTATGGTAGAATGAAGTCGACTAGCATACAGTGGTGGGTTACATTCATGATATCAATTAGGATTTCATAATAAATTCGAAGATGATGTTAAATTCGAAGATGATGTTAGAAAAAATTTAAACAACTAACATACAAACTAAGATCCATAGGATAATAAGAACTCAATAGACATAAGTTTTATGACCGCATGATACCCATGAAATAGAAAGGAAAATTTTCAGAAACAGCTACTGGATCAACTCTGCTTTATGTATATGAGAATTGCACAATTAAGAATTAAGAAACATGTCAAAAAGGGATAATAGCTGAAATGAGAATGCAAAGATGGTTGACTGGCATTGCTTAGCAAGAATGAGTGTTATTTGTGGGAAGTTTGAGGTAGTGCCAATTAGGGATAAGATGAGAGAAAATCGTTTCTGGTGATTCGGCCATGCACAACGAAGACCAATAGGTTCATCAGGAGCATAGGATACTAGTTAAAGGAGCTGCTAGAACTATGGATAGGCCTAAAAAAAGTTGGATTAAGGATGTAATAAAGATGTGGTTTTTCTAACATTACAGAGGACATAGCCCTTAAAAGAGTTCAGTGGAAGAAAAGGATTCAAATAGCAAACCAGAAAATTTTGTGATAAAGGCTTTTTTGTTTTGTTGTTGTTGTTATGATAGATTCAACGAACACAATGATTTATGACCATTATGAGAGCAAATACTAAGGAGAGCCATGAATGTGTGTTTACATTTTGCATACAATTAGACAGGTACACATAAAATCAGTAACAAAAGTCCAAACTCCGAACAAATCCTTGAGCTTTATGTGTGAATTCTTTACTTCCGTCTAGATCTATTAAGGGCCATCTCTCCTACGTAACTTTGGCAACTATCTTATCCTTTCTGTGGACTCGATCCATGTTCATTTTAATCTACCCCTAGTCACAACTCATAGATGGAATAAGAATTATAGGATTTTAGTATTATTTTTTTATAGATTGTAGGGAAACCCCCAAATTGATTCGGACCTGACTCGAGTTTGTAGTGAGGGAGCACGGTATGTAAACATTGTAGTGAATCTGGACCCAACCCTGACCTGATACGAGTAGGGTCCGGGTTCAAACCCTAGACACGTAGGACAAACTGGCCTGGTACTAGTATTATCAGACCTGACAAGATAACAACCATAGCTATCATACCGCCTACGGAAAGCTCATCAAGCATACTTTCATACAATTGCAGACATACCGAAGATAATAATGGCAAACTGTGGCCGCCTCATCTAGAGAGTAGCGTGGGAACATGACACGAGCATCTTTTGGAACATCTGGCAATTCTTGACGAAGCTTGCCCACAGCTGTCGAATGGGAGAAGGCTCCAATCATCATGTCATTATGCTTCATAGATCTAAAAGCATTAACCTGGAAAAAGAAAGAAAAGTTGATATATTACTGAAGGCATAAGCGAAAGTTATGTACAATGTACTTACCATGTTAATCTTAAATAGTATAATTGTTGAAGATGATCAAGTAAAAATATATTAGTGTATTACAAAGACTCTTCTACAAATGCTATGAACAACATCCTTCTCAATCTCATCATTATAATGGATAACTATCCTCTTTTTGAATGGTTGCTAAAACTACATCTTATACTCTATTATTGCCTACTAATTTATTTATAGTCCTTTAAATTCAAAGCTTCTCTCAACATTTCTAGTTTAGAAGTTAACTCTTCTCTGCCTCATAAACTAACTGAATATCAACAGTAAACAACCCGACACCATAGAGATCCAAAAGCATAACAAAGGAATATACACACCAAAATAGAATCAGTAAAAAAAATGCAAGAAAATACTCAGATAGTTGCTAATGCGCATCAATTTGCTATCAGAAGTTTTCAGGAATTAAATTATGCATCCCATAGCATTAATAGTTCTATGCTTAAAATCCATGCACACACGGGTGGACCTAGTGTTTTTTTTTTTTTTTTTTGGTGTGTGTGGGGAGAGGGGAGGGGGGGGGTGGGTGGGTTGGACCTTAAATCCAAAAGGTAAGGTGAAAAAAGGCAAAATAAGGCTCAAGAGAATCAAACTTGAGACCTCTTGTTTAAAAATACTCATTTTCTTACCAACTAAACAAGCATTCGATTATGATCTATTCATAACATGTTGACCAAATAACATAACAATAAAAGTATATTGCATGCAACCAAAAATCCAGGGGGCGGCCGGTCCCACATAGGCCCAAGGCAGGTTCGCCCCTGCAAGCAAGATACCTAGAAGTTTAGTTTGAAATGGTACTAACCGTCGAAAGCTCCTTTGCATGAATCGGTCGACAAGATTTCATTGTTACAGGTTCTTCGTATTCACTGAACGTAAACCAGCTATTATACTGAACAAGAAAAGAAGAAGACTTAGTTTAGTTTCATGCAGTGTTGTAGATAAGAATGACATTAAGAGAAACGTATTGAAGCGACTGCAATGTTAATCATGCCTGATCAATAGCAAAAAGCACAGGGATATCTTTAACCAGAGATAATTCTTTCCTCAATCGTACTACAACACCAACTGAAGCCTGTGAATAAGTAATCCCAGTTTGAACAAGGTCATACAATGTAGAGCCTTCAGGCATAGCCATCGAATCAACCCCTCTCATCATTCCAACACCAGCACCTTCTCCCAATAGAATGGGATCAAAAATTTGACAAGGTAATTGTTGTAAGCGTGACTCATTAAATTTCATAAAATCCTGGAACATTGGAGCACAATTGAAAATATCATATCAGAAAAATTTGACAAGGTAATTGTTGTAAGTGTGACTCATCACAGAAGTTTAGAAGAGCACCTGAAGAACTTTCCCAGCATGGACAGGAGTATCCCAAAGATCATTGTTTGGGTTTCTATAGAAGAATCCTCCATGGGTCCACTCTTTACCTTTGGGAACATAAAAGACCAGCCAACCTTCACTACGAGCCCAGCGAACAAGCATAGCAAGAGCAATGCTTTTTCCACAGCTAACAGGGCCATCCAAGACTATCTGTTTTTTAAGATTTGAACCTGCAGAAAAGAAGAAAAATAGTATTAATACATCAGAAAGAAACAAAGTATTAAAGGTTTAATACATTTAAGTCTTAGATGACTTCTACAAGAAAATTGCACACACAAGATCACTTTCCGATGAGAAACATCCACTAAGTTACATGGTCAGCGTTGAAAGGAAAGCATATTTTACTATAACGTGTTATGAGTGCACAAGTATAAGCAACACCTTTCAAATTGAACCATAGATATGTAGATTCACGTTAAAAATTAAGGAAGCAGCTTAGGGTTTATGGTACATATAGTTGCCCAATCTACACGCAGATTCGTGAGCATCTGCAAATTTCTGGTAAGGAATTTTTCCAACAAGAAAGAGAGAATCAACTCAATGTACATCCCCTTCAAAAGGATATGGATATTCCAATCTTTGTGTTCCAAAAACAAGTGATGCATGTCTCTGTATCATATAAAGTTCACAGGAAAGAACGAACAACAGTTTCCAGGGGATCTCAACTCTAAAGTAATACAACAAAACAGAGCAACAAAAGAAGCTCAAGAACAAGGAAAAAGAGTACAGCAGGAATGCTTATTACATATAGATAAACTCAAAAGACATCAGAAGCCAGAAAACATGGCAATCAGAGTATCGGACAACAGGAAATAGATGAAAAAGGGACAATTGGCCTCCAGTATTTATCCACAGTCTAGGATGATGCATGTACACTCTGAAAATGGGTGCAGTGTCCATGTCGCATCTTGTCAGACACGACACAAACACCAGAACATACTAGGGCATAATGTCATGTCCGTGTCCCATATTTGTGTCTGTGCAATATCACAGTTGATCTCTATGAAAGAATCAGAAATAAGTGGAAAGGCAAACCTTCACAAAAGCTTAATTTTTTGCTTATGTAATTTATGATTGTTATAAACAAGGATAATTGGCAATTAGTCAGCCCAGTAATCGGACACTTAATCCAATTAATATAGAAGTAGATCGGCCTTGTAATTCGATTAATGAACCCACTTGGTACAATTTTGGTTATAAGTTGAACTTAATTAAATCATAGTGAAAGTTCTAAACTTCAATTATTCTTCTATAACCTCATTTTGATATCCAGTTGATTTTCCTTCTACTAGAGGTTTCAAGTTTAGAAAAGGGTGTTCCAGCACCACAAGCCCTCCGCTAAACGCACTAGTCGTTTCAAGTTTTTTATATTTGAGAAATACTTCCAACACTGGCATGAGGAATGTGCTATCCTGCCAACACTATGTCAAAAAGCCAAAGTGATCCTTCACCATCTACAACTTTTTAGTACAAAGCACTATTATTCTTTTGTTGGTTAGAAAATCCCAATCGAAAAATGAGCAAAGCAGTTGCCTTCATGCAGTTCCACCTCTGTTTGAGATAAAGAGATATCATCCAATATGAACGGTATATTGGCAGGTATAAAGTTTTGAAAGGCAAACCAATATGGGCCTAACCTGTTTGAAAAATCCAGCAATTGAACTATACAGACCATATACCGGCCGATATATGGGGTATATCGGATATATATAACAATGTTATATTAATAAATTTTCATTATGCAATGGTTGGTAACTATATTGTGAAAAGAGCGCTTAAGCACCGCTTAAGCGAGTTTTAGGATTTAGGCGCCTCGCTTAATGAATTTGTCCCAGAAAAGCGATCAGCGCTTAGACGTCGCTTAGTAGCGTCTCGCTTAACGTTTTTTTAACCGAACCGAAGCTTTTGTTATTTACATATTTGGATAGATGAGAAACTTTAAGTAGGAACTTTAGAGACTTAGCTTTTATGTTTGATGGTATTTTGATGACTATGTACTATGTATGCATTGTGTGGCTTATAGTTTGCATTTTGATTCTAGTATTTATATTGTTACTTTGCTTGATTGATAATTGGTATTATTATTCATGCATATACTAATAGAATTTTATGAAAAAATATTGAAATTTGTTGATGTTTTTGCCTTTTGACTTAGTAAAGATAGTCCCCCATTGACTACACCACCAAGTGGATATCTCAATCTAATACTTTGTATGTGTTGAGGTTTGCGCATGGAGTGTGGTGGGGCACATGAGTGTCATATGGGGGTGTTTTATTAGGAGAAAAAATGATTAACTCCTCAATGAAAGCTTTTAAGCTTTTTGTCATGCTCTTGGATATTATTCCATAGGAGCTAAGCCCCAAAGGGGCTTAGCGACTCGGACTCAGACTCGTGCTCAAGGGTGCAAAGTGACGCTTTGTTGACGCACTTTGCACTTTATTGAACGGGCGCTAAGCGGGCTATGCATTGGGCTGCGATTGTGGGATATCAATTTTGTATATTAACTTTTTAGTCCCACATCGGAAAGAAGAGGAGGATGGACTTCCATCATTCCCTATATAAAGAACCCTCTAGCCTCCTTTTGAGACCAAAAATAAAGAAAGATGAGTCCAAAGGAGTCCGTTCGAGTCACATAAAGAGGTGACTACGAGCGTTCCAGAAATTCTCTTGTGAACTTGCTGGCTCCTGGGAGCAGATCGTCGATAGAGGACGAATCTTGCTTTGAGCAACGGTGGTCTTACCGCCCCAGCTAGAATAATTTTATTCGGTCTTCTTCTCATTTTTCTTCTTTGTTCGTTCTGTCTGATTGCAACTGCGTTTTGCAAGAAAGAATGAAGGTTGTTTTTCGTTTTGTTGATTCTTGTTCTATCTCAATTGCAACTGCGTTTGTAAGGAAGAACAACACTTGTTTCTGCCAGTTGGTTTCTGGAGTTAGCACTCGTCTTGAGTTTAGATCTCCGTTCAGGAAGATCTTGTACCATCCTAACAAACTCATTCAGAGTTTTCTTGCTACCTTCCTAACAAGCTCGTTTAGAGTTTTGTTTCTGGCATATGTTCAATCCATCTGAAGCTCTGTCTCAGGGAATAACAATCTCAAAGCAAGATCCGAATAAAATGGAGAACAACCGTACAAGTCTTCCCGATACAAGTTTTTACAATCTTCAGAAGATTGACGGGCTACACTCCAATCATTTTGATGAGGAATGATTCATCTGTCAAATGTTTGACGTGGGTAGAGAGATCCAGGATCTACCATTCCTACGGTTGAAAGTGAATTTGATCTGGCGTCGCTGGAGACGCACATTCCAAGAGAAAAAAAGTAGACATCTGATGCAAGTTGGCACATGGAGGTGTCTAAAGCTGGTAGCCGCATAGAGAAGTCTACTGCGATTGCCGAAGAGAGACTGGCACTGCATCTATGCATGGCAACAATTAGAACATGGAAGAGCTCGGCACATAAGTAGTCTCGGCGCAGAGCACTCACTGCGCATGGCAGGCTCGGTGCAATGTAGTCACTGCGCATGGCGTTCTTTCGGTACATGGCAGGACTTGGCGCATGGAAGCGTCTATGTGGCTAGCTCTAAGCAAGGTCTATGTGCGACCAGGTTATGTGCATAGGGCTATAAGTACCTTGGCGCATCTCTTCAAGCATGAAGGACCATAAGAATGAGGATTGCAAATCTAATTTCAAACCAAAATAGCAAGGTAAAAGCTTAACTTGGTTACTTTGATTACTTAACTTGGTTGCTATGATTGCGTAGGTTAAGTCATATGGCGTAGTTGCTGACTGGTGAATTGACACTAGTGCATCTAGCCACGGGAGCTCTAGGAAGAGCAGTTCACCGAGGTCAATTCTATCACTGAAGAAGGCCGAAGATCTCGATAGCAAATAAGGATCAAGCAGAGGATCTGGGGATTAGGATAATGGTTATGGACTTCGAGAAGCTACAGTCAAAGAAGTACGTGTAGCAAAGTACCATTGATTACCAAGGAACTGATCTCAGGTAAGTCTGTTGCAGACTTGAGGGTGAACATCCATGGTTGCAGATGGTGATATCTTGGCATGAGACATACTTTGAAACAAGGCTTCAGTATCAGATGGATATACGAGCTTCTACTTGTAAATTGAGTCTCATTACAAGAGTTGTGGGACACTAAGACTAGGACATGTACTCTGTACCGCAAGATGTCTAGTTTATGGCTTATCTCCAAATGTGGGGGTAAGGAGGAGGAGAAGTGTGAGGTCTGTGCGCAGACAAAGATTACAAGAAAACTGTTCAAACGGGTAAATCGAAGTACAGATTTTCTAGAGTTGGTACACTCAGATATCTGTGACTTCAAACAGTTCTCCACAAAGGCCATGATGAAGTATTTCATTACCTTCATCGACGAATACTCGAAGTACGCATCCGTTTATCTGCTAAAGACAAAAGACAAAGCATTCGAGAAGTTCAAGGAGTTCAGGGCTGAGGATGAATGTCGAACAGGACAACAACTCAAGAGAATCAGAAGTGATCGATGCGGAGAGTATAGGTCCATTAAATTTGTATCGTTCTGCAAAGAATATGTAATTGTCAATGAGACGACTGCTCCGAATTCTCCTCAATCAAATGGAGTAGTTGAACGGAAGAACAGAATTGTAATAAAGTAAATTTGTATGATTTCATAAAAGACATAATTGTAATAAAGTTTGCATTGTTTCATATATTTAAGCTTATAATTAAATTTGAATAGTTTTATAAAAAGACATCATGTAATTAAATTTGAAAGATTTCATAACTTTACTACAAATTCACCATTTTAAATTAACTATCTACTTCACTACCACATTAAAATAAACTATCTACTTCACTACCAGTCTTTCAATTGTCACCTTAAAGGACCATGAAGGATCTGATTGTCACTTGGAGGATCGGATACGGATTTTATACCCATACTCATGTCCTACCCGGTTGACACGGGTACTTCTCCTAAAGTGGAGAGTCCGGGTAACATAGAGTCAGACCCAACTTGAATGTCATTCGAATGTGGGGGTGTCTGGCGTATGCGAAGCTTCCAGACTTAAAGATTCAGAAGCTAGGAACGAGGACTACGAAGACAATCTTCCTGGGATATGCTGAGAAGAGTAATACTCGAAAGTTCCTTGATATTTGAGTCAAATTATATCATCGAAATCTCGCGACGCAGAATTCTTTGATGATAAATTTGCAAGGCACAAGAACATTGTTTTCGCGGACATTCCGGAGAATAGTGTGAGTGAACAGGAGGCTAACGCTTTCAATGAAGATGTAGTCCAAGAAGAAGTCATTCCAGAGACAACGTTCGAACCAGAGCTCGCAACAGGTGTCTAAGCGAGTGAGGAGACAGAAGGACTTCGGAGATGACTTTGTCACCTATCATGTGGAAGCAGATCCGCTTACCTATGATGATGCGATGAAGACCATAGACGTTGTCTTCTGGAGGGAGGCTATAAATAATGAGTATGACTCAATAACCTCCAACAACACTTGGGTGTTGGTCGATCTACCCGAATGAGCTAAATCAATCGTATCTTCAAGAAGAAGATGAACGCCGATGGAACTGTTGACAAGTTCAAGGCAAGGCTGGTAGCCAAGGAATTTTCTCAGAAGCAGGGGATCGACTACTGCGACACATGCTCCAGTAGCGCGGATGACGACCATCAGGATGTTGGTTGCTATAAGTGCAATCCATAAGCTAGTTATACATCAGATAGATGTGAAAACAGCATTCCTGAATGGTGAATTGACCGAAGAGATTTACATACAATAACCAGAAGGATTTATCATCAAGGGCCTTGAAGACAAAGTCTGCAAGTTGGTGAAATCGTTATACGGTCTAAAGCAAGCTCCCAAAATGTGGCATGAGAAGTTTGATAAAGGTCAGAAGATCAAACGGCTACAGGATTAGTGAGACGGACAAGTGTGTTTACACAAAGTTCGCTGACGGGAGAGTAGTCATCGTTTGTCTATACATAGACGACATGTTGATCCTGGCACGGATCGAGCACGTGTCACTGAGACAAAGAAGTTCCTCTCATCAAGTTCAGTATGAAAGACTTGGGGGAGCTGATGTGATCCTGGAGATCAAGGTCATCCGAACGGGCACTAGAGTGGCGTTGTCACAGTCGCATTATATTGAGAAGATGCTCACACACTATGGATATCAGGATCTTCCAGGAATCGATACTCCGTACAGGTGTGATAAGAAGCTGAAGCCAAATCATAGAGAAAGTGTCAGACAACTGGAGTATTCAAACGTCATTGGAAGTTTGATGTATGCAACAACTGCCATAAGGCCTGACATAGCTTTCGCCATCGGGATGCTGAATCGATTCACGAGCAATCCAGGTATTGATCACTGAAAAGCTGTGAGGAGAGAAATGAGATATCTCAAGAGGACTCAGAAGTATGCATTGCACTACAGCGGTAATCCGACCGTAGTGGAAGGGTTCAGTAATGCAAACCGGTGTTCAGAAGAAGAGAGTTAAAGCTTAAAGGTCCACAGGAGGATGTCTTCTCAAGGGTGGAGCTGCTATATCGTGGAAGACGAAGAAGCAGACAATGCTCTCTCATTCCTCAAGGAAATCTGAGTTCTATGTACTGGCGACTGCAGCAGAGGAAGCAGGATGGCTTCGGGAACTCATGTATGATTTTTCAGTGGTTGGTATGCATATTCGGCGGTACCGATTCACTATGACAACCAGGCGACTGCTGTTGTGGCATCAATTTTTTCTCTTCAATGGTTAGAAGAGATCTGTGCAGCTAAGGCACATGGTGCTGTATGAGCGCATCAAGAATGACGTCATGGTAGCGGTTAATGTTCGAAGCTAGGTTATTCTAGCGGGTCCGTTCAAGACACTACATGAGCGCATCAAAGATGGCATCATTACAGTGGTTGATGATCGGAGTCAGGAGGGTCTGGCGGATCCGTTCATATAAGACCTCAAGCACCAGCTGATCATAAGAACTATAAAGGAGCGTAGTACTCCATGTTACAGTGGCGATACCACATGAAGTACCTTGACAGGATAAATCCTCGGCTTCAGGCCATGTCATAGCGGCGTAACACCGCATATAGTCAAGGACACAGCATACATGGACTTGGAGGACTTTTGATATTTTATCTTTGTAATTCTACCATAAAGTTTTATACTATTAGTTCAAAAAGAAATCTACTAGGCATCTAGCTTTTGGTTCAAAGAAGGATCATTGACTGGGAGAATATCAGGAACAGTGGGTAGTCCTTTGAGACATTGAGGGATTACGGACCCAGAACCACTGTTGTCTACTATATGTTCTCTGGGTAGAACAATATCCTGTAGGAGGATGGCTTAGACGCCTTAATGAGTTCTAGGACATTTGGAATGTCCGACGTGCTTTACAAAAAGTATGGTAGCACAGCACTACAAAGGAGTAGAGAACATGCTATAGTGGGTGACACCACCTTGAGGTTCCTGGATAGGGTAATGCCTCGGCTTCGCGAGCCATGTCACAGCGGCGTAGCACCGCACATAGGCAGGTGGCCTAATGTTGTAAAATAAAGAACGGTAGGCATCACTACAAATAGGCCGGTGTACACATGTTACAGTAGTGTGACACCACTAAGAGGTACCTAGATAGGGTAAAGTATCGGCTACACGAGCAATGTCACAGCGATGTAATATCGCAAGGAAGCACAACACTTCATGCTGGGTAGTTTGGCACTACAAAGCGGCAAGGACCTCATGCTACAGTGGATGACACCACAATGAGGTGGGACCTCGGCTTTGGGCCATGTCATAGCGGAGTAGCACCGCAAGGAAGCGCAAGGCTTCATGCTAAGGACTCTTTAAAAGAACTCACCTAGAGTGTATGAAAAGATATATAGACCGTCTCTTGAGGGTAAATTTGTAGACGCCCAAGATACATACACCAAAACCAAGCGTGCACAGAGCCTTTAATGTACAACCGGAAGCACAGCTGATGTCATTGTGTAAATGGAAAGAATTGCAGCTACGATGCAGAATTCAAGGCTTAGTCCATTCTTGTATCATACTGTTATTCGAACCATGCAAAAAAATTCAAGTCGAAGCGACATCTATCCTAATGCATAATGGACAATCACTGTAGAGAACGCTCAACCCATATATTGAGATATGTGGGAGAATGTTGGTGTTTTTATCTTTGGACTAGTTAATATAGTCCCACATTGGCTACACCACCAAGTGGGTATCTCAATATAATACTTTGTATGTGTTGAGGTGTGCGCATGGGATGTAGTGGGGCACATGGGTGCCATGTGGACGTGTTTTATTAGGAGAAAAAAGGATTAACTCCTCAATGAAAACTTTTAAGATTTTTGTCATGCTCTTGGATATTATTCCATAGGATCTAAGTCCCAAAGGGGCTTAGCAACTCGGAGTCGGACTCGGACTCGGACTCGGGCTCAAGGGCGCAAAGTGGCGCTTTGTTGGCGCACTTTGCACTTTGCTGAACGGACGCTGAGCGGGTTATGCATTGGGTTGCGATTGTGGGATATCAATTTTATATATTGGTTTTTTAGTCCCACATCGGAAAGAAGAGGAGGATGGGCTTTCATCCTTCCATATATAAAGAGCCCTCTAGCCTCCTTTTGAAACATACCAAAAATAAAGAAAGAGGAGTCCAAATGAGTCCGTTCGAGTCACACAAAGAGATGACTACGAGCGTTCCAGAAGTTCTCTTGTAAACTTGCTGGCTCCTGGGAGCAGATCGTCAATAGAGGACGAATCTTGCTTTGAGCAACGCTTCACCGCCCCAGCTAGAATAATTTTATTGTCTTCTTCTCCTTTTTCTTCTTTATTCGTTCTGTCTGATTGCAACTGCGTTTTGCAAGAAAGAACGAAGGTTGTTTTTCGTTTTATTGATTCTTGTTCTATCTCAATTGCAACTGCGTTTGCAAGGAAGAACAACAATTGTTTCTGCTAGTTGGTTTCTGGAGTTAGCACTCGTCTTGAGTTTAGATCTCCGTTCAGGAAGATCTTGTACCATCCTAACAAACTCGTTCAGAATTTTGTTGCTACCTTCCTAACAAGCACGTTCAGAGTTTTGTTTCTGGTATCTGTTCAATCCATCTGAAGATCTATCTCAGGGAATAACAAAATTTATGTGTATACAAAGTATTTTACATGTAGGAGCAAAAAAAAAGTGAGGTGCTAACTATCGCCGCTTAAGTGCCCTTTAGCGGAGGCGACAACCTCCTCGCCTCGCCTCACGCTTAATACAACATAGGATTAGTTATATATTAATAGTAATTACTCGGCCATTTAATCGCAATTACACAATGACTTGAAATTTGTGATTAATCGGCTACCTGATAATCAAATTAAGCGATATATTACTCGGACTATTAATCATTAATAAATCTTTTTTAAGACTTACATTGATGCATATACCAGCTTACCTACCATCAAACCCCCTACAAAAAAATCCACTTATAGAAGTGTTTCTCTCTTGCAATAGGGAAGAAAGAAACAGTATGTTCCTCCACAACGTTCCTCCACAACGGGCTAGTCGACAATGGTTGCAAACTTGCAATATTTGTTAAAACAATATAATTTTGAGTTGCTCAATTATTATAATATATATATATATGCTCTGATAGTTTGATTCTTGTTAATATCTCCCATATGATATATATTAATATATTATTCTATATTATACCTCCATGGGGTCATATCTTCCAATATGTCCGATATATGACGGTATCCTCTCTGATATGGGGATACCAACAGGTATGGGACCGGTATCCATATCAGGAACCTAGGGTTAGAACCCTTTGCATCTTCCCTTCCCCAAAGGCTGCCATTAGCATAGTAGGAAGCAACAATAAGCAAATATAATTGCAGTCAGAACAACGTATACACTTCTAAAACTTCCATCTGCAACAGCAATTGATCATAGATTCAAAATATGTCTATTCTCCTATGTCATAACGAAAGATCCAAAACCTGACATATCTTATGAAACAGATCCAGGTATGAACATGTCATTTGCTAGTAATAACTCAACTAGTACTCACTTCTAGAGTCTCAAAGGAAATGTTATAATATCATCTGAACCATCCTAGACAACAGAACGTAATCATGCTCATTTAACCAGGTCCAGATTATTGATGTAAGCAATCAGTTTTAGTTAGACTTGAGTATAGATCCCTACTTTAATTTGTCTTTGCCAAGAATTAAAATTGGGATGTTTTGGACAAGTTTGGAGGCCTACTTACAAGTATAACTTCTCATGGTGATGAAATAAGATTTACTACCCATCTTTGACTGGTAAGAAAATGTCAGAGTGCCTTGGCTAGAAACATCTTTTACGTGTTCACACACTAAAAGAGTCCTTTACATGAAGATATATCTTATTTCTGGATGCTAATGCTGGATAAGAAATACGGATGTCCTTTTTACATCTTTTGTTTTACTGGATTAAAAATATGGATGCTCTTTATGCATCTTATGCATATTGCTGGATTAGAAATATGGATGTCCTTTATAAATCGTATGCTTAAACAAGGTTCAATGATAGAGGTTACTTAAGCCAACTCAAGGGATCCGAATCAACTCTAGGAGCCAGCACTCCATACTTCCAGTTTCCTCTCTCCTCGGCAAATAGTTGGCACTTCATTGTTCACACGTTCTTATATATGAACCATAAATCTGCATCTTCAAATATCTGCTCAACCATAGCCCAATGTAGTATTTAAGTTCCCTTCAAATTATGTTGGAGATGCATTAAGATTGAACTTCCAGGTGCTAGAAAGTAGAAACAACCAAATATCTATCTCACAAGTTTTATAAATAATATGCAACCCTGCACTTTTAATGCAAAACATAGCATCCATCCTCACCCCGTATCTGCAATGAAGTTCATAGATTCTTCACCCCGAATCTTATCAAGGTTTTCTTGTGTTGTCACTATAATAGATGGATAATTAGTCATGACTTAAACTATGCTTGTCTGGTTTTAGATATTCTATTTCTCTTCAGCCACCCAATTGGAATGTCATTCTTTTGCTTTTTGGCTTCTAATATGGACGAATGCAATTTCCTATAGCAAATTGAACCACTTACCTAATAGTCTAGAGTCTCAAGAAATTGGTGGGCGTTCCATGGTTGCATGAGCTTAAAGTACAACAACAAAGCTTTCATCCCAAAATTTGGGATCAGCTATTTGAATCACTTTCTTCCATTCATCGTTGTTAAGGGCCATGCCCTTGTAGCATTAACAAAAAACATTTCCTCCGTTTCAACCTCAATCCAAGTTCGTCTAGGCTACCCTTAGTTCTAGTAGCTCTTTGACTAATATCTTACTGGTCCTCTTAAGACATTTTTTCCTACTTATCTCACTTGGCACACCTACAACTTCTCACGCATACACTCATTTATTATCCTATACATTGATAACTCTACCTACACATCAACTAGTTATCTTGGTTTTGTGACTAACCAGTCTCTTGCTCATAATCTATGCCGGTTGGGAATTTGGTACCAACACAAATGATACATGATATAGGTTGACAGTAATACATAAAAAGTCGTTCAAAATTGCTCTCATAAAGCTTTCTTATACCCCGTAGCAATGGAAGCACGGACACTCAAAAAACACGTAGTGGACACTTTAAAATGCAGTATGACACATCAAAACAGGTGGTGCATCCGCCATGTTTTTATCATACCATGCTGTGACGTATTCGTGTCTGCCTATGCAATGTAGTCCAAACCTCTTTCGATCTTCATCTAACCAAGATGTTAAGAACTCACTCTTCCGGGAGATCTGGATGGCTGGGTCGACAATGCGCCTGAAATTGTCCCTCAATTCCAAGAAGCTCTTCCTGACCATGACAGCGCAGCGCCGCGTCTCCTCAAACTCCTTCACCATCCCGGGCGGGAGCCCCTCCGGTAGCACCTCCTTCCAGTCCTCCAAACTAAAAACAACAACAACAAAAAGAGAGAGAGAGAGAGATCGTAACCAAATCGTCGTTGCAAGAAATGGATGAAGGCAGGGTGAACCTGAAGTCGACGTAGGTGGAGGCGTTGCGGTGGGAGAGGGAGGCGAGGGAGGGGGACGGGGTGAAGAGGGGCCTCCCTCCGGGTCCGACGTCGAGGAGGGGGTCGTAGGAGTGGGGGATGGGGTCGGTGGACAGCTCGAAGACGTCGCTGATGCCCTCGGCTGCCGATGAGGAGGCGGAGGAGGACTCCGCGGCGGAGGATGAGGAGGACGAATCGGCTGAGGTCACACTCTTGCCCCAGCCCTTACCCTTGCCGCTCTTGCCGGTGGCGGCGGCGGCGTTGTTGCTGCTGTTTTTAGGGTTGGGTTTGGGTTTGGCCTTGGCGTAGTGGCGGACGGGGAGGGGAAGGTGGGGGAGGGAGGTGGCGGCTGTGGTGGTGGAACGCAGGAGACAACGGAGGAGCATCTTGGGTGGGTTTATGGAGTGAGGTTTTCTTTGCGAGGGTCTGGAGTTGAGTTGGGGCTTAACAAAATTCAACTCTCTCTCCCTCTCTCTCTCTTCAAAACCTATTTTTATTGAATTTTGTATGGGCGCTACAAAATTTATTTCGGGCTAATCACGAACTTTTAATTTTCTTACTAGGGGCACCATGCCATGTCGTGCCTTATCTATTGAAAATCCATGACGTGTGGAGACCCAATAAACAAGACACGACAACAATATAGATAAATAACCCAATAAACAAGACACGACAACAATATGGATAAACTATCATATTTATGACAAGAATAATCTTTTCTGTAGTGACGGTGATTATCTTGCACTTTGGAGTAGGTAGGAAAGTGAAGACCGATATGAACTGCCACATCCTAGTACCAAAATACGGAGAATGACACGGCCAGCTAAGCACTACGAAGTATCCAGGTACCCCAGAATACGATTAATGTTGTATGTAGATAAGAGGGTGTATACTACAATCAAGTCGCCTAAGGTCACACTGAACATCTATGTCTCAATCATTCAAACAAGAAGCAGTAAGCATAGAACATGTAAGATAAACTAGTAAGATGTTCCAGACGCTCTATCAAAATGATTTGAAAACTAGCCGTACAAAATGATAGGATAGTAGAGTAACAATAGTACATGACTGAAATCAGCTGCAGTCTAAAATAAGTACAATCAACTAACCACCACCTTTTACCGTAGAAATATTTTGGTAATTTTGCATGTTCTTAATTAGTTTATATATTAATGTTTATCTTAGAATTAATTTATGTTGCCAATAATTATTTAGTTTTAGTTAGTATACTAGATAATTAGAATTTATTAAGTGCTAGATAGTGCTAAGTAGTGTTAGTCATGACTCTAGTTAATTAGAATTAATTAGTTAGTGACATGGATAGAATATTCCCTCTATTGATTAGTTGGATGATTTCCTTCATTAATTATATTATATTCATGACAAATTGAGGGGACAAATTTGACATTTTAGCATCAAACCTAACCCTACTATAAGAGGCATACTCTAAGTATGGTTAGTTCATCCATTCATTCATATCATTAGTCACCATCTTCCCCAAAATCCTAAATTTCCAAATTCATTCAACCCCTACCAATTTTTTCAACCAAATCCACTAATTTTCTTTTTATTTCAATTTTCATGGAAACCTAGAAGCTTTGGAGTACAAGAGGACCCATAGGAGAGGAGTTAGTTAGGAGGAATTGTGTCTACTTCTTGCATTGTGTCCATTGGAGGAGTTTCATTGGGATTCCAACTCCAAATAGATATAATTTATATTTCCATATTAATTTTATGGTTAGATTATCATATTGGACCTCTACGAACCCACTCATGGCTAGTAACAACCCAATAGGGGAAGAATTAAGGAGTAGAGCCTCTAATTTGATAGTTCTAGGTGTTTTTGTGATCAATTTAGGAGAAATCCAAATTATGTCCACCAAATATTTGTATCGTGTCCTCAATGGGATATTTAGTGTCTAATTATGCTTGTGGTAGTGCACTCGTGTCCACAATTGGATACGTGTAGGCCGTATCATGATATGCCATGATACGGGTAGGTAGAATTGGTAATTTTTATGTATTGTTGTCATATTGTGTCTTTTCCTCCTTAATTGCATAGGAATAATTATTTATAACTATTTTCATGATATATTATATATACAAATTATGTTCTATATGTTTTGTTGGTGTATCTTGGTGTTGGAGTGGTATACCACATGTGTATCATGGTGTTTGGTGTGATACTTATTGTCACTCCATGTTCCCGATATTCGTATTTGGAGCGTATTTAATTTTCTTGCTAGCATAGTTGTATGTTGTAGAGAGAGTAGACACATTCTTTGGTTCACTTGGCTCTTGGTTTATTTGTTTGGTTTGGTTTGGTTTGGTTTGATCATGAGTTGAACCCATGGTCCAAACCTTAAACCCTCCATTTATAATCCAACTTTATTCTCTCTCTTCTCATTATTCTTCCATTCTCTCTCTTAGGTTCTCTCTCCCTCCATAAGCAAGTACACATTGCATGAGGAATGAAGAAACCCTTTATTTTATTGTTCTATTATGTTTATTATGTGTTTCTCCATACATTTAGAATTTGGTATTTTCGATTTTAGTGGATGGTTTAGTGTAGATCTAGACTTTTAGTTTAGAAGCTTTTCATGTGTTCTTGAGTTTTCTTGGATTTTGATCTCCTAAAACTGTATATTTTTTAAAACTTATTATTTTATGTTGATGAGCACTTGATTTTGAGTAGTTTAGAACTTTACTTTGCTAGATTTGGACATCATTTAAGGTTTCTATGGAAGAAATAATTTCTCATTTTTGAGCTTTTAGTCATGGCCGAAAATCTGTTGTTGGAGGAGAATGAAACTTAGACGAATGAAACTTCACAAGTTGAAAAAATTTCACTAAGTCCCAAAAGACTTCATGCGACTAGGAGCTATGTGTCTCTCTTCTTCTGGACGCATAACTTCTCACATACTTGGCACAACTTTGTATGATTTTGTCTTTTATCCTGACATACTTTATTGCTCATCACATCAGTCACATCTATCACTTTATGTCACTTCTTCTGACTTACATTTATTGATGGTCGCATTGCATATTTCTCGAAGAATGGACTTTGCTTTACCCATGCGTCCAATCCAACCATGCAGCCTCGACCGCATGCGGCCTTGACCCTATACGACCTTGACTTCATGCGGTACCTTGCCTCATGCGACACCCTGTAATGATGCCATATTTGATGTGCTCATGTAGTGTCTTGAACGGACCCGCTAGAATCACCTAGCTTCAAACATTAATCTCTACCATAACACCATTCTTGATGCACTCATACAGCACAATGTGCCTTAGCTACATAGATCTCTTCTAACCATTGAAGAGAAAAAATTGATGCCACAACTGCAGTCGCCTGGTTGTCGCAGTGAATCGGTACTGCCGAATATGTACACCAACCACTGGAAGATCATACATGAGCTCCCGAAGCCATCTTGCTTCCTCTGCTGCAGCCGCCAGTGCATAGAACTCAGATTCCCTTGAGGAATGAGAGAGTATTATCTGCTTTTTCGTCTTCCATGATATAGCAGCTCCACCATTTAAGAAGACATATCCTCATATGGACCTTTAGCTTTCTTCTTCTGAACACCAGTTGGCATTACTGAACCCTTCCACTCCGGTCGGATTACCGTTGTAGTGCAATGCATACTTTTGAGTCCTCTTGAGATATCTCATTTCTCTCCTCACAGCTTTCCAGTGCTTAATACCTGGATTGCTCGTGAATTGATTCAGTATCCCGACGGCAAAGCTATGTCAGGTCTTATGGCAGTTGTTGCATACATCAAACTTCCAATGATGTTTGAATACTCTAACTGTTTGACACTTTCTCTAGGATTTGGCTTCAGCTTCTTGTCACACCTGTACGGAGTATCGATTCCTGGAAGATCCTGATATCCATAGTTTGTGAGCATCTTCTCAATATAATAAGACTGTGACAACGCCACTCTAATACCCGTTTGGATGACCTTGATCCCCAGGATCACATCATATCCCCTAAGTCCTTTATACTAAACTTGATGAGAGGAACTTCTTTTTCTCAGTGACATGTGCTCGATCTGTGCCCAGGATCAGCATGTCATCTATGTATAGACAAACGATGAATACTCTCCCGTCAGCGAACTTTGTGTAAACACACTTGTCCGTCTCACTGATCCTGTAGCCGTTTGATCTTCTGACCTTTATCAAACTTCTCATGCCACAGTTTGGGAGCTTGCTTTAGACCGTATAACGATTTCATAATTTTGCAGACTTTGTCTTCAAGGCCCTTGACGATGAATTCTTCTGGTTATTGCATGTAAATCTCTTCGGTCAATTCACCATTCAGGAATATTTTTTCACATCCATCTGATGTATAACTAGATTATGGATTACACTTATAGCAACCAATATCATGATGATCGTCATCCGTGCTACTGGAGCATATGTGTCGCAGTAGTCGATCCCCTGCTTCTGAGAAAATCTCTTGGCTACCAGCCTTGTCTTGAACTTATCAACAGTTCCATCGGCCTTCATCTTCTTCTTGAAGATCCGATTGGTTTAGCTTATTCGGGTAGATCGACCAACACCCAAGTGTTATTGGAGGTTATTGAGTCATACTCATTATTTATAGTCTCCCTCCAGAAGACAATGTCTCTGGTCTTCATCGCCTCATCATTGGTAAGCGGATCTACTTCCACATGATAGGTGACGAAGTCATCTCCGAAGTCCTTATGTCTCCTCACTCACTTAGACACCGGTTGCGAGCTCTGGTTCGAATGTTATCTCTAGAATGACAACTTGTCACGCCACAGTCCCAAAATACACGGGACCAGGCCATGTGGCAATAGTCAGCTATCACGTCTCCGAGGATATCCCAATTTAATGGATCCTAACAAAGAGTGATACGCTGTCCTAAATACTAACATGTCCCATATC